>VYXF01002162.1:247243-543050 GCA_013397295.1 Polioptila caerulea | reverse complement strand
GGCAGGTGCCGGGCCTGCCTTCCCCGGGCGGGAGGCGGCCTCAGCTCCCGGCCGCGGGAATGCCCGAGCGCGGCACGCTCCGCACGGCAGCTCCTTTGGGATGGCTCCTTCCCCTCCCCCTCCCTGGCCTTTACTTTGGGAATTGGGAGGGGGTGGGTGGGGATGCTTGTGCCTGTGTGCTCTCTGTCGGGAGGGGGAGGAGGGCATTTATGATGCTGCTGCTCATAGCGCACGGATGATCCTTTAATAAACCCGTGGCACATGACCTGCGGTGGTTGCCCAGAAGGGCTCCCGGAGCCGGTCGGGTGTGAGGGGCTGGGGGTTCCTGTGCCGGGGCCTTGGCGGCTGTCCCGGTGCCCCGCGGAGCTCGGCGCGGCGGGGGACGCCCAGGAGCGGAGCCCCGAGGGCTTCCAGCGCACACGGCAGCAGCGCCGTTTCTGTGCAAGGAACAGGAGAGAGATTTTGGCGAAATTTTCAGGCTCAGTAGGTTTCACCAGGAGCCTGGGAAGACATGACTGACTGTTCGTGGAAAGCAGCGTTGTGAGCTCGCTTAGGAGTAGGAGGATGCCGGAGTGAGAGAGGGGGCACTGATGGGAGAGGAGGCCCGGAGCTAACCCTGAAGTTATTTATTTGCGCTAGCGGTGTTCGACCCGAGCAGCGGCCGAGCCCGCGGGAGCCCCCAGCGCTGTTCTTCTGCCGGGTGCTGATCCCGCTGCCGGGAGCGAGGGATGTCGCGAAGGCTGGAGCCTTTCCCCGCCTTCCCTTCCTGGGAAGCGCTTGGCCGCAAGGTGATTGTGACGATAAACCGCTAGAAAAGCACGGTATATACAAGTGGAAATCCTGAGCGTTGCCTTCAAATTCCAGGCAGTCAGATCCTTAATATGGGTAGAGCGTGTTGGACCAGATGCAAAAGTCACATGGGGGGGTTTGTTCCCTTTGTTCCTGAAGGATAGGACATGCGTGCCACTACCTATTATTGTAAAAGTTAAAGCGGGAAGGGAGTGCCAGCAGAATGCTCTTCGCATATTTTGTGCAACTTCATGGTGGTACATATTTTCTTTTGATCACAGTGTTGTAATAATTTTCACATGTAAGTGTTTTCAGAATGCAGTACCAGGCACATGGTGTTATAATAATTTAAATAACGATTTAGTCTCTCAATAGGTTCAGATAATCTTTCAGAATACACAATTTTTTTACTGTAAGTCCTGTTTGATCATTGTTAAACTCTTAACTTTGTATCATAATTTGTAATTTCATTGAGAAGAGCTTCTGGCCTAATTTTAGTATTTTATTTGTAGAGGAAAGCCAAGAGGCATAACCAAACAGAGCAGTTTTAATTTTTTTCCACTTAATGTAATTGTTTTGAATTCCAGGCTAAGAATTTTTGCAAATAATTATTTTGCTAGTTTGAAAGGGGGCACCTTGATTTCTTACAATTTTCCTAGCCCCCTTTTTTGTGTGTGTTTGTAAGCATGAAATAAAAAGTTACACAAATGTCATAGCATATATTTGGCCAGCCCTAATTATTTTCTGCTCTGGCATCTCCTTTAAACTGGGAAGAGAATATTTATACTTTGGGGCATTTGGACCCCCTAGTTGTTTCTGCTGTTTCAGCTATGAGAAGATGGCAAATTAAAAAATGTACTCTTCTGAATTTTTCTCATAGAAATGAAATAATATTTGGTTCTTGAACTAATAATTGCTGCTGTATGGAGGAATAAGTGTAGAAATGAAAAGGTTAGGTATGTGAACTATATTTTTTTAACATTTAAAATAGCTTAGTTATCAGAAATTACATAATTAATATAACATGACTCTTTTAGCTTTTCTAATTAAGATCATAGGCATATATTTGTTTTCTTAGCAGTAGATACTTGTGGTCTTATCAGCACAGGCAGAGAGATTTGTGCTCCTGTTAGACCTGGTATACCAGTTTAGAAAATAATCAGTGCTGCACCTTATGGTCATGTTCAGATGGATGGAATTTAAATTTACTTAGGAAGGAGGAACTCGGTTGAATTAATTTGGAGTGAAGTTGTGTGTTTATTTTTAAATGAGGACATATGAAAATTATTTGGGCACATTGTTATTCATATCTGTTGTAGAGACTGATGCACATGGCTCCAGAATATATTGGAAGTGAGTAATGTTTGTCCTAAAGGTTAGTTTAATTACATTGTTCTGTTTTGAGTAAGTTATTGTATTTAGTTTTTCTTGGTAGACCTCTGTGTTTGTGTAAGTATTGCTAGTTTCCATCTAGAAACAAATGTGTATTTTTTCTCTTGTGGCAAATTAGGACAGGTACAGTGGATTAGAGAAATAGAAATCTTTGTCATTGTTTACTAAAGTAACTTAACTTTATTCAAATGCAAATTTATGCAGAATGTAGCACCTTGGCCTTTTTTTACAAAAATTACTTGTTAACTTCTCTTAAACTCTTGAAGTCTTTTAGTTAAGAGTCAATGACAAGAACAGAGTCCATAATAAGGACATTGTCTCAACGTGAAAGATCTGTCTTCCTGAAATCAGGAAAAATACTTTTGTGTATGCAGCATCTATGGACTTGAAGATGACAGTCATGCTTATTTTTGAGTCTCTATATAGGGAGTTTAGAGTTAAGCTTCTTCACTGAAACAGGAGGAAATCTACAACCACTGACTACAGAGCTGTGAAACTGCGAGCTGGAGGGTTGTGTCTTATGCACATAGGAAGCCTCACTAGTTTGTGGTTAGAAAATTGAATTCTAATCTTTGGGTGTTATTATTTCAGGAAGTTTTTTAATTTGTGAAGAGTGGAGCTGTGAAAGTGTCATATTCGGCACCAGAGTTTAATGAAGCGTTCAGATTCAAGATATTGCTCACTTAGGTTCCAAACCTCTGTTTTCCCTCTGCTACCTTTGATATGTAGTGCAGGCACATGAGCTACTACTAGAGCCTCAGTGTTATGTTGTCATGAGGTTACTTTTATGGTAAAATACATTTTAAAAGGGCTGTGATGCTAACTGTCAGATTGGGAGATTTTAGTGATGGAATAACAGAGCAGGACTATCAAAGTCCAAAGCTTTGTTATTTAAGTGTTCTGGGTATCTTCTTTTAAAGAGGAAGCAGTCAAAGGGAAGCAAGAGGTGTGGGGTAGATAAATGAAAAAGAGGAGAGGTCTCCACATTCACGGTAAAGGTTTGGATTCTCTGCATCCTCTGTATGTACTGTTGTGCATCAGTGCTTCCTCAGTAAAATATAAGTAGAGAATTACTCTGGTTGCTCCTTGCAAGCCTTTCATCTTTGGGATATGTCTAACAGAACAGTTGTTAATCAGTTACCAGTGGTGTCAGGTTGTTGAACCTGATGTACTAAGTACAGAATTCTGTAACATTGAAGTTGGCTAGAAAAGAGGAGAAATTGTGTGCTCTGGCCAGAGTTGAATCAATATTAGGTCATCCTTCACTTCAGTGGCATTGGTAGAAGTTATATAATCTGTGACCTTTCTTGTTTTGTCTTGGACTAAAGCAGACCCTTGACTGGAACCATCCAGAGAGTTCTGAATGATGTTGCCATCTCCACTAGGCCAATGGAAAAAAACAGACTCTGGTTCTCTCTGGTTGTTCCTATTTTGGGGTTTTTTTCCTCTCTGTTCCCATTATCTTCTTATTTGCCTCTGTTCTTGTTGTCTTTCCAGTAAGCATGTAATGTAGCTGGCCAAAATGCAACATTTTTTTACCTGTTTGGATTTTTTTCAGAATATTTGTGGTAAAAATTTATCAGATTTTTTGTTGACTAATAACTCTTCATTCAGTTTGTCTGAGGCAGGTCTGTGAGAAAGTCCCCACCAGATATAAACATCATTTTCTGTCTTTGCTCCTCATTTTGTATTGTTTCTTCCCTGCTTATGAAAAAGCTCTCAGACTAACTTTTTTTTCAGGATAGTTTTACTGTGTTCAGTGTTGCTTTAAAAGTAGTACAGCCTTTCCCTTTCACAAAGGGAGTAAGGGGTTTAGGCAAATTTTTCTTCAGATACATTCTTCTTTCTTTCTTCCTCTGTGTGAAGATTGAAACATTTTCAATGATAGCTGTTGCCATAAGCCTACACAATAAAGCTGACAAATGTTTCTGAGTGTGTAACTCAGACCTTGAGGTCCCCTTAACCGTGTAGTGTGGAAGATTACAGCAGTGTCTGTGTCTGAGTCCTTAGCTGGTTGAAACAACTCGGAGGGTGGACATTGTGTCTGAATGTATCACTTTGAAGCAAGCTTTCTTCTCAGGTGGTGAGGCCCTTATCGCCTTGAGAACTGTGGCCAAAGAGCTTGCCTGGGCAGATCTGAAGTTCAGTGATATGAATGTTTTGTAAAAATTATCTCGGAGAAATGTGGGAAACAAAATACTTAGGGTGTCACTATATGTTGGCCAGACTGTTGTAGAAATGTATAGGCTGTTTCCCAACTAAAACGTCATATGCCTCTCTCCCATTTTATGAGGTACCTTCTCTGACTTTCCTCTACCTCTTCATTAATAACATGCAACTTCTCTTCATGATGGTCGTTCTGTTCATGCTTTGGAATTCGTGGGAAACTTTCTTATAGAGGTGTGTGTGGGAGGGGGAGGACTGACACTAGGTTTGCTGGGAGTTACTGTCAAATTGCCCTAATTATCTAAATTGAAGTTGCCTAGTGTTTTGTTTATGATCTGACTTCTGTCCAGAATTACAGCTTATTGGGCACTTATCTTCAAAACATAGATTAGAGGCAGTAGCTTCTCCTGGGAGCCTTAGAGAAATGCTGTGCTTCCATTAAAACGCTCTGGATTTGGAGTAACATTAATTTTCATCTTTCTCAGCTGTAAGACTGTCATAATGTTGAGTTTATCCACAGAAACTAGATCTCCCTCTTTGCCATTTGTAGCTGTATGTCTTCACAAAAACATTTCTTTTTGGCTTTTTATATGGCTGTGATGATGAGCTTTAGTCTCGTGAACGTGAGCAGTAAAATTGCCTCATTTCCTTTTTGTAGTCTAACTGTGCTTTACCTTTTAAACTTAAAGAGGAAGAAAGCCCTTGCTTTTTCACCCTCATTTTTTACTGTGCAGCGTGGAACAAAAATGGGTAGCTGAAATCTCTCTTGATACAGTGGACTCTTGTACTTAAAATGTAAGTTGCTTGCTACACTACTGTTTCTTTTGAGTGGGAAGAAGTAGAAACACTGAAACTAAAAGCGTCTAAAGAAAGAGACTAAAACCTACATGTATAGTTGGGAAATAATACCTACTTGCATAAGAAATAGCCATTAATTTGGAGGTTTCCACGTTTTTATAGATCAGGGGTAAGAAGCCTTGTGTACTCAGTGTTTCTTGATTTGGAGTTTACTTTCCCAAATACAGTTGAAAGACTTCCATCTTCACCCACGCTCCATGTCTGTGGTTCATATTTAGCAGCACAGAGCATACCCATTGCAGCATGTTTTCATTTACTTTTCTACATTTATATTTGTCTCCTTTTCCAGTACTGCAGGAAAACTTTCCGTTTTATTTACCTTAAAAATTAGTGATTGTGAATTTCATGAGGGCCAGCTTAGTTCTGAGATAACCTTTAGTTGGTCTGCTGGCTTTGTTAATTGGACAGTAACAGAATATGCAACCATCAGGCCATGCTTTGGAGAGCCTGGCATACAAAATTCTGATACACAGACACAGGATTCCACCTTTAATGCTGATTTAGCCTTAGCTGTCTGCATTTTTTGGTAGGGAGGCAAGTATAGATTCTGTTGTCTGCAATTTGTGGGATTGTTATGCAACAAGAGGACACGATAACTAAAAAGTTAGTTCTTGTTAGATATTTATAATGTCTTGCAGTGTGGATTAAGTAAAAGAAATGATTTACATTCTGTTCATTTATGTAGATGCAGTATGCAACTCTCCACTTCTTACACTGAAATGGTCTTGCATTTGTAGTGTTGTGTATGATGGAATTCTTCTTGAAAGTTTAACAGAATGCCTGAAAAAGGTGTCCTTGGAGAACAGGAGGATAATAACCATAAGGGACAGGAGCAGATAGCAGCCTTTTTCCTGTGGGATGTTTTTAATTAAGAAAAAAAAAGCATGACAGCCATTTGACTGTTTTATTTTTTAAAAATTTTCTTTTATTTTATCACAAAACAATGGAAAAAATAAGTTAAAATTTAAAAAGAACAGTAATTGCATAAAAAAATGCTTGGAAAAAAAATAGACTTTATTAGGCAGTTATCTTAGAAAATTTCATTTTGCAAGTAAGAGATTTGTATGTGATGTTTTGTTTATTTGTTTTGTTTTCAAACTAATTTACTGAGGCCTATTTTATGCCTAACTTGTCAAGTGGAAAAAAAATTAGCATAAACCCTTAAGAATAATCTTCTGTGTACATTTTGCAAAATCCTGCAAACCAGGGCTCTATCCTACTGTTACAATGTGGATGAGTGATATTTTGTAAGGAATAAAGTGCATTGTCTGTTCCTTATACTATGAGATGGACAAGAAAACTTCCACTGTCTGACTTCAGTGGTCAGGGAGTAGCTATGCATAACAAGACCTATTTTTGTGCAGTAAAATGTTTTTTGATATATACCATGACCTTCAAGAACTGACTCAACATTAGTTTAGCTTTATATATGAGTTACCTAAAACAGTAATTTTAATGATTCCAGATGTAAAATGACATTTCATTATGTATTAAACATAATTAATACATAATCTATAAGTGGACCTATAAAATAAATGTATTAAGAATTGCTTATAGACTTACAATCACAACTGTAGAAATACATGTTTCTACTTTTTCCTTTTCTAATTAAATTGTATCACTTATTATGTAGTAAAGTGAAGAAGCAGAACACACTTGGACTTAGACCTAAAAAAATTGTGTGTGTTTTTAGTACTTACTGTGTGGTTTCTTCATTGTCCTGTATATTGTAGGGAATTTATGTGGAATATTTTTCTTTTAAAAAAAAATTTCATGCATGTATTTTGTTGGTTTTGCTGGCTATTATATGTGACTTTTGAGATCTAAAAGTGGAAAGTAGAAATTAAAGTATATGCTAAATTATATGCTGTGGTTTTGTTCAGGTTTGTGTGTTTTTTTGGATTTGTTTTCTTTTTTTTTCCCCAGGTATTATAGTTTGGGTTTTTTGGGAAGTGGGATTATTGGTGCCTTTTTATTTTTTTAGATGTATGCTGGAGGGGATTTAAATTTACATTGAAATCTAGGAAGTAAGTTGTTTATTCAGAATCATTTTGTGGGAAGTTGTGTGGATGAAAAATAATACACATTCTTTGGGAATTAAAATGAATTGCAATAAAGTGTCTTGCAGATCTGACTCAGAAGGGAAAGGCTCCTAGGACCTCTAAAAATGATGCTTGTCATTAGAAAAAAGGAAATTCTTTTTATTCTCATCAAGCTGCTTTTGATGCTGTGAGATGGGCCACTTAGGAAGGAATGGGCCACTTAGCAAGACCTGAGATGCAGTCTGTAAAGTCTTAATCCAATAATTCCTGAATAAGCATTGAATATGGTACTAGTTAGGAATTTTACAAACCAGCACACTTCTACACTGCTATTTCTTACCCCTTCTTAAAACAGTTCTCATGGGATTAGGAAGACAAATCAGACTGCCAAAGAGAAAATGTTGTTGGACAGGTATGTATCCTTCTACTAGGTACTTGCAAATCCTGTCCTAGGAAAGTGTGGGTGGCAGAAAGTTTCTGGAAGAAGGAGATTTCCAGGTATTCGAACAGATATGATGTAGTTTCTTACTGACAGTTCTTTCATATGATGCAGAGTAGTGGCATAGCAGTGTAGATGGTGAGAAACCAAAGGCTTACTGTGGATGCCCTGCCAGAAACTTCAACTCAGAAAAAAAATGGGAGAAAGCAGCAAGATGCCTAAAGTAAGTGCATATCTGGTGAGACACATGCTTGTTGTTTACAGCAGAAAAAAAGGAAAAAAACCCATAAGATTAAAGGGAATACATACTTCTCCTGTGTTCTTTTTTTAGCCTAATTTCTCTTGTTAGTTGTGTGAATACTCAAGGCGAGACATTAAATAAGCCTACAGCAAATTAAGGCTCCTTAAAATCCTTATTTCCTTGAAGAAATAATCTGTAAATTAAGCATAGCGAGGAAAAAAGTTGTGAAACACCTTTAAAAGAGAGTGTAGGGACAAAGTGTTTCTGTAGATAATACACACAAAGCTCCAGGGATGCTGAAATAAAGTTGCAACAGGTGTTCCTATGTGTGTAACTCGTGCTGATTCAAACTTCATCATTGCTTGTACACTCTGATTTAATATTAAAAAAAAAAAAAGAATCATATATAAAATGGAGTTTTTGGAGAATGTTTTGTAGTCTCCAGGTTTTTCTCCTGTTTTTATGATGAGCTGAAAGAATTCCTTCTAAGATAGTTACTCTAATGGTGTTCCTTTTCCATGATAGATGTTGTAAATTAGTGCAGTGTAACTCCATAGCTGCTAGCTTTAGCTGAATCCAAATCAAAGTACTTCTAGTTTTTGTAGAATTTTCTTGATGGTAGGCTTTTTTAATGATTGCTATAATCAAGCAGACTGAAAAGTCTGCAGGGGGAATTTCTTTATTTCTTTCCCTCCTAACCTGTTACAAGAGATTACAAACCCTTCTGGTCATGCAGAAATTTATTATGGCATTAATTTAACAAAAAAAAAGAAGCCAGTAAAAGATAGGTAGGGTAAACCAGGAGACGGAGGAGGTTTTTGAGAGTTTTGAAAGAAATCTCATAACTTTTTCAAGGATCTGTTACTACAGGGTAGTGCTGCATGACATAATTCTTTGGAAAGAAGGCAAAGCACAGAGCTTTAAAAATTGGGCAATAGTCATGTTAGTAAGATGTATGTAGTTGAAGCTGGATATATTTGTTCCAGAATCTGATGTTTCAGAACCTAATGTTATTCTGATATCTATTTTTTAGGAATGTGCTCTGTTCCACAGTAGGAAGGTAAGCTGTCAATCCTTAAGGTCTGATCTTGCAGTTAAATTCCAGCATGGTAAGAATTAAAGCTATTACCAATGTCTCCAGTGTGCAGGACCTTTTTATCTGAGTGAGACTCAGACTTTTCTCTAAGCATCAAAAATCAAAATGGAAACTCTAAAGTTCACGTTAAAAGCAACTGCTGAAAAAATCAACCAATGAAGAATTTCCTGTGATTGTTAAGCTTCAAGGAAGCTCACCTGCCTCTTCCTATTTCTTTATTCCAAAGGGTAGAGCTCTAGTTTATGCACAATGGTTTCAGTACATGACTTTTTTCTTTGGCTTGGCAGTTGATCAAAGAGAATTAGAGAAAATACTAGTTGTCATTTCACCATTGTTATGTCAGAAAAGGGTTCAAGTAGACTTTCTGTGAGTGCTTTGATGAACAGAACATCTTTCTGGAAAAGCCATCTGAGGCAAATTTCTGTATAGCATTAAACTGGGACATCATGGATTATCTTTAATATTAGAAAAATCTTTTAATTCCTTGATAGCATGTCTTGTATTCCATTATTGTTATGTGTAAGTTGCTATGAGGACTCATCAAATCATAAGGGAGATTTTAGATGTGAAATAGTAATAATTTTCAGTATTTCTTACCAGAATAGTAGCAGCTTTTAGTATACTCCAGAATAATTTTAGCATGTCTTCACATTCAGATTATTCCTAGGAACCTTTTTCTGCACAGAACAAACACCCACTAAAAATGTTCTACCTGTGCTTCAGCCGCTGGAAAGTAAATTCAGCTGTGTATATGAAAAGTATGCTGAGGAAGACTACTTTAAAATGAGTGGTTGAGATCTTTCTGGCATCTAATCAGAAAGTAGCTAATGATTAGGGCACATGCAGGAGATTTTTCAGTGTTTTATATCTTGGGAAAACATCAGCCTGGAGCCGTTTGAGGCAATAATAAAATAGATATTCTAATTCCTTCAAAGTGTAAGTTTTAAACTTAAAACACCCAAGATGCTGACATTCCAACTAGCAGCCATTGCAGAAACACTCAGACAGATGCAGAAATTTCCTACATTTGGATAATTAGGTACTCTCTCAATTCTTCAATGATAAGTACACAATTAAAAAAAAAAAGTATTTTGTGCTGTACCTACGTAAGTCTTTTGACTGATTCAGTAGGTTAATTTACCTTTTGTGATTTCATTCAGTGTAAATAAAGTCTTTGATATCAAGTACTGCTGCTTTAGAGAAACAGATCTTAGTACTGGGGGCTTCACCTGCAGACTGTTGAGTGTGCTTTGCCTCCCACTAGCTCAAATCCCATGGGATGACCCCAGTTTTGTTGGAGTGCATTAGGTGCACTGCATCTCGTTTAGTTTTGTCCAAAGGGAATTCCACATTCATTCTTTGATTCTTCTCTGCAATGTGAACCAAAGTGTGGTGACTGAGGACTCTCTAGAGACAGCTAAAAAGGCACGTTCTTGAACCAAGCACTGAAAACTAATATGGACACACTGGTGTTTTTGCCTCCACGGGGTTGTGTGTGACTCTTAACATTCTTGTGCATGCCAGAGGGGTCTTCCAGTGGGTAGCAGTAAGGAGACCTTCCTGGAAATGGAAGGTGACCAGGAAGATAGTGGCTCTTGAACTGCTTTTGTGCATTTTGTCAAGGTGATGTGGATGAGAACATATTTGGATACTCTAGAGAAAGTGAGATGTCTTTTGTTAACCAGCCTTGAAATGACTGTTAAGGTCGCCCAAAGCAACATCCAGTTGTATGTAGAAGTATTTCAAACGTCCAAAACTAGCCATAGAATTACAAATTTTTATAAAAGGTATAGCTGAGAAAATGACAGAAAAAGCATATTTAAATTAATCCTTAGTTTGAACAGGCCCTCCTTGTACCTATTTGATCTGTCTGTGAGGAAAATACATGGAGCACCTTTTCAGGGATTTTATCTTCATGCATTCACTGCATCTCAAGGTGAGTTACTCAGAGAATTTTCTTCTGGTGTACCATGCAGTCTGCTGTGAGTGGCCACTGCTTCAGGACCCAACAGGACTCTTTGCAGGTTTAATCTTGGGCATGATTCTATCATCACTCTTCTTTTTCACTGCCATGCTGTGCTGTACTGGCATAACCTGTTGTGTGGCTGTGCAGGCAGGGAACTGAAACAGCTGAAAATTACCCTGCCAAAAAAGAAGGATCCTTTTGAGCTGAATCAGTTATGTGATCTGGTTCAGCACTGAGCTCTGCAGACTTCTCCTTCTGTAGGTGAATGGTGAACAAGGCTGGCCATTTTTTACCTCTATTGTCAGTTTTTTTCAGTTCTATTCTGTGTTACTTCCCTTCTATCCTGCCATTTTTTTTACTCTGTGCAAAACAAACTTAACTGGCTAACTTAGTGGGCGATTGTTCTTTTGAGAAATTAGTTTTCTGCAGCCAAAACAAACGGAATCAACTTGGCAAGGGACCTCAGGAGTGCCAGTTTGAGGGAGGAGCTGGATTGTACAGGTGGGAGATAAGACCTCTGTTTTCTCAACACAGCTCAAACAGATGTAATCACGTGCTAATTTTGTGTAGTTCACTTGCTCAATTGCAAAGGTAGTCTTGGCAGTCCTTTATCTGGCTATGTTGCCTCCTTTCATGCAATTATTGCTTTGTCAGGCCAGGTGTCCTCTTGGTGGTATTTACTAGCTTGTCCTCATGGACAAGCAAAGACACTGCTTCTGATCAATAATAAGCAGGAAAAAAACAACATAGTGAAGGAAGGGAAGGATTTGCCTATTGCAGGAAATTTTTTTTGAGGAGAGGATATATCAAGATATATTTTTCCATTTATAAAGATCTTTGATTCATGTAGTAGTAGGTGAACATGAACTAGGCATTTGTGCTTAGCAAAGAGCTGAACATCTGAGAACTTGCATGGTAGGTAACTAGAAAAGCTGAATGTGTGATTTTTGCAGTGTTAAATTTGGGAGAAGGTGAACACCACGTTACACATTTACAGGCATTAAGGTCACTTTATCAATGTAATAATTTTTTAATAGTAAAAACATCGAACATTTCGTTTTTCTAACTTATTATTTTGGCTATAGTATGCCTGACAGAACTAATTTGAAGACTATATACATATAATAAATATACATACACACATAAACATTTATTATAGTGTCTATCAGTAATTTTTAAAAAAAGAAAAGTGGCAACATTTTTGCCAGGTCTGATTTCCCTTTTGCTTGAGCGATTTCTTTGGCACTATTCAATCTGTCATCTTACTTGCACTCAGTAGGGTTTTTCTAGGCATATCTCTAGGTTAGCTATTATGCTAACTTTGAGGCTACTGGCCTAATATGTACTAAATGGCAGATGACGTGCAACTGACTTATTTTTCTTCTGTTAGACATCAATCTGTATACCAGCTTCTTAAAATATCTGTAAGATCATCATGTAATTTTGTTTCTACCCTGCATGCCTTCTTGCTGATGTGAGCAGTCATTACCTTTCTCTTGAGTGGACTGTTCTCCATGTGATTGATGGAGGTAACTGGAACAGCTAGTCAAAGGCATCAGCTATTTAGGTAAGTCAGGCTTTGAGATTCTTGATATTTCCTTAAAATAGGGGAGGGATTGGGGTGAAGATGAGGATAGATGGTTTAGTTGTATAATTGTGGTCAGTGGACCATGTGCACATGTTTAAGTCTTTAACTGCAACTCAGAAGCCTGCTGGTCCATGCATTTGTCTAATATTGTATGTTTTCATGGTCTCCATGGCTACTAATTATGTACAGACCTTGGTTTTGGTATTGAAATGCAGTGTTTGGAGATAAAGGTAGCTAGCTAAACTGAGTTTTGTAAATTGCAAATGTAAGTAATGTCTCCAGTATTATATATATAAGGTACATCTATAATGAAAGTGGGATTTTTGAAATAGCAGAAAATACTGAAGTGCTGTAGTCACTGTAAAAGCAATCATAACATAAAGAAGGGTTTGGCTAGAAAAAAAAGGATTAATAATAAAAACAGAATTTTACAGGAAGTGAGGAAAAGAAACTATAGAAGGAATTGATAATGACATTATGAAAAATCAAAACAGTATCATAAAGGACAGCTTCTAGCAAATAATGTAGAGACTGAGGTTGTACAAATGAGGTGTAAAGGCTGTTAATGGACAGCAGACAAGCTCTACAGGGAAAAGATTATTGTGCTAAGGGATTATGCATCTGTAGGTATGTGCAAGCATCCTGTTCACTAGAAAAGCTTAACAAGAGCAAAATTAAGAAATTGTTTTTATGAGAAGAATAGAATAATAAACTAAATATATAAGATACTTATAATCCCAATAGCCTCTCCTTAAAAATTCCTCACTGAGCCTTATTCAAAGCTGACAAGTATTGAATCTTTTAGCAATTCTTTATGAATTTGTTTTTTACTCCATTGTATTAATGGTGAAATTAATCCCACCTAGAGCTCTCATCTGTCCATGAGCTCTCATTTATCCCAGCAGAGTTATTCCTATATGTGGTGAATAAAATGTGAACTGATCCAGATGATAATATTTTGCCAAGCCAGCTTTCAGTGAGTTTCTTTCAGTTTACTATGAGTAAATGCTTGTGCCCACACATTAGAGAAGGGAACAAGTTGTTGCCAGTGTAAAGAAAGTGAGAATTTTTTTCTTTTGCTAATAATGCATGAAAAAAACTGATCTTTTGCCAACACATTAGTGGCCCATGTATTTGGGGAGTATACTGTTGCCAGGCCTTCCAAACTTGTATTTTTACTGTAGTGCACTTCTATCAAAATCACAGCTTACATTCTTTGAAAAGATCGTGTGGATACGATTACACTTGGTAGTCTTGTGCGCCGCCCATTGACCACTGATTTCAATTTCAGAGTCAGTGACCTGAGGCTACATATAGTGCTTCAAAACTCAATTACCAGTCATTCACTTCATCATGCTCACAGAAGCATATGCTGTTTGTGTGTCTGTAGGACATTTCTCTTTTTTTTGAATACAAAATGATTGGCTTCCTGGTTGTGAAGTAATTGTGCTACTTCTGATGATGTCTGGTTGATTAGTGGATCTGCTCCTGCTTTACTATGTCTCATCTTCCTTCAGGAGACTGTTAGATTCTGTTTATTTTAATTACTTTTCTTTATTAACCTGTATGGAATTACTGGATATTTGTTGAGGTTTGAGGATTTAATTATTGCTCCTATTACAACTGATACAAGCAAAAATAGTTTTGAAAAAAGGGGAAACACTCCCAGGAGTTTCAGCCATTCCCTTTCCCCCTTAATCTCCTCACCATGGAGCAAGATGCTAGAGCACACCACTTTCTGACTGACTGCAGGAGAATAAAGCATTAAAAACCTTAGCTCTTCTGTAAAAACAATGGAAGATAAAGATGTGAGGCAAACAGATTTCTCTGCTGTTGTTTTCTTCAATGTCTGACTTTTCTTCTTTGTACTTGGTGTAAATTGTGCTGGCTAAATACTGGAAATGGCTTTTTAGTGCTTTTCTGCTATTTTTTGCATTGAGAAGACTTTTCAGTAACTGTTATTTCTGTTCTTGGGTAAGTTTTATTATTTTGTGAATTGATAAAGGCATACTTCCTTTGGGACTGACTGTAATATCTTTTGTTGCCTTTAACATGACAAACTATACTGAAATCTTTCTCAGCAGTGTTGTTTTCTTGTTTATTTTTTTTTCCTTTGGATGTATGTGTCTTGATACAGAGTTTGTTGATCAAATATGTCATCTCGTTCAGATTATGTTTGGTGTTAGATGAAAAAGTCAAGCTCTCGAGTGCGACCAGAGTGAAGGTTTTCTTGCAGAATTTCTACTAAATGTGAAGTGCTTCTTTTCTTGGACCTTTTGATTTGTACCTGCTTTGAATTGACATCTCCTGGAATCTCAGGATTTCATTATCAGGTTATCAGGTCAACAGTTGTAATCACATTTGTTTTCCCATTTCTTTCTTACTTTATTTTTTTTTTAATCTGACAGGTGGTAAGGCATTTCTTCCACTTTGCCTCACATTCCTGAACGACTTCATAGGCAACTCCATGAAAGGCTTTTCCCATAGTCCATCTTTCCTGTATTAGCATAGCTATGAGAAGAATGTGTTTTCTGTCTAGAATTGCTTGTAAATATTACCACTTTTGACCATGGTTGTTTCTTTGAAGCCTTTTTTTGTCCTGTGTTTCTTTCATTTTGCAGCCAGTGATCTTTCTAATAGTCTATTGTCCAGGAAGATGTATCTGGAGAATGTACTGCTTTAATGCAGTACAAAGGAAGTAATTGAAAGAAATGACTGAAGGATATTGTGGTGGGTTGACCCTGTGCAGCAGCTGAGCCCTCACCCAGAAGCTTACTCACTGCCCTCAAGCAGGATGAAGGACAGAATTAGAGAAGCAAAAGTGTGGAAACTTAGCCTTTCAGATAAAGGCAGTTTAGTAAGTGAGGGAAAGGTGTGTGCCTTACTGAGATCAAGCTAGACAATATCCACTGCTCTCCATTTACCAAGCCAGTCATCTCCTTGTAGAAAGTAGATTTTGTTAGGCTGGTCTCTGTGTTCTGCTGCATTTTTTTCCTACCTGTTAGCCAGACAGCTAGAGAAGTCCAGTTTTCCTGTATATGTGGCCTTCTACCAGACAAAAAGCACCAATAAGAAATTTTATAGCTTGTTCTGCAAATCTATCTGCCCTCTTTGTTCAGCAATACAGACAACTTATAGATCAGTGAAAAGAAGCAATGCCCCACTCTATGGCTTTGCCATGTGGTACACATCATGTAGGATGAAGAAAGACTTCTATGGACAACTTTTTTCTGTTTACATTGTTGGCTAATGGCTTTTCTACAACTGGTGAGTAGCATTTTTACTTCTCTCGTGTGTTAGGAGGTTTTTGTAGTCGCTGAGAAAACTTTGGTGATTCATCTCCTTTTCTTGTCCTGTCAATGGAGTCAGAAATGGAAATTCGGCTTCCATACTTTCAAGGAGTTTCCTTCATAAGGAAAACAAAAAGTACACATTCTAACTGTAAGTTCCATTTAAATCAATATAATATGTTTGCAATGTTCTTCTGGGCTGTTACACAACTGTCTAATGTCAATTACTGTGCATTGATGATACACCTTAAGATACAAACTGTTTTTAAAAAATCTTGTATGTGAATGTAATTGAAGAAGATCCTTTCTTTGGGTGCCCAAATGAGATCATTTGAGTAAGGATGCAGTTTAAAGCTATTTAAAGCTCACATTACTTCACAGCTTGACACAGTTCTGTGATTTATTCTATATTAGATGTAATTTCTGATACTAGGTTGTGACTGGTAACATTATTCACTGTGCATGAAGTTCTTTCTGCCAAAATACATTACTTTTTATTTTTACATTATGTAGATTTATTTACATAAGTACTTTGAAATGCTCAAGTAAAGAGGTAGTCTTGAAACTTATATGCTACATAGCCTACATGCTAGAAAAAAGAGTTTTGAGGTCTCTGAGAACAAGAGCCAGCACTCAACTAATATGCAAAGTCCTGAAATAAACTTGGATTCTTGTAGTAGCTTAGATTCACTCATAATCAACTTTGACTACTCTAGCCTGACTTTTAAAATGTAGTTTACTCGGTAAAAACTACTTGGAGGTTATTTAAGAATTTCAAGAGAACTATTATAATGTAATATATGAGTTAAGACATCCCTACAGGACACAGTCAATTTGAGTATTAAATGAGATGTCATTTATTAAATATGTATATAATAGTCTCTGCATCAAGGGCCTACATATCATTTATAAAAACAAAATTTAGCAGTTGAGAGATGCTCTTAGAACACACATGATACTTTAATTTCAGTTCAGCTTATCTGTTTTGAAAGAAAGTGAGTGGTTTTTTAGGATGTTTTTGTGCTTCCTTGAATATGGTTTCTTATTAAGCCTTTCCACATCAGGTAGCTAGGATCAGATGTCTTGAAAGCATTACATGGACACATCTTTGTTCTTGGACTTACTCTTTTTAGTTCCTCGGTTTTTTAACAGAATATTTTTGTCTAGCATTTGTTAGCTGAATAGCTAAAATTCAGCTAAAACAGTTTGTCTGCTCTGTTTTAAACAAATGCCCATATGAACTCACTAGTCTGTTCAAATTAGCTAATTCAGAGAAGTATAATCTGTATATTAGAATTTCATAATGTATATTTTTGTTGAATACATTGCTCTAAGAGAGTCAATAGGCTTTGGATTTTCCCTCAGTATCTATCGTATTAATATTACCAAAGCTTTACCTTTCTGGATGAGGCCTAAAGTGCAGTCATTAAACTAAAGGGGAGACATGATATTTAAAAAGAATATTCTAAAAGTAATAATTATGTATTTCTTTGATAATTAAGGTTTGCAAACCTCTTAATTTACTGAGGCACTACTAGTCTACTGGAAATGACATGCATGTAATGATACATTTTGCCTTCCTCTTACATCTGAATGTTTACTCCTGACTGCATCTGTTCTTGCTCCAGGGATAAGAATTTGAGATGGGAAGCTGAAGAGGCTCCAGTAGTTATAACTTAATGTGGTACTTAAAAGTATATAACAGTTTCTAAAAAAACGAACAAATGTTTCACAATTAATTTATCGTATGTGAACATTACCTTTCTTGTGTGTCTTAAGGGTAGGCTGAAGATTTTTGAATGAAGAAAAACAAAGAAGTATCCAAAAGATGCAAGTTGCAAAACAAACAACAAGATAGGAAGAAAAGCTGCAGTTGACACAAGAAGGTGGTTAGCGTTAACATATAGTGTGATGAGGGATGTCAGGGGCAGAGGAGGGTGTTAAGGCATTGTTTTAGACTTGTGAGGTGGATTTACTAGAGTTTGTGTGTTCCCTTAGCAGAGGATATTGTGTTGATCCAGTAATTTGGGGATGTTTTGGTTGCTCCAGGGAATGCTGTATTAAAAGTAGAAGCAGCTTTAAATATTCTTTAAAATTGAATGCATTGCCTTAATTCTCTCTGTGGAGCATGCTATTAGGAGCTATATCCCTAGCTGCACACTTGTGAAATTAAAAAAGCTTCATGGCTGGAAAGGTGCCCAAATTCTGAGAAATCCTATCTTTCTGAGGAGAGAGATAAATAGTCTATCAAAAACAGGTATCTGTAACACTTTGTAGGCTAGATCCAAAGAGAGACATAGATGTGGTGATGCTTCAGAATCTTAGACTTTAGGAGTTTGAACCATGCAGTGGGCGGGAAGAGAACAGGGTTCACATATTTGCATTTGGAGCTATTGTTGAATATTCTTTTCTTGTTAAAGGACAAGTAACAAAACAGAAATAGTCCATGGAGCAGGGACTAAAATCTAGGTCTTCTCTCCCAGTTGAGCACCCTGGTTATTAGGCTACAGTGTGATCCTTGTTAATTGTCCAGATGCCATAGCATTTTAATTTTGAGCTGGGTAGTTACCTAGCTTTAGCAGACAAGAAGCTTGTTACTATCCAGCCTTTTAGCTTCCTAATTAAAGTGCTCTTCTGGGAAATAAATGCATGGTTTTGAATCCCCATATGCTAACAGGAATTAAAGCCAAGTTCCTTGCCTCTGTGGTACTCGCTGTAAGCTGGTGTGTATCCAAAGGCAGAGTTCTGGGCTGGTGTGCCCGAGCCATTTGCAGACCCTTGTGTGCCTTGCAGTGCTGAGGGTGCACTGTCCCCACCACTGTCCTTTCACAGGGGATGTTTGCTGCCTCAGGTGCAACCTCTGTGTGGCCTTGCACATGGGCCTCCTAGTGTGTCTTGGCAGAGCTTCAGCCTTCTATAAAGTTTCCACCAGAAAAACTGAGTGCATTTATCATCTCTGTTTCTAGGAAAATCCTATGGTGTTTGTTGGATTACTGTGTATAGGACTTGAGGGCCTGAATTTTGCTTATATGCAAAAATACTTTCTTCACCTGCTGCCAAGAATTCAGACACCATGCAGATGATGGATGATAAGACATCATGCTTATCAAGAATTTGAATATGCAGGCGCACTGGTTTTTCTTGCCATTTAAACAAAAATATCTTAACAGTTAAAAAGTTCTGGAGTCACCCAGCCTGGATCCTTTATTAATACACCTGAAGGAATAAAGCTGCTGAACAACCAGATTTCCTTTCAGTTGTTTAAGTTAAATAAGAATATATGTTTTTTTAAAGGAAATCAAAATAACTAACAGCCTGTTTTACTTAAGAAAGTTTTTCTTTCATGGCTTCTCTGTTGCAGTCTTCTTCAGTGTCTTCTCATAATACAAGTTATTTGGATATACTTTAGGATTGTAGCAAGCAGGAAAAAAAAAATTTTGGTGCTCTCCCAGCNNNNAAATTTTTGGTGCTCTCCCAGCAGTCTTCCCCACAACCTTGTTGACATGCCATATGATTAAAAAAAAAAAAAAAAAGAAGAAAACATTTGAAATCAGTACTCCTCCCCTTAGTTTGTTGCCTTCATAGATAAATAATTCCATGGTAGTTCACTACATTTTAAAATTATTTTTGCAGTTATAATTTTCCATCCTAATTCTTTTGGTAGTGGTGCTTCTATGCAAAATCAAAATTGAAGTTACTCTAAGTGATTGGTGTCAAGTTTTTTGGTTTGGTGTTTTGGTGGTTTTTTTTTCCTCGGTTTGGTTGGGTTGGGGTTTTTTTGGGTTTTTTTTGGTGGTTTTCTGTTAGTTTGTTTCTTCTTGAAAAAACATATGTGTTTTTGCTTGTTTGCTGGACTTCTTTTAATCTGATGAGGAAAATAGTTCTAAAAAACATAAAAAGTTCTGATGTGACCTTGTCCATATCTTAGCTAGCGGGTGCCTTTAGAATAAGATGGTACTGCATCGTAATTTCCTGATGAGTTACAGCATCATGATGGCATGTGCTCCCACTCAGAATCTATTTTAAGAAAGGACAGAAGCACTTTCTTATAAGGAATCTTGTACTCAAAAATACTGGATTGGAGTGAAGAAAGTCTACAAAGTAATGATGTTCTTTCTGGAGATCAAAAGAGAACTAATGGAAAAGTAATTATTTAATCTGTATAGTTAAAATAAAACTTAGCAGAAAAAAACTTCAGCAGCATAATCTCTCTTTTTTATATTAGTCTATACATCTGTCCATGTAACAGATTCATACAGCAGAAGAAATACTAAAGACTTCCTCAAGGAAACTTTTGGCCCACCTAATTAGGCAGAACTTTCAGAGACTGTTTAATGTTTAACA
Organism: Polioptila caerulea; assembly: GCA_013397295.1. Lineage (NCBI taxonomy): Eukaryota > Metazoa > Chordata > Aves > Passeriformes > Certhiidae > Polioptila > Polioptila caerulea. The sequence continues at coordinate 522,839 of VYXF01002162.1, read as the reverse complement.
CTGTAGTGGCCCTTAGAAATTGCAACCTGTGTTTTGGAAATTTGTTATCAAATTTTCTGTGTAACAGAGCATCTGATCTCTTTACTAAGTGTGCTTATTTTGACACTGCTTACAGTTTGTCAAGAAAATTTGAGCACAATGATTGTAAGGGGCAAGTTCTAAGAGGAAAACTCTTCAGTATGCTGTAAATACTGACCCACTCTTGGACGACTCTGTATTTTCCCAGAATGTAAGGGTCCTGAAAGTGTTTGAAGATACTCTGTACAATTAATGTTCCTTGAATTGACCTTAATAAGGTAAGCACAGGTCTTTATAAACCTATTAGTTCAGATTAGCTGTATTTTAACCCAAGATCTCTATTACTCAGCTACTTGCACTGTAAACTGAACGTAGAATACCTCTTGTTACAGCCTTATATTGCACTCAGGAAACAGGGCAGCTGATTAGCATTAATTAATGAAGAAATACTAGTACAAACCTAATTATTTCAAGTCATGAGCCATAACATTTTCTGGTGGACTTTTATCTTCTTTCTATGCTGTTTCCCTACAAGCTTCCCATTATCTGAATGTAGCTAATTCAAGAGTGCTCTTAACACATGACTATTGCTTGAATGGCATGTGGGAATAATCAAAATTTGGAAAATGGAGCACAGAGGGGACTGGCTTCACCTAGCTTGCTTATTTTTACATTAACAAAATGTAGGTAAGAAATTTTTAGGTCTCTGCAGTCTTCACTTACAAAATTAGGACTCTGTATTTAATGAATGAGAGCAGTGAGTATAATGTGTAGCCAGAACTGCATGTTTAAATAATTTGCCATGATAAGTTTAAAAGGCTGTCACCCCAGACTATCAGAGGCTTCCAGCCTTTGACATATGAAAGTAACTGATTTTGAGAAACACAGAAAATTCCTAAAGAAATGTGACCTATAAAGCAATATTACGTTTTTAAGGTTTAATTAGTGGGAATCTGCTGTGAGTAAAAAAGGGCTCTTTCTTTGGAAGTAGCTATACCAGTTATGCAAAGCATTTTTTTCTCTACATGTAATAAAATAATCTCTCTGTAAGTATTGAAATTCTCCATTTTATAGGGAATAAATATTTTTGTGGCAAGTTCCTTCCTAGCAGCAGGCTTAACATGTTAAGAATAATTCTGGCGGAGGTAGTATACTGATTCAAATCCAATCAAGAAATTGAAAATTACTCAGAGGATGCAGGTCTCCAAACAGTATGGTGTTTTGGTCATGCTTGTTTTTGCGACCAGGTAGCCTGCAGGCTAATTGTTGGGTTTCTGTTTAAAGGTGCATTGTACACAGAATATTAACTTCATAGTTTCAAAGAAAAAAAAAACCCCAAACAAGCAAAGCCCCCAGACTACACCAAAAACATGAAGAGGAACGTTTCCTTCATGACTGACAGAGCATTCATGTGAGCAGAACACAAATGAAAGCATATTGGAGATAACATTTTTGAAACACTGTGACACTGTAAGTGCAATAACTTGCTTTGTTTAGTATGCTTGATATTGAGTTTTGTTCTGTTAAACAGTTAATCTGTCAAGGTTTACTTGAAGTATGGAAATGTCATTGTTTTGATCTTCAGTAGAGGTGTAGCTTGAAGAACTTTTCTTGTTTACTGACACCGTGTGGGGGTACATCTCTGAATCTCAGATAACATGAGTATTGTGAGACAGGCTGTAGTGGGAAATTGGACTTACCAGAACTAGGAAATCCCGGCAAGGTCGGCTGGTTAACCTGTGCCTCTTAAATTGGTTGCCTAAACATGAGTTAACAATAATGTTTGCCTGATTCTGTTGCATCTCAGCCAAGCTGTCAATAAGTTAGTGTTCTTCTATGTACAGTGTTTTAATGTGAAAGAGAATATTGCCTTCTGAGAAATCTCCCTCTTCATTTGAAAAAATTTGAGCGTGCATTTCAACTTATTTGACTTTACACTAATAGGATAAATTCCTATTTTCCAGCCTGCCATTTTAAAATTGAATAATATAAGTAATCTTCTCACTGGATGGTCCTGTCATAGTTTAATGTGCATGTGACACATTTTCTATTTCTCTGTTTAGACCAGAAAAATAATATCCAGGATCAGCGAACACATTTTTTTTCCTATCTTTCTCAGTGTTCCGTAGGAAAATGTAATTACAGTATTGTCTCAGACTAGAATCAATATTGAATACTACCATGTTGTAATAGACATTAGGGTTAGGTACTTAGCATTTTTACTTTTCCCTTTCTTGTGTCTCAGTTTAACTTCTTATTAAAACACAAACAAGAAGTATCTTTTCAGGATTTTTTTAGTCAAATTCAGTACTTGTTTAGATAATGTATTTATTGTTCTATAATTGTAACACTTTTGTAGGCATAATTTCATTTAATGGTGTTTCAAAGGTAATGTTTTGATCAATAAGGAGGCCTCAAATGTATATAATTATGTATATATTTGTAAAAAAATCTTGTTATTTGTCTACTTAGCAGCATGTCTCTCTTTTTTTCAGCTTGTGTTTCCTATGGAAGAGGCTTTTGCAAGTGAGAACTGTTACCTTATTTTTGAACTCTTTGGTTATTTTCAATCAAATTTGATAGAGGAATAGCAGTATTGAAAATTATACGCACCTATAGATGTCTAGAATATCCAGCAAGGAAAGGTAGAAGGAATATCCAGCAAGGAAAAGACTTCTGTGCAAGTTCTTCCCTTCTCAGACAAATGACACTTCATTTATTCCATCACCCATGGAAATTCAGTTTACTGAATGAACTGAACTGAATGTAGAAACAAAGAGGATTCAAATATGTATTTAATTTCTTTTTGCTGGGAAATCATTTAAGCCATATAAATATTTTTTATAATTTTCTAGTGGACAGTGACCAGTACAAAATGTTTAAAACCTACCGCCATTTCACATCCAGAAAAAAACATTCTTCTGAAGTACAATAAATTGGTGGAGGATAGAAGTGTGTTCATTCAATATGTTATATAGCTTTTTGCTGTGCTTTTTCATAGTAATGGCTTGCCTATTTCAGTCGTGCTAAGCTCTTGATTGCTGTGACGCATTCTATTAATCATTATTTTAGAAAACGATGTTGAGTTGCAGGATTATGCTGTCTAAAGATATGTGACCAAAACTGAATGCATCTCATCAGCTTGCAATCTAAAATGAGAAAGAACATGGGTTGTAAATGAGAAGACAGTGCAACATGAAGGAAGAGGCAAGGAGGTCTCTGCACAAGTGGTGAAAATTAAATTTAAAAAAGAAAGGTTCTATTAAAAATTTCTTTGGGTACTCCAGAACAAGATGGCTGAAAGTAAGCAGCTGAACTTTTTTTTCCTCCAAAACTAAATGTCGGGTTTGAGCTGTGATTGTGCAGTAAAGGATTATAAACCACACTCTGGGATTGCATACTCTTTGTTTGGATTTTTTTTTTTATTTTACAGAAACTTAATGAGCAAATCCAGGACTATACTCTCTGTGTTCTAGCTCTCATTTCTCCTTGCACAATTCGTGGTATACATGTTTTTCTTGAAGTTGCCAAAATGTGAAACTACTGACACTTTTTTGCTCCCAACATGTTGCACTTTAAAACTTTAAATTTCTTAATATACTGTTCTTGTTTCTATGAAAAACATTTTTTCTATGGAAAACAATTTATTTTTGTAAATAACACTGAACTTGTATTTTCCATGCCATGTCTAGGGTCAAAGGTAAAGACTGAGTGGCAGCTGGCAGGTGTCAATGAGCTGCTTAATATGCCTTTCATAATGTCATATTCTCTGTAGAAGATACTCTAAAAAACCCCTCTGTGTTCTAAAAAGTGTTATAGAAGTTCTTAGCATTAAATGAGTGATGATGTTTTCTACTTTATTCAAGTTACATCAACATCAGGCTTTTATCTTGCATTTCTTTTTTCTTTATCATAATACCTTCTTCCAGTCATTCCCATGCTGACATCCATTATCTTCTCCCTAACCCAGCCCAAACAATAATGACTCATTTCACTCACATCCTCACCCTCACCCACTAAAATTACTCTTGGGGGAAACATGCAGAAAAAGTAGTTGTAAAAAGAAATTGGATGCATGCAGCCTGAGTTAAGATCACATAGGTACAGAAGGCAAAGACCAAAATTCTAGATGCTAAAGTGAGTGCTTCTAGGGAGAAGTAGTTTGATAGACTGTAGGAAGAGAAATTACATTTTGCTTAGGGTCTGCTAATTACAGAAGGTGTAGTCTGTAATTTTTAGTCAAGTTCAGCTTGCATAAAAGGGGAAAAAATAAAAAAAATCTGACTGAGCATATATTAATTGAGGCAGCTAGCTAAAGGGAAGTCAGAAAGAGCAGCTGAATGGTTTGTGATGCTGTGCAATCCGTTTAAAGTCATTGTATGAGACTCAGAACTGTAATGTGGGCTGCAAAAGGAAAGGCTTCAATTGGCTGACCTCTAGCTTCTTCAGATGGTGCAATCTATGAGTCTGGGTTTCATCTAGATCAGAAGGCCATTCCTGTGCCTTGCATCTCCCGTGTAGGCTGTGTACCTGCATGTGCAAACCAAGCTGTGAAGGTGTGGAGTGCTCCTGCTCCCCTGGAATGCGGCTGGCGAGTGGCCATCATCAGCACTAGTCTGCAGGAACTGCAGAGTACTCCTCTGTTTCCCCGGGCTCTGATACAGTATCAGAGGACCAAAATATTAAAGGTGACATGTTGAAACTTCAGGAGAAAGGAAGTTGTTAATAATAAAAGGATGTAATGCAGAGGGGAAAAGTAGATCAGAGAGGCTGTCAAGTTAAATGCAAAAGTAAGAAGGCAAGGCCAAAAAAGGCTGTTGAGAATCAGCTTTCTAAAGGCATAACTCCTAATAATAATTGATGTTCATGATACCAGGGAGCTGAAAGTTTATCAGTGTTGGTGGGGTCAGTAGCTGATCAAGACATAAAAGTAATGGTTGAAGAAGTTAAAACCATCATGTAAAAGTTAAGAATGTTTGAGAGGGCTGTTTCAATTTTTTTTTTTTAATATGAGGTTATTTCACCTTGAAGATTTCTAGGAAGTTACTAATACTGAAGTAACAGAATTCTGAAACAAAGTGTTTGGTTGCTTTTTTAAGGGAATATTTCTGGTAATTACAGCAACTTTAGACCAAGAAGCCTGGATTCTGTATTGGTCACACTTCAGAAGCTATAAAAGAAACTAATATGTTTTCAGCATATCTGCTAGTGTATTGGGGAAGGATTGGTACAGCTTTTCCTGAGGGTAATTTGCTCAGTCTGCCAGAGGGTTTTTTAAATATCTCATGATGCCTTCAATGTGAGGCATATGATACAAATTTGCATTTTCAAAATGCTTCAAATGGCTCTTAAAGAAATTAAAGTGTCCTGCAATAAGAAGAAAAGTCCTTCTACTTAATAGTCAGTCAGTAATTAGAAAAGTGTAGGAATAAATTGTCAGACTTCTCAGTAGAGGCATTTACAAACAGAATCATGTAGGAATCAGCTCTGCAGACTGTGATGGTTAACATAATATAATACAAAACAGCTTCTGTACTATTTATTGCTTCTCATACGTCAAGTTGCAGGAGGCATAAATGAAATGATGGGTTAGCAGTTTTAATTATACATATCATTACAATGTCTTCAAAGTTAACCTATACTTGGACAAAATTTGTACTTCTAGTCTTTATAGTTATGGCATGTAGTAGTGATCAATTAATTATTTACAGTAGCTGTAAAAAGACTTTGCTTGTCATTTTTAGAATCAAGGTAGCATATGCCATTTATACTTTTACATAATTTTATGGAAATTAGCACATAGATTTGCCCAAGTATGAAAAAAACAATTTGGCAAATGACAAATATTTTGGGATTCTACTGGTTTCTTTGAGATTTTGAAAACACTTTCTTACTCTGTAAAATACATTTAATATTGTTTTCCACTAAAATGGAGATTTTCCCATTGTTCTTAATGATACTAAAAGCTACATGGCCTTACTAGTAATCTTAATTTTAAGATCAAGGTTATTAATTTGGGGTTAGGGAGGAATTGTCTAATAGATTAGGTTGAAAACAGTTATACTTCTTTAGTCTTTAGTTGTGAATGAGGTTCACTTTCCTAGGATTGTCTGAATCACTGGATGTATTCCTCTGTAAGAATAGGCTGGATACTTGGTGTCAAAGACAGAAATAGAATGCAAGAACTTGGGAGGAATTGAATGGTGAATGTTAAAATGTTGCTTTCTAAGCTCCTTGCAGAAGAATCTTCTAATAAGCACCAACTGTCACATTGAAATAAGTAGGAATGCAAAACATCACACTCTTTATTCAGTCCTTATGTAATACAACCCTTTTTGCTTGATTGTCTTTATCTTGTCTGTTTTTTAGACTACAAATCCTAATCTTACTTGGGACCACCAACTACTGTTGCAATGCATATGTAGAATTATTTGGAAGCATTTTCAATGTCTAATTTGTTTTACAGATATATACTGTTACAATTACTGTACAGATATACTGTTACTGTTACAAATACTGTTGTAAGTATATTTACAGTAGGAAAAAAATGCTGCTTAGATGTTCTAAATTTAGGGATGGAAGAGCTTTGTGAAGACTTATTACTTACACGTATTTAGCATTTTGTTGTGAGTATTCCCATTAACATCAATTAAGCATGTTGGTGTTCTCAGTGGAAATGAATATGTAAGTCTTCATGAGATTGTGCTGTAAGTGGTGAGGGAACAAGTGAATACAGCTGGCAGAGTGCAGGGTAACAGCATGTTTGCCTGTGTAATTGTCAGTGGTCAGAGCACGCCAGTGATGTGCACTGCAGGACTGCAGAGCAAACAGCCAGCATATCTGCACCCTCAACGGTAAATAAAGCTTAGTTTCAGATTATCACAGACATACATCTTCTGAACTCAGTGCAAATAACAAAGGTGTAATAATAGCTGCAAATGACTTACACTAGGATTTTGTTGATGTTTTAAAAGCTGCTGAGAATTAGATAAAAGTTAGAAAATACTTCACTAGCTAACCATTTGTAAACTCTTTTGTCTTATTTACTTAGTACCCTGATTTCTCAAACAGTGTTACTCTGCTGTCAAGCTGTGCTACTTACTTATGATTGGTATTAATAGCATTTACATTCATTAATATTTATGAGTTAAGAGTGTACGTGAGTTTTTAGAAACAGTGTCACGTATCAGGGTCAAAAATCAGGGGTAAAAAGCAGAAAGTATTCTGGGCTGCAGAGCAGCAAGAGAAACTGAACCTGGGAACTGTTTCACAAACAAAAGGTTTGACTTGAATATAAAACTCTTTTCAATAAAAGTGGAGAAGGAGGTGCAGCCAGTGTGAGAAGGTAGTGCAACAATGATGGATGCCAGAAGTGCCACCTGCATCCTCCGTGCATTCTTTTGACATTAGAAGTGAAGGCAGAATCTGTGCCATAACTCACCAAGAAGGGAAATGCAGGTTAGGCATTTGACCCAGCTGGATCTGGCAAAAGGCCTGTGGTGTGGGCTGGTGTGTGCATAGTGTGTCTTCAGCAATCCCAGCCCCTTACAGGTTATGTGATCTAAAATACTGTCAGTAAATAATAACCTGAACTTTTTGTTCAGGTATTTGTATTTGTTTTAGCTCTGCATTTCAGAACTCAAGGGTAGACCTTGGCTTATTTAGTCCATGTGTAGCATCATTCTTTGATAGGGCTATGCAGGAAAATGCAGATCTTAACCAGAACAGGGTGGCCCAGCACATTGGCCAGCTATAAATACTGACTTCTTGCCTTCTGCTATAGACTTTGCCCTAGTTTTGGCAAGGAGGTAAAAGAGTTCACTGTTATTTTCATCAAATAGTAGAAATTCTTGCCAGTTTAGTAATAGATGGATAGAAGGCTTGGCAGTATTCTTGATGCCCGTTCCCCTGCTTCCAATCTTGGCCTTGAGATTTTGGCAATACAAACTTCCTGTGCTGTGTATAAGCATCATTCTACTACAGTTTTGATCTCCAGGCATGGGAAATAAAAATTTATAGTAGATAGCAGTTTTTCAATGGGCATCATGTTTAAGTATTTTCAAAATAAATATTTTATAAAAAAAGAATCCAGCATTTTTTTTCTTGCACATTGCTCTCAAGAATTCCATTAATTCAGCCTGCTTGTCAAAGTGTGCTTTTCTCTTCAGTAATAACAAAGTTAGTCTGGTTCTTACTTTGTAAGAAATTTTGCCGTCCTAAAATTGGCAGGCTGTAGGTAGTTTTGTGAAAGGGAGCTGATGCTTTTCAAGAAGAATTGCAGCTTGCAGTTCTATGCAAGTGACTGACTCAACAAGTAAATTTTGTTTTCTTTATAGTCTGTTGTAAAGATTTTATTTTGTTGCGGGTTTTTTTACCATTATGGGGTAGGGCTGCCATGGACAATTTGAATGGCACAGAACAGGTCTGGAGTGTGCAGTCAGATGAAGTACTTTGGTTTAAAAAAAACACAGGCTGTTGTTCTGCTCAGAATTTTAGAGTTCTACATAGAATTTTAGAGTTAGTCTGAGAGATTATATCAAAAGACAGTTTTAAGAGATGTGCATGTGTTAAATGTAAAAATTTTCTTATAATGCTAAGAATGCCTTTGGCACATTTTAGATTTTTGAAGTGGTAATTTTTTGAATAAAAATTGTAAAGGCATATATCAAAATAGTTTAAAGATGGTAAGACGCAATGGTATAACACTGTCTGTAAGAAAGAACAGATGACAGTTTTACATTTTTGTTACTTTATTTCTTCAGCTTTGTTGGAGTTTTGAAGACAGAACTGCATGCTGTTTTCAGTAGCTTTTCTCAGGGTAAAGGAGCATGTCTTGTTGCTTCATGAATGCAATAGTGCTTTCCTTTTGTTCAGACCTCTTGACTGTTGTCCCTCTGACCAGTTGACACAATACTCACCAATGATTTGAATCTAAGAAAATTCTTCTAAAATACAACAGTTGATTGCTCTGGATTATGGAAAAGCCCATCTAAATGTGCTGAGTAACTTCTCTGTTGTTAATGAAGTTCTATTTTTTTGCTGCAACGTGTTTTGCATTTTTTAAAAGTCATTTTAAGGTCAATGATTATGAAAAGGTCTCAGTGGAATTTGGTCATGCTGTAGCAGAACATTAACGCTTCTTGCAGATCTCCAGTTTGTCTATCTTGTCAATCTATCTTGTGAATTTTTGGAGTCAAACTCCACTCAGCAACTAAGTAGCCGTGCAGTTGCTTGCTCGCTTTCCCCTCCCTTCTCCCTGCTGGGGGGAGGAGAATCTGAAAAAAATCCAACCAACAGCATGGATTGAGGTAAGAACAGGTTAATAGCTGAAACAAAATAAAATAGAGTAATACTAATTATGACAATGATAATAATGAGGAGGGGAATAAAGGTGAGGGAAGAGAGGTAGAACCTGTTAATCCCTTGAAGTTTTGGGAAAGGGTTCTGCTGCTAAAGGGACGAGAATTGACAAAACCCACCAATATCCCACCCAAAACCCCCATAAGTAACACTATAGATATAAAACAGACAACTAAACTCAGCAACCACCCAACCCTGTAGCAGAGGCCAACACCAAACCCATTACCTTGTAATAAGGTTAAAGATTGGATCCAACCACCAATCTTCCCAAAGCAAAACACAAAGACAAGAAAAGCACCATCTCTGCCATAATAGTTCCTACTTGGCTTCCCTCCAAGGCCTACCCTGATAAACTATTGTTAAATCTCATCTACAAGAACCCCCCATAAACCATTAACCCTCCTATATTATTCATCCCAATAGGAATAAATTCTTGTTTATTCCAAGTGGAATAAAACTCAAGAGAAGCAAGTGTTGAATGATACAATGATGCAGCACACTGATGCCCAGCCTGCTCCCCAGCAGAGATCAGCCTGTCCCAGATGATTCCCCCTAATTCATATACTGGGCATGAGCTTCAATGATATGGTATTCCTTTAGCCAGTTTGGGTCAGCTGTCCTGGCTATGCTCCCTCTCAGCTTTTGTGCATCTTCTCACTGGCAGAACATAGGAAACTGAAAAACCCTTGATTTAGAATAACTAAAACATCAGTGAGTTATCAACATTGTATTTTGTTCTAAGTCCAAAACACAGCACTGTACCACCTACTAAGAAGAAAATTAACTCTATCCCAGGTGAAACCAGGACACATAGAAGGACTCTTAACAAGTAACAAACATGCTTCTTTGCTTTTAAAAAAATCTCTTTGCAGTCTCCTGAGTTCAAGTGTTGTTAAGATATTTACCTAGGATGACTGAGCTATTTATTAATGGGAGTGCTTTTAAAGTAACTTAAACACAAGTTTACATTTGTAGAAATGAAAATTTTACCTGTCTTTAAAAATGAGTCATTGTTGTTTCTGGAATTTGTAGAACAACAAGCTGTCATATGGAATTGTAGAAATTGTTTGGATAGAACCTCTGGAGGTCTTGTGCTCAGTCTGAACAGCCAAGCTACATTTTTATTGCTCCATCAGATTGCAATTACATTTTAGATAGTTTTGAGTTGCTACTAAGTGAAATTTTAGCTTCCTCTTTGCCAGATTGACTGAGTTTAACTCCCACAATCTGTGTTATTTGCTCTGGGCCCCTGGCCATATTGGTGCTTTCTACTAGACCCTCTCTAATTTTTCAACATTACTCTTCAGCTAGAGATCCAAAACTGAGCACACTGTTCCAGCTGCAGAGTCACAAGTGCTGAGTAGGAAGGAACAATAACTTGCCTGGATCTGTTGGGCATCCTTCTTACTTTGGTTAGTCCTCAGGTTTCTTGGGTTCTCTGGGTTAAAGCTTTGTCATTCATTGGATTACCTGCTCCCTGTAATGTAATGCTCTCTACAGATTTCTTGGGGTGTAGGCTGTCTCATCATTCAGGGTGCTGAATTAAGAAAAAAATAAAACCCAAATGAAAAAAACCACAAAACAATTTAAAATTAACCATTTGTGCCCCAGTATTAACCTCTTTGGTATTCTGGTCTTTACAAGCTGCTAAGTGAATGTTGACACATTTATTGTTGCTTTTTGATCTAGGCAGAATGCCTAATTTTTAACCTAACAGTTCACTTCCACTCTGTGCTTCTCAGCTTCCAGACAATACTGTGTGAGATGATACCAAAAAACCTCACTGAGATTTGGTTCCATGAAATCCATAGTTTTTTCCTTAGCTACCTAAGTAGTCATATCATTAAAGTAGGCCGTCTTACAGTAAGTTGGTATTTTGACCTTGCTAAAACAATATTGGCTGTTTCTGGTTACTTTATTGTCCATCTTGTGTTTCAAAATTGACTCTAGGAGGGCATGCTCCATATGGGCTTCTTTGGTTCTTTCTAGTTCAGGTTATCTCAGCTGTTCCATGGGTCTCTTCACCTTTTTTTTAGGGATTAGCCTTTTTTGAAACCTTAGGACCCCTCAGCTGTTAGAATTTTTGGTAGCTCTTAGCAATCTCATTAGCCAACCTTTTCAGCTGCCTTAGGTGAATGCCTTTTAGCCCCAAGGGTCTGAATACAGCTACACTAAGTATTCCAAAACTGTTGGTCCCATAGCATTAGTTCCTCTGCCCTTTCCCAAACCCTGTCAGTACCTGCAGTTATTTGGGAGCAAGCTTTCTCTGTATGGAACAGGAAAAAAAAAAGAGACATTTCATTCTTTTCTGCGTCACTATCACTGGGCTGTTTTTACCCACCCACCAAAAGAATCTTGTTTTCCTGAACTTACTTTCTCATTAACAATACCCATAGGATATTTTCTTACTGTCATTTATGTTCAGCAAAACAAGTCTTTCTGAGTCTTGTTAGTGAGTGATGCTTTTATTCTCCTCCTTTGTTGCATGTTTCTACTTGATGTTTTACTCTTGTCATCTGCTTGTAGAAAGAGTGCATCCTATCCCTAACTGTGTGGAAAAGCACGTTTCAAATTGCTGAGAAGAGCAGAGGGGAGAATGTTTTTAGGATTTGCTTTGTTAATGGAACTCTAAGTGGCATAGTGTTTTTATATGGCTTGTCTATAATTAAACAAATTGGGACAAAGTAAAAGGGATTTGGAAAAATATCCACAATAAACCTTCCAACTGCTATCAATGTGCAGGGCTTAGAAAAGATGTTTTAAGCAGCTTCTTACACTTGTATTTCTAGTCAGTCATGAACATCATTTTACCTCTGCAGGCTAGGAGAAATATGAACTTACTGTTTGAGCTGAATAGTACCAATTATCATTAGACTTTAAAACATGGTAGTTTAGAAAAATGAATTATGGAGGAGGTTTCAGCTTTAAATGGCAATGCATTAATGCCCTTTAATAAAATCTAAATATTCTTTCTTCAACTATTGAATTCTGTTCCAGGATCCATGGCTTCAGTAGTCAATCTTTCCAAGAATACAAATATGTGATCTTAAAAGCCTAAGTCCTCCCCTTACACCACTGTTATTTCTCCATTAAAATAAATGGAATGCTTACTATTGATTTATCTTTGTAAAACAAAGCAGTAGGCAACTAGAACTTTGTTTTCCAAAGTGGATTTTGTGTTCCTGTTCTGACTGTTGCCTACTCCCTGTCCATGCCTGAAGCACCTGTAGAACAAGCACGCTTTGGATGTGAGGGCACTAGAGACTTTCATTTGACCAGGCTGAAGCTCTTGTATTTGTTTGGTGCTATCTGCCAGTAGTGGACAGGGAAATCTTGGATCTAGATAGACAAAAAGAAGATCTGCCCAGCCAGAAATTGAGCATTGCTGCCAGGAGCCATGATATTTACATGGCAAGAAAATACACTGTGTGGAAGAAAATTAAGAATGCTGAAAGTGTGCTGTTTTTCAAAAATTACTCCAACCACAGAACTCCTTTGATCTTCTTTTCAGCAGAGAGGTTATTTAAACATAACTTTACAGTCACCAGCAGTAGTACTTTTTTCTTAACATTGAATTTTTGTTGCATTTTGCCTTCCTCAGTATCCTCTACTGCATAAATCCCACTAGTGATACCTGTATCTTTTTGTATGAGGAAAAAAACCAGATCTATTGTTGAGTTGAAAATTTCTTTCATGCAGTGTGAAAGATGGTCATATATGTAGCCCTCAAGGGACAAGCTGTGAGAGAGTTCTAGTTTCAATTCCGCTAAGCAAAAGAAAAAAATTATTTTTTGGGAGATAGTTTACTGTAATAAAGTTCTTAAATCCCCTGTAAATTGAGTTTGTTATGCTGAGTAGCTATTTATGGACACTTGTGGTCAGGCAACTAAATTTTCTACTGATAGAAGTCTTATTTTTAGTAGTATGTCATTGGATGATTTGCAGTTACATATGCATTTGCCTTTGTGATATGAATAATTTTGAATAAGTACCTCCCCCCACCCCCATCAAATTACTCAGTTTTATCTCTGACATGCTTCTACCATCTTTATTGTTGCTATGCTTTGCCTGTGTCTTGCACTGTTCTCGGTATACTTAAAACATTGCAATTCCCAGTCTTGTCTTCTGCAGCAGACAGACTCCCTTAGGTCCATTTCTCAACTTCTGATGTTAAAAAAAAACACATTACAAGTCCAGATATTTTGCTTTTTTGTTCACTGAAATTGCTGGCAGGGGCAGAAAAGGATTTCTGATTTGTGGAACATTACCTTGGCAGGAGCAGAGACAGGAGTGGCCATTGGATGTTAGACTTTCAAGGGAGCTGTGAAGAGTCCGGAGCAGCCTTTGCTGTGTTCTCTGACTTGTTTAGATTGATGTTTTTTCTGAAATAACTACAGTTTTTTCAGATGCTGTTTTCTTTTATGTAATATTCTAAGTGGATCTTTTTATTCTAGAGATCTTTACAAGAAAAGCTTTCTATGCCAGGATAATTTTCCTGTGCCTGGTGTTACATCTTGATAACATGAGCAAAGCTCTAATTACAGATAGTAGATTAGTCTTCACAACCTGCAAACTGTTCCAGAGACATGGCTAATTTTTTAATGGCAAAGCTTCTAGAAATGGTACAACAGGGATATGAACCAGGCACAGTTAATGTTAGTATAGAGATTAGTATTTCTCCTCTGAATTGCCAAGCATACATGACATACCTTATACAGAATATCCCCTGGGTCAGTGAGTCATATTTTAATATCACACCCTACTTCTTACATCCCGCAGTGGGAAAAGTCAGCTTTATAACTCAATTTTTTTTTCTAATTACAAGGATTATGGACTATTGTCAGTATCCTGTATTACTTATTATATTAAAATTTATTCGTTCTTGCTTGAAATTTCATAAGGAGTTGTCTAGAAGATAAAGCAGCATTGAAATCACAAGGATTGAACATGAAAGTATGATGTTTCCTTTTGTAGCAATTGTTGTTCTCCCTCTCTTCTACTGGGTGTTTGTTCCCATATCAAGTCCAAGCCCCTGTTTGTGCCAGTGCAGCAGTTTGTGGAGCTGCAGTGTAAGTTAGATTAGTGTATCCTTCATGATCTTTTTTCATGGTTTCATGATTGTGTTTGACTTATCTGTTGTTTATAAAACCGCTGCAGAAATCATTCTGTTGGCACAGCAAAAGGGATGGTCAAGGTGAGAGCAAGAGACAAGAATTTGACTCTCTAAGCCAAATTAGAGACATTAACATTTCAGCTAAAGTTAAGTTAAAGAGTGTACTCATGACCTTACTCTTTGGCTTTGAGAGCCATTGCTTCAAACTAACAGACAAAAAAACTTGTCCTGGAAACCCTTAACCTCCAAATTACTTCCTTCATCTGATCAGGTTCTAAAAGACCTATATTTCTACATGTATCCTGAGACAAAATGATCTGTGGTACAGAACTTTCACATCATTCTGGTGTGTGCCTGACCATCCTGAATCCCTTAATCAGAGACGGGAATCTTCCTTGGTAATGCAGATATGGAAAGCACGTCAGGAACAATGTCCACGTATTTGGAATGCTGGTGTTTCTTCCACCCTGCCAGATGAATACCTTGGCAAAGATGTTAGAATCTGCCTTATCTGACAGCGAGAGATAACTTCGTTGAAGGGAATTCTGTTCTTTAGTGTCTTTTGTTTTCTGCTTAATGTATTTGAGGAGGTACCTGGGATTATTGTGACCTGGCAATGCCTAGCTGCTCTAAATGGCCCTGAAAATACACTGGAAGTTCCAAGATGCATCAAAATTACTTTTTGAATTGTGCTAAGAACTGATGCTTCATTATGTGGTTTGGTACACGGTCTGTAGTGGCTGTTGCCTCTCTTGGTGTATAATGGATGTTTTTTCCCCACTGGTCTCCTTCCTTTTGGTGGAACAGGTACAGTCAGGACACCTCTAGGCTTTTGTCAGTTAATCAGGACTGCTAACAACAGGTAGAAGTACAGTAGTAAAAATATGTTTAAAACAAACTGCTTATTCAGAACCTAAAATAGTACTTGAAGACTTCTTGTTTCTCCTTTGGGAAAACATTAGTTTAAAAAAATAGTAAATACAAGTAAATAGAAAAGTCAGTTGAAAATGATATGACTATATTAATTGGCAGTAGGTCAATAGTATCAAACTTGGAAGTTGGACTGAGATTATTAAAACTACTTAATTACCATTGAGAAGTGTATTTTAGAAATGTACCTTGTAAAACCTTGTCTAAATATATGGTGCTTTGTCTCCCTCTTAGATCTGAAATACAGACAAGGGAAGTCTCTCTTGAGATAATTCTTTTAATTTGAAAACCTCCACTGCAGACTAATGCCCACTAATTCATTAGTGATGAGGAATCCTAGGAACATGTGTGGTATGTAAGAATCTCACAAAGTGTGACAAACTTTGTTCATCTTTATGAAAGGCAGATTGGCTGCCCACCAAAGGTAAATCATCTTGAGCTGTAAATGGGAAAAATATATATACATGAGCTGTTGTGTTCTGTTCTGTTCTATTGAATAAAAGTGTGAGCAGTTGCTGAACATGCTTGTGTGTAATCTTTGGGTACCTGGTGATTCTTTCAAGGATATGTGTTCCACATAAGTAAACATGCTGGATCTCAGAGCTTTCTATCAGAAACAAGCGATTTTGAAGCAAAACAGAAGCTATAATAAAAAATTGCAAATGAATTGAGTTTTGCCTCATGGTTGATGCCAGAAATTTGTCTTCCAACAGGTTTTGTGCAAAACACTAAATACTTGATGTTTGAGAACATCTGCCAAAGAAAAAGATAGCTGCCCACGTGTGTTTCTCTCAGCATCCCATGGAAACTTTTTGATGCTAAGACATTTCCTTTCTACTCTTCTAAATCCACTTTTGAGATACACTGTTTTAGTCTGAAATTCTAGAAATTGTTCTAGCTATTTGTTCAGCTAGTCATGCCTGTCCCCTTCCCTTCTTTCCACTCATGATGTGGCCTAACGTTTCAAGTAGAAATATGTATTTTTCATGACTTCTCTGATCCAGGGGATTTTTCCAATCTCTTGCCTTGTTCAAAGAGTCCTTTGAGTTATACTATGTTGCTTCCTTCCAGCATGTGTCTTGTTTTCATCATTGCTTTGTTTCCCTGAAACTCTGATCCCTAGAACTGAAAGGTGCTTTCAGTATGGTAGTACCTGTTCTATAAGAATAAAGGAAAATAAACATTTTCTCTTGAGTACTCCCTAAAACACCCATTTGAGCACCATTTTCTCTCCACTCCTGGGCCATGATAGGGGTTCATGGACTGACAGGTTTTTTGGGGTGGATGGTCTCAAGAGGAGGTTTATAATATTTCTTCCCCCTTAAACCAATTCAGAAGCGAGATTGAGGGATATGACAGGTCAATCTTATTTACTATGTAGTTTATTTACTGTCATAATTTTGTATTTCCTTGCTAAGCTTCTTAATTATTAATCTCTACTTACCTGTAATCTGAAGAAATTTTTTGAGCAAGTAATACATATATTGACATCAGCTGAAATACACATTTTTACTTTTTTGAGCTATTTGGTATGGTATGTATTCTCCTCACTGAGATATATATGAGGTTTTGGATGAGGAAGATACAGAATAATACTTAGTTTCAAGCAGTTTTGAAAGAGGTAAATGGGCCACAACCTACAAGACTACCACAAAATTTTGCATGTGGTTTTGGGGCTTTTTGGATGCTTTTGCATTATCTCACCAAAGCATGACAGCAGATACAAACCAAACCTGTTTTTATACTACATACACATAGTATCTTTAGGTACCCAGATAATGCAATATAAAAATTTGCAAGGTAGATGTGATCTACTGTATTTCTACAGAAGCTTAATGGTTGCTACTGTCAGGATGTTACTTGACTGGTAATGGGAAGTCTTCCTTTCTGGCAAATTATCATTTGAGTAATTCATGATTATTAAAACAGAGACTGCAATAAATATATGTACAGCTTACCATATGGATTAATTGTGAAGGGTGATCTGTATTTGAATTGTGAAATATGTCTGTATTTCAACATGATTTTGAGAAGTGAGTGAAAAAGCTTTAGTTGCAGTTTGAAATAACCAAAATCCTTTATTTGACTGTGGATCATTAAACGTGTCCCAGATGCTCTCTTATAAAATGTTATTGTTATGGTTCTGTGTCTGTGTATATATTTATGTGTACACATATATTTATATTTAGGTTTTACTTGTTTGCTTTGAGTAAGCTATAGGTATGTCAGATGTCAGAATTTTGGCACAGAGAGAATTCGTGAAAATTGGTGCTGGTGCTAACTGTAAAATTTGGGATACCACTTAATCATGAGAATGTCTTTATCTCATAATGTGTGTAGGCTTTGTGTATGAAGAAAAGGCTGTTCAAGATATCATGATGGTTCTTGTAGCTGTTAGGGATCAAGAAAGATACAGCATAGAACACCCTCTTTGCTTGTGTAAAATGAAGGAATAAAGGTAGACCTGAAGGTCTTGCGTGATCTCTAGAAACAATAAGATGAAGATCTGGTTATGTTTTGGGACTGTTTGGCACTGGCCTACCACAATTGCTGATCTCTTAGGGAGTACTTTTGTGGGCAAACTGCACAAGATTGTCAAGATGAGAGAAGGAAACAATTCACTTGCTAACTTAATTTCTTTTCCTTGAGAATCACTGTTGTGTGTTCTAAATTAGCTCCATGAGTTTGGGTTATAGTAGTGTATCTCAAACTTCTGGATGTGCAGGAAATAATTTAAAAAAAAAATCTGTTCAGATACATTTAACTAGAATTTGCCACTTTTCCTTCTTAAGCTTCTGATTTTCAATCTGTTGATTTATGCAAGTGTTTACCAAAAATGGAACTCCCTACAAATACTGCTGAACTGCTAAAAATGTTACAAGTGCAACTGTTGGTGAGACTCATTTTTAGAGATACAGTGATGCATTATTACATTGTGTTGTGCATGGCTTCTAATAATGTAGGTTTGGTGGTTTTTTATAGTATTAGCATTTCGGTTTTATTTAAAAATTTGGATTCTTTTTACCAGGAGAATTTCTTATTAAAATACTTAAGGTAGTGGAAAAATTAATTTTAGGGTTATAAAGAAGAGGATCTTTAATTTTTATGGGACACATCTGTAAAGCAAAAGATGGCTCTTTTAAGTATTTTCTTAGAAATACGATGCATTTGCATAAGCATCCAAAATAGATGACTTTTGGTAGGATAGCAAAGTCATAAGCAGCTTTCTGCATACTGTTGTTCATTAGTTGAGGTTTGGCTTATTTCTTATATATTTTTAAAAATATTTATTTGTTTGTTTTCTTTTATGCTCATATTTCACTGTGAAATTAATATTCTTTAAGTCTAACAGTACAGGCTAACTCTTTTGAGCCATGCATTCATGTTAAATTGTAGTACATAGTAAATATGCATAATATTTTCTGTTAGAAAAGTCAGAAAATACAGAAATCAGAATTAAATGAACTAATTTTGCAGCTCATGCAAAACTACTGTTGTTCTTAATTTGATATTAAATAAGAACATAACATTGTCATATTTTATCAAATCTTTTATCTTTTTACTTTACTTGTCCCAGTGCTGACAGTGACTGGGACAAGTCACTTAAGCACAATGACAAGTGCTTGAGAAGACAGAGAAGTGTTCTAAAGTTGAAAGTTCTTCACTTATTCACAAACTTGATGTTCTTTAGGATATTAACATATATGCCCCATATCAAGCCAGAATGACATCTTGGTTTTGAGACTGTTACAAGGAAAAACAAACTACTTTTGGGTTGATTGTCTTGTTGGTTAGTAGTTCCTGGCTGTGAGAGTTTGCACATTAACATCATACTGCATTCCAATAGATTTCCTTTGTGTGCTTATGAATTTTCTGTCTTCCTGAATATCTTATGCCTTGTTTTGCATTGAATGGAAGTCACTTAAGATGTCAATTATTCTGTTGCCTTTTTGTTCACAAACAGTTTTATTAATTTTCTTCCTAGTAATTCGACGCATTTTTGTGCAGATAACCTATGCATAGTTTTTAAGTAGCTTCTGAATAGAACTTGTTTATGCTGGTGTTGCAACAAAATAGTTGTAATTGCTTTGAATTTTTTTTCAGTTATGAAAGCAGCTATTTTTTTTTGCATAACTGTATGTTCATTGCATTATTTGTAAAGAGTGTGTACGTTTGAGCTGATAAAAAGAGCCATTTAAATTAATGGAATTTAAAATTTTGAATGGAGAAGACAGTAAGTCATGCAGGAAAGGTTTAAATCCCTTCTGACACAGTAACAGGAAAAATAATCTTTCAGTAGTCTTTTCTTCTGGTTGTCAAATTTGAAGCACATATATTACTTGAACTACTTGCTTCCATTTACACAAGATTTGTATCATATAACTGTACATGTGAAAATTTAGTGTCTTGCATCAGACTAATATGTCAGATTCCAAATACTAGAAATTTTTTTAATAAATACTGTATTCTGTAGTATCATCTTTATTAATATGAAGCACAAATGTGCATTTTTGATAGCATATAATTTGAATTGGAGGTGGCTTTTTGTTTTGCTGCTATGAATGCATTAATCTAAAATACATGGTTTTCTTAGGATGTGTTTTAAAATGCCTATAGGTGTGTAAGGACATTTTTAGGTTGTACAATGAAATGTGGTGCAGAAGGTGGCAGGTGAGGTAAGTCCAGGATAGCACAGGACATGGGAACAGTACATTGTGTTAGGGTGGGTCTGTGCCTGAGGTAAGAATCCCTTTCCAGAAGAGATAGTGGCTTGTGTTTGAAGAGATGTTGTCAAAGTCCTGCTGCATTTAAGAAATAGGCTGCATTAATTAGGAAACAGGCTTCATTAATTAGAGGTTCTCTGTGTAAGACACCTTCCCTCTCTCCTAACTTTATGTATTTCTTTTTGGACCTTGAAATGTCTTGTAATTTTGATGTTATTTTTAATTTAAGTAAAGATACTTTTTCCTTGCTCTACATTAATGCTTATATTCATTAAAGAAAAAAAACCCCAAATCTATATTTTATATTGTTTTAAAATTTAATTTTAATTAATATGGAAACTAAAATAGAAACTGAATGCTCATGAAGCTGTTTGGGAATTGGTTGTCAGTTTGACATTGTGGAATATCTTCCATCCTTAAGTAAGCCCTTAATATGCTGAGTGACTACTTAAACTGAAAAAGCAATAATGTAATAGGAGACTTCCACAGTGATTTTTAAAAATTTAGTTCATTCCCTTTCATATTTAGTGAATTTTATGAATCTATATGAATACCACAGGAATCGGTAAGTAAGTGGCTTAAAGGACAGTGAGGTAGCTGTGAAAATATCCAAGAAAAAAGCTAGGATATCTGTATGGACAGCTCTTCTTGGCAGCTCTCTCTTGTAATCACACCCAGGGCCTGTTTCCTGTTGGTGAGTGTTTCTACAGCATATTTGCAATTTTTATTAGTGATAAATATCATGGGATGTCTTCAAGAATTGGAAAAAAAATAGGAGTCTCATTGTATGCAGAAGAGTTGTGAAATACATTGTATATATAGTTATTTACAAATCTGTAGTGGTTAAATGGTCCTAACTGCCCTCTGCCATTTAAAAATATTATATATACAGACATTCTATATCAGCAAGAGATTTTGAACTGTTTTGGTTTAAGTAAAGAGGATTTTTGATAGGGGTACCTTGTGCTGTAATCCTGTGCATCTGTCCATGAGACTGTCTTGCTAGTTTTAATAAAACTCTGCCTATAAGACCATTTTGAAAATATTTTCTCAGTATTCTGGGTTTGCAGGCTGTTTGTATATTTAGAAAGAGTTGTCTTTAATTAGTCTTGTCTGATTCACTTGGTGATACAATATACCAGTGAGTTTTTCCCATCACAACTGTTTCCATGGAGATGAGTAGTGACAATACTCAGCGAATTAAATGTGAAATTCATGGTGAGTTTAAAGGGAGAACACTCACTTTTACATCTTGTTGACTGGCATGATTAATGGGAAACTGAAATCATGAATCCTAATGTCGCTGTATTAAAAAACATTTGAATGATTGGTAGAGGGTTCCCATTCTTTCCTGACATTCGCCTGTTTTCATTCTTGCTCGTATGACTAAAACCTGACCCACAGTACTCTGTGTAAATCTGTTGGCCCAGCAAATGACTGGGTTATTGTACATGAAGCTTGCATTGGTATTGTCACTGATTGACAGGAAGAACAGCTAGGCAGAAAAACTAATAGGGGAAATTTTTCCATGTTTGCTAGAGGATATAGTCACCCTAGTTTTAATACTTGTAAGAAACAGGGGCAGCCAGCCTCTTTTCTTCGTGTTTATTCCAGTTAACCAGACTATGCACAGTTTTCATGCCCTAGCTATATGTCTAGCAATTTCTGAATTTCTAAATTAGCAGTTTCTAAAGCCTGAAGTTAGTCCATGTTACTCAGATTACTAGAATTGGTTTCTAAATATCATACTTCTATTTTCACCTACTAGTCAAGATCCTTCATGCCATATCAGAAGTTATTTTTGCAAGCTGGACTGTACAGCTGGGCCATTTCACCAATCTGTAGATAAATGCTCATGACTATTTTTAGGAGGAATATTTTTTTAAGGATATATTTATATCCATTTTTCTGTGGAGGAAGAGTATAGCAGAGGTGGAATGCAAAACAGATAAGGAAGATTTGTATTTCCAGCACTATGGGACTGGTGTTCCCAGGAGAACAGTTGTCAGTTTCCACAGATGATTGCCAACAGCATATACATGGAATCCAGCACACGTTTCTAAAGTAGGCCTGGCATTTGTACAGATTCAAAGGACAAACTATTGTTTCAGTCTGTCTGCTGTATGGATAAGGCATTGCTTTCATCAGCACTCGTGCTGGTATCACCTTGCTTGCTTAGAGGTTTAGGATGCTCTTGTAAATCTTGTGATTCAGTTCCCAGTATTTTTTGGCACAGGATGTTACATCTACTACCTTGAGACATCATGAGACAAATGCATGTAAGGGAAGTGCCTGAGTGCAGTTAATACACAGGTGTCACTTCTTGTTCAGGACATCCTTAAAGCAGAAGATTGGGAGAGTGTGGCCTTGGAAGCATTAGGATGTAGTGGGTAGACAGGCTGAGGTATGGCATGATGACACAGAGATGTCAATATGCTTGATCCACCCTGCCAATCAGGGAAAACTCCTGTTCCCTCCTTCCTGACTACACAAGCAGGTTTCACAACACATGGACAGTGGTTTGGTTTATCAGATTGAGGCTGTGGCAGAGCCATCCAGCATATATTCCCAGGCAGCAGATCACGTAATTAACATGCCTTGATACAGGGTTTGCAGTTTTCTGACCCTCTGTTTCACTTCTTACACCTGTCTTTCTCTTACCCAGGCTTCTTCCAGGACAACAATTCACCCTTAATTACTTTGTCCTCAATTGCTTAGTCACCTGAGTGCCCAAATTGGTATTTCTGCTGATGTTGCCGCGGGAAGTTGACATTTATATGGTTCTACTTTAAGGGAGCAACAGGTTTTTGTCCAGCTCATCTAAAGCTCAGGCTTGGACCTGGTTGGCAGCATGGCCAACCATGCATTTTCTTGCAGCCCTGACAGGAGGTACAGAAATACCCTTGGAAAGGTCTAAGTGGTTTTGGTGCTCACACCTTCGCAGGTGTTTGTTATTGGTGAGGGTCTGAGGAGCCATGTAATCACACTGAATCACAGACAAGCCTTTGCTCTGCCCACCTCAGCTATTCTTAGTGAAGAAATCCTGCTGTGGTGGAGGCTGGAGGCCATGGTTGCATGAGCACTCTAATTCACTATGCTCCTGGGCCACTCCTCAACAGCCTTTTCTTGCAAGTCTGTGTACCTGCTGCAGACACCCTGCTCAGCCCCTGCAGGCATGTCCACACTCCCTTCAGCTGCCTTGGAGCTCTCCTGCGCTGCTGAGAAGGTCCTGCAGAGCTTCCCAGGCCCAATTCCTACTGGGGAGGCTGGAACCGAGCCAAAGTGCAGCCACCAAGACACAGTAAGAACAGAACCTTCTTGGCTGTGCAGTGTTTTAAATAAAATATACAGTGTATGTACAGAGCTGGAGTAAACAATGACCAAAGAAAATAATTTAAAGAATACGTGTAGTTGCAAGAATAAGGACTGGATGGTAATAGAAATCTTTCCACTGTACCACACCATTCAATGTCTTATTCAGAACTCCAGGCTGTCAGCCAATGTACTTTCCAGATATGCTTTTATATACTTTCCAGATATGTTTTTATATACTTCTTAGGGAAAAGTGCAGGAAGGCAGACTTCTCAATCATATATAGCAACAGTAAGGTAAAATAGAAGGGGATTCCAGTAGGAATAATGATAATTCAGATAATAAGTATCACTTGTAAATGGCATTTCATCATTTTGTCTTGAGATGTGCATAGTGTAGTTTCTTTATTTCAGGAAGACTGGTGAGTAAGGCTGTTCAGATATTGGGGAGGGGGGGTGGAACGATGATAGCCAAAATACTTTTAGTCCTAGTGCAAGCTGATTTTTAAAGAAGAAAAAAAAATCTGTCTTTCTTTTGGCTGTATCATTTGCCTCCATTCCTAGGCTCACAAATGGTACATGAATTCTAAAAATTAAAAATTCTTTCAGGATTTAGAAAGCAAGCCTATTGGTTTGCAGACTTGCTCAATTTAGCAGGTATGCTTTTGTGTTTGGCATGCAAATTGACCATCATAGAGTGTTCATTTGTGAAATACAGCTGTTTTAATCCTGTACAAAGTGCATTGGATTTTAGGCACAACTTTTCTTTTGGGGGGTTTTCAGTAAAACTGTTGGTCAGTGAAGCCAGCAGATTGTATCACAAGGAGCTGGTAGCAGAAATAATAGAGTTTCCAAAAAATGCAGTCTTAACTAGTGGTTCTGTTATTGGAGACAATGTAGTGTGCTGTTTTACAACAAACAACACTGTGCTTTTATATTTTATTGTTTTGTTTGGGTTTTTTTAAAAATTACTGATTTTTGGTAAAATATCATTCCCATTAAGGGAGAAGGAAATTCCTTGTATTCTTTTCTTCTTTTTCCCTAGTCAAAATTGACATTTGGAAAACAGTTCAAGTTTCATTGAGAATTGTAACAGTTCTAGTATCTGTTAACTGCAGCACTGTTTCATGGTGACATTTAAGAAGGAAACAACAGTGGAGATCAAAGGGATTTTTTGTTTATTTATTTTGAATTTTATCAGCTACTCTAGAAAGCTTTTTGTGGTATTTGAGTTCTGCTAATAAATTGGTTTTGTAGTGGAGAGAACAGTTGATACTTTAGTGCTGTGAACTGTGAATTCTGAGTAATAAGTTTACATGCACCAATGTTAAGTTACCAACATCTCATGAAAAGAATAATGATGAAGTAAATATTGCTGTTCTGCATATTATGTGAACAGTGTTTATGCCTCATTAAAGTTTATGATCTCTGTTGTAATGCACTATTCCATTAATAGTAGCTTACAAAAGTTAAGGAATAATTACATTCTTATTTGTTTTGACTCCCCTCATGCCTAGATGGAATTTGCTGACAGTGGGGAGATGCTGTGTGTGTATGTTTTTATTCATTACTAAAATAGTTTGTTTTTAAGTACTTAAGTGCCCCATCTGGATAGTTGTGGAATTGAAGTGGGTCTTGCTGTGCTAGATTGAAATGAAAAGATAACCTCATAAATGTGCAGCTCAGAATCCAGCAACGTGTGGGATGCTTGCATACTTGCTTGCTGCAGGAGATCTGAGAATGCTGATAGCAGTTTGTTTATTGCAATGAACAGTTGCACACTAATGAGTGAGCTGTGTGACTCAGAAAAATACCTCAAATCTTCACTTGGCTGCTAAGATGTGGTGAATTTCCAGAACATCTCAAAGAACTGCATGATGCTCGTTTCAGTCCAGAAAGTGGCTGACAGTTGCCAAACTAAAAGAGAATCTGAAAGGAAGATCCCATCCTCTCAAAGGCACAGGCTCTGAGTTTGTTTTCAAGTCCTTTGCTTTTAATATGTTTTATCCAGTAGATCTGAGTTTCCTTATTTCAAAGCTTCCTTGCTATAGTTTTATTTTCTTCAAAAAGAAAGCTGTAGAGATGCAGACCTCTTGCTTGCTATGGTTTTGTTGTTCTCATTTCAAGGAGAAAATTCTTAAAGTTATATCTCAAAGTGTTGACCGACTTGTGGTCCTGCCATCGCAATTCAGAGGGTTTTTATCAGATTCTTTAAAGCAACAAATGTGGAAAGTCACAAATTGTGTATTCCTGTCTTTTTTTAAAGTGGATTCAATCTCAGCTTATTTCCGAGTCTAGTCACTGTCCAAGTTTTTTGCAGGTGTTTTCAGTGAGCATTGTATGTCTCCTTATTGTGTATCTTAGCTGTAGCTCATTGCCTGTCTTTGGATGTTGTGGTAGCTGTCATATTGAACAGCTGCCTCTCTCAAACGATGTTCTGTTCAGGGCCTGGAACAAAACTCCAGTATGCATTTGTTGTGTAACTTAGTTGCTAAAAATCACAGCAGAGAAGATCCATCTTGCATTTGCTAAACAGATTTTTGATTGAGTTCTGGTTTTTGTGAGGGATTTTTGGGGTTTTTTTACGCCCTGTTTCGAGTGAAGTGTTAACCATTGTAAGAGCACAAACATTTTCTGTTTAGCATTTGTACTGAGAAGTTTCCTAATTAGTCATCTTGCTGTTTTTGAAGAAGAAATCTTTAAAATTTCACTGCAGGGAAAGGAATCTCTGTTGTAGCAGCAGATGCTCTGCCTTGTTAGTAAAGGCAGGAATCTTTCATATGCATTTAGTAGCTCTTGATGGAAAAAGCAGTCTTTGTAAAACACTTAAACCAGAAAAAAAATATTCCCAAACGTACTGTTCCACTTCTTTAGGTGAAAGAGGAATTTAGCTTTTTAACTAATCAAAAATCAGTCAATTATCCTGAAAAATTTCATGAACAGTTGCTTAGGCATTTCAAATTCTGAAAGCAATTCTGCAAACAATTAGTTTGAAAATGCTGTCTTTTATTCTGTGAAATTTTCACCCCTTTCTTGTCCATGAGCTCTCTGTATCTTGTGATAAGATTCTGCTTTCTGAACTGTTGCCTTTCATTTGCTTTTGTAACTCTTCTCCTTAAAATCCTTGGATGATTTGTTGCTTGTCTTTTACTTCTTGTACTTTTAATTTAATTTTTTTTTCTTCTTTACAAGGTCTGGTTTTAGACAATGGCAGGGAGGATGTTCATATAAATATCTTTAACTATTATCTTCATACTCTTAAAATACTTAGTTCTAAAATACATGGTTCTTAAAATACTTCACTAGTGGTGAACTGACTCATTTGTCTAAACTAAACCCAGTGTCTGTATTATCTTTGTGCCTGTCTCATCATCATTTTAAACACATGCTTAAGGTCTTGACAGGTGAGAGGCTAGATAATTTTAATTAACATGCTACTGTTTCTAGGCCTGACTGATGGCCAGTTTCACTAAAAGTTTTACAAAAAGTCGCAAGTTACTTAATCAGAAATCAAAATCAAAGCAGATTATTTCTAGATAATTATTATACTTTTCATAATATCTGGACAAAAAAGATAATCAGACTTTCACAAGTATTATGTTGAGGAAAACAAACATTTCTGAAACATATCACTGTATAAGCAAAATCATCTCTTGTACGGGTTTTTTCATAGTAAAGTTGGGGTTTGTACCTCCTTCTGTTGTAGTTTATTCTGATACTGCTTCTCATGTTGTTTGTGCCACCTTACTGCTTTTTTACTACTCAACTGTCACATTCTCTCTCAAGCACTTGTAATTTATTTTATCTGCTGAGAAGTTATGCCTGGAAAGAAAATCTAGTCACTGCATTGGCTTTTTAAAATTCCTCCTCAAAATTTGCTTAAATATCTGAATCTTAGAGTACTGCTTTGGTTTAAGCGAAAACTTCTGATTTTGTTGGGCGATGTCAAATACTTCCTCTAGTTTTCTTCCCAACTTTACAATTCAAACAGGATATTTTTGGCTTTATTTTCCCTATCTCTGTAAGCTAGCCTTCCTTACTGGATGGAGATGAATATTGGAAGGACTAAGAAAAATGTTAATGCCTTTGAAGGATTGTATGGAATGGACTGGTTTCCTTCTGGGGAACAAAGAGGCTTCATAGTGTGTTTGCTTCATAGGCTTGCTTTAGCATTGCTGCTAGGCAGTGATGTGGTGAAGCTGATGATGAAAGGTGTGGACTGAATGTAACCTTGTGTCAGAGTTTATTCACCTAGTGGTTTCTCACCTGCAGTTTTTTCCTTAATAATGCTGTTAGCAAGAGTAAATTCATAGTGTAGATAAGTCAGAGCAAGCATTTTAAGACATGCTGCTTCATCTGTGATGCATGTTGCTTTGCCTTGAAATTTTCAGCAGGAACCCTAACCATGGTGCCTAGCCTGCTACATATCTGGAGTATCAGGAAGTTTCTGCTTTTTCATATCATGGGTTTTGAGGATTAATTATCTTCTAGTTTTCCCAGAAGACAGTCTTCCTCCTGACGCATTTGGTCTCTATATTTTTAGAACTTGTAAAGCATATTTGAGACCCCTAGGTGAGAATTTCCTTTCTTACAATACAGAAGATACAAGTTTTATTTTAAATAAATCAATAAAAGGAATTGTAATTTCTAGTGTTTAAATAATTATTCTTTTAGTTCAGCATTAAAAACCATGCATACTAATTATGCTCTCCTGGCTCCTTTGGACTATAATCATTTCGTTACAGACTGCCAATTTGCTATACTGTTTCCTGATGATTTTTCAGTGATGCAGGAAAGTGATCTCGCTGTTACTTCCAGTGCTGGAGCCCCAGCTTTAAGAATGGATTCTGCAATCCCTTCTGCAAATTATATGATTATTCATAGAGCATTAAAATAAACTTTAAAAAAACCCTCTGCTCAAGAACATTAGTCAGTATTAGCTCCATAGTTTATTTTTTTGATGTCCAGTGTTTTTCATAATTGCCTATTAAAGAGTTCCTTGCATCAGCATCATGGGAAGCGTGTGCAAATAAACACACTCCTGGCATGGGTGCCCATGGGGAAGGCTGGATCACTGGATTGTGGCTGAGCCTGACGTGCTCTGCTCTAACTTGGGTGTTGTGGGACTGTGCCCTGTGTTGGAAAGGTCGTTGGCCTGCCTGAAGTTACTGCAAGATAAAGGAGAATTTAGCATAATCATGCTCAGACAAATGGAGGTGGTTCTTGAGATACAGCACAGAATGTAGCTGCTTGTGGTACGGTGTTGTGGATACTATGTGTTTTATGTTTAAGATCTTGATGAAAGAAACATTCACTGCAGAAAATAAGGATAAATACTTCATCAGGTCTTTGGGGGCTCTGAAAAATTGGATCCTGACATAGTGTTCTTTGGCAGTATCATTGCATGATGGGCTTAATATTGCTGATATGTCTACTGTTTGCCACTACGAGAGAGCCTGAGCTCAATAAACATTTGTCTAAGGCAGCACAATCATTCTTTTGTTCGTAATGTAGGATTACTTAAATACATGGAGAACAGCAGTGACATTCATGTTATGGAATGCTTTTGATCTGATATTAAAGAAGAAAAAAGTTACTGCTATCATTATTATAGTATTCTCAATACAGTTCATTTAGTAACAGCAACTGGTTTTGGTTTCCCCCCGTGCATCTCGTAGGTAATGATCCTTCATTCTGTTTAGTTACAACACTGTGAGAGCAAACCAAGAGATCACATGCAGGATTCACTAGGGAGCCACTTCACATTCTTCCTGAACACTGATGGGGATTTTTTTTTCAGTGCTTTTACCCACAAGGTTTTCTATGCATGCAGTGTTAAAAATACAACATTTTTTAAATTTAGAAATAAACCATTACTGTTTTGTGTCTGGAATAATAAGGTACAAGAACAAGGCACAAATGAGCAAGCACTTGTTTCAAGATAACTGGTCTCCATCAGAAGTAAATAATTTGTATGCTTTTGCTGTGCTCCCACAAATAATGTCTGGTTTACAATGGCCAAACATTTGAAAAGCAAGAACAAGCTATTATTAAAAAAAGGATGAATGTGAAAAGGAGAGGTTACAATTTTCAGCCAACTTGCAGGTGAAGATACAGTTCCATGTGAAGGGAAACTTGAATCTTCTTGAAAAATGCTCCCGACAATGCAGTTTTGTATGTGAAATCCATCTTTCACTTTTTCTGGTTTGTGCTTTAAGGCTTGACCTACCCAGTTGCATGTAGCTGATGTGCTATTTTTGTAAACTTAAACTTGGAAGGAAATTTGCTCTCTAACTCTGCTTCGGTGATTCAAGAGTGGGATCACACCCTAAATCTAGTAGTTTCGGTAGCTAAAACTAAATTTGACATGAAGCTGTGGTTAGATCAGCAGAAAGCTCATTATAATCATACAGATTTATTAAAAAATATGTCCAATTTGTAAAACCCAATAAAATAGTTAATAATTAGTTACAAGACAGTATTTTTCCTTTTGTTTTAAAAATAATTTATCAACATGTTCAGTTGATAACTCTCTGCAGCGCACATACGCCTTACCAATTTTCATGAATTAAAGGTGAGAGAGGGGGAGATACTACTTTTTCATAAAATCCTGCATTCCTTCCATCTAGAAGGCTTTGTGTGTTGTTCATTATGATTTACCTGTCTGATAGCAGTAGGCTATTTGGAGGAATGAAGTTAATTTTATTTCCTTACATGTTGTTTTGCCATTCCTGGAGGAAATGTGAGCTACTTTATCAAAACTCACTTTCTCATTTCTTGTTCTCTTTCTTAAATTGACTGAATTGGCTGAGTTTGAAATTGATTTAATGAATTATTCACGTTTATGATGTGCTCTAGAAGAGTATGAGAATTTTTGAGTCTGTGTTGTTTGTGTATTTGGGGTTTTTCCCATTTCCAACCAGTAAATTACAAAAATATAATATTGTCATTCAGCTTCAGTAAGTACTTCTTAGTGATCTTAGTGATTCTTCTGTAGTCATGGTGATTTTTTAACAATGAAATTTTGCTAGGGGTCTGATTATTTGTTTTGTCTTTCATATTGAAAAGGCTGGAAGCTATGGAAGATGTGAAGCAGAGCCTTTGTGCTAGAACAGATAGGAAAGTCTCTTCTATTGAAGAGATGTTCAAGGAAAAAAAATACTATTTAGAGAAGTTAATTTTATTGTAGACTCTTTCTCCCCCCCCGATAAATAAATGAAATGGTGAGCATAGCTGAACCCTTTGCAAACAAGCCCTACTTCCATTATTCTGAAGTACTCTTATGTATAAGAAACATCAAAAGGCAGTGGCCTTCTGTTTCTTGTAGTCAGCAAACACAGCGTACACACAGTGTGGCTGCCTCCGCTCCCAGCCTCGCTCCGTGTAAAATGTATTGATGAGGAGAGGTGGGTGGTGGAGTCATCTACTATTTTTTTAACCTGACAATCTGCAGAGATAATTCAGTCTGATCTTGCCATTTCCTTACCTCTGTTACATATTTAAAACTATTGGGGTGATATTCTTTCCCTGATTGTTCACAGCACTTTTTTTACACGATTTAAAAGAAAATTTGTCCAAGTCTCCAAATGGGTTCATGTCTGAGTTACCTCATAACTAGAAAGCTGTTTCACCATACTAAGTGACGTTCTAATATTTGATATGATGCTTGATTCAGAGTTCCTCTTCGTGTAAATTAAACTAGGGTGTAAGTATACAGGAGGTAAAAAACTCAGTATTTTCTCCTAACTATGGTTTTCACTTAACAGGATGCAGTAATTTGTTTCTGTTTCACTGACTGAGGGGGACAGTGTGCAGTGTACAGAATGAGTTATACAGTGCAGTGAGGATTGGCTCATGAAGCCATTGCTCCGTGGAAGCAAACCTATGCAAGGAAAATGGAAAGAGCATCTTGCCATTCAGGAATATTTACTTCTGGCAGGGCCACTGCTTTTTCATACCTCTTCTAGCTGAAGAAACTTTGCAAAGCTTCTTGGAAGGTAAATGACTTTGTGGTATTGTTCCCTTATAGAAAGTTTTTGCCTGTTTATACTTCTTCCTCTCTAAGGACTCTCCATTCTTAGCCATCTCCTTCAGAGAATTCTGATGTTGCCAAAAACTGTTTTTGTAGTAGCATGTGTGGTCTTTTGAAACTGACACCTTGCTTTTAAACTGACTTAATTAATTTTCTGAAAAGAGCTCCTTTTGAAGTGAACAGTATTTTTAAAAAGGCAAGATTTTGTAGGTACGGGCTTCTTACGTGGTTGAAAAAAATCTGTTTACCATCTCAAAGTGTCAGTTTTTCAATACCCATTGTGTTTCGAAATAACAGTTTGCAGGTGGGAAACATTTTGAAATAATAACATAATAATTATGATATTTTAAATGGTAGAGATTGATATTTGGGGTTTGCCATAATAATACTAAAATACTCAATAAAATTATGCTTTCTTAGCATTTTAATAATTCAGAGCACATACTCTACACTAGAAGAATGTTTACCTTTTATCCAGTGGAGATGTCTCAGCTGGCTGAGATGTTACTCTCTTGCATTTTTGAAGACTCAGTAACTGGTCATAGCAAGTTTTATATCTGAGACTATTTAGAACTACTGAATAAAATTTTAAGTTCTCAGTGAGTGTGCTTCTCTGTGGACCTCTGATGTATTTATTTACTTTCAGTAAGGCTTTTTGAAAACATACAAAGAGTTAAAAGACAGTTTTGAGCACTTTCTCCTTCTCTCAAAGGTAGATATTAATGTCTGTTACATCATCTCAAGCCTATTTCTGTTTTACCAGTCAAAAGTTATGGGTTTTCCTGGTAATTGGCCCAAATGGTAGATTCACTATGTAATCCAGGAGAAGTGTTCTGAAACTGCTTTTTTAAAAAGCTGGTGGTCAGTCATCTTGGGGGGACAAAGAAAATGAGGAGTTTAATCCAAATAGAAAAGAAGACAAACTCATGTGTTTTTATCACAGTCTATCAGATCCTCAGGGTAGGGATGCAAGTCTTACATGGGAAAGACTCAGAAGACTCCATGGGTGGGAAACGTCTCAACATCTGATTCATTGTGCAAAGAAGGAGATTTGCTCTAAAATTAAGAACATTCTTTAATCTTACCTTAGCTCAGAGATGTGAGCATCTTTCTAAAATTTCTGATAATCATTCTTTGTAACCCATGGGATTGGGGATGTTTTTATTTGGAATACTGCAAGTAAGTGCTTGACTTTGATTTGTATTTAGGCTGCTTTCAGGCAGGGTAATATGTTTGTTTGTGGGAAATCCTCCCGCAGTGGTCCCTAAAACAAAACTACTGCACTGCTCTTGCAGTGTTTGCCTTTGCAGTCCTGATCTCCAGGGATGCATGCAGGAGATGAAAGCAGAGCTGCACGAAGCTCTGATGAGTTCTGATGGTGACAGCGAGGGAGCTGATAAGGAGAGTTCTTTGTGGACAGACGATCCTGGTGGTTTCTACATGGAAAAGAGGGGAACTGTTAGGGATTTAGGCAGATAATAAGGAATATATTTTTGCCTGTTAGAATAGTTTTAAGTGAACATTTCTTTCAAGACATGGATAGGTACTTGGAAAATTTTTACTCCAGGAAATGAATACTTCTAATAATCATTCTAAGAGATGTGTAGATATATGGGGAATATAATAATATGGTGATAGATAACAGGTGTTTAGCAAATGCTTTTAATTCAGTCTTTTGTTTTCCACTTTTCTATTCATTCAGCTATTGCAAACTGCAAACAGGTATTTTTGAACTAAGACTACCCAGTCTTATTCTCATGCCTCTCCAAAAGTCGTGTTAATTGATTTATAAAGTAGCATACAGTTCTAACATATAATTTGTAATTGAATATTAAATTAAAATTTTCATCAGGGCAAAATGAATATGATTTTTGCCATAGAAGATCATACGAGTAGTATCCATAAAAGTAAAATTATGGTCGATGCCAGAAATATATTTACCCAGAAGGATGTTAATCAAAACCAGCAAGGCTTCTTTGAATTTCTTTGTGTTTGTAATCTCAAAAGATCAAGCAAAGTATATTTTCTTAATTAGAGAAGAAATGAAATTATGCTATAAAACTTAATATACATGCATTTCCAACATGTATTTCTGAATCTAGAAACCTTATTCAGCCTTTAATCATACATTTAAAAGCTATGTTAAATGTTGTAATTTTAAAACTCAGCACATGAAATTCAGTAAGAGTCTGTCTCCTTAAAATTAAACATCATGTGAGTCTGTAATCATAATTTTTATCCCTTTCTGGTGAACTTCATCAATGCTGTAAATGTGTAGCTATGCATTTCTTTACAACATGATCATTTTTTGTGAGCAATAAGCTTTCATCATTCACAGAGTACAGTGTTGAAAAGAAACAAGTTTTGCTGGCAGGTTTTCTATAATTTTTCATCTCAGCATATCAGTTTGTCTGAAAGTAGAATTTATTTATCATCTCTGATATAGGGCAAGTATTACTCCTTTTCACAAATGGCAAACACAGAAGTGGAGATTTAAAGTTTGTCTGGTCAAAACCATCATGTTATTTTGTTTGCTTAGAGACTGCCTAATTTTCTCAATTCTTCATCTTAATAATGTATTTAATTCCTTCAGTGATTTCTTCCTGAAGACTGTAGCTGCTGGAAGGGCATGGCCATTTAGGAATGGTTTACAGGGGGAGGCCTGTGTCACACAGCGCATGTGAAAGGACTTGGCCCAGTGATTTGTAGCAAGTTGGTGGCAAGGGTAGAAGTAAATGCTCCAAGGAAGCAAATTCTTCTCTGATCCAGGAGAGCTCTTCTGCACTATTTAAGTGATGTTGATTTACATTTAGAAACTTAGTATTTTAGACAAAAATAAGGAAGGTGATGGCAGACACACATAAGATCCAAATGATTGCAGTCTGCAGCATGAGCATGTAAATTTTATCTAAGGAGTTTCTTTTGAAGTAGAGTAGAGAAGGAATCTTTTTTTATGCATTCAGTCTTGTAGGTAAGTAGTGGCGATTTTTAATAATTTGGGCACATAGCCATATAACTATAAAATTTTATGCATGCCTTTAGCTAAGGGTGGAATTACCAGGCATTTTAGTCTAACTAAAGGGCAGTAATATTCAAATATTAATGAAAGAATAATTCAAAATAGGGAGGCAGACAAAAAGTAGCATGAAATTCAGCATTGACAACTAGATTTCACTCAGGGTAAACTTCCTTTTGTTAAGTCGACTGAAATTTCTTTTTCCTGCAAAGTAAATCTAGATTTAATGTGGCTGATCTTCAGTCAAACAAGTGGTAATGGTAGTACACAGGAACTTTGTTAAATTCGTCAGGTTTAGACCACTGGTCCTTATCCTGCAGCACCCTTGGTTACAGTGTCTTTATATTAGTTAAGCAAAACTTAACATTTGTATAATTGTGTTTATATGTTTATCTTGTGTAGAAAGTACTTGCATATGACACAAATAGAAGAGGTTGGAAGATTGGAAGGATGTCCTAAGTCTGCATAATAATGGTGTTATTGTCATTGGGACAATAATAGCTGGAAAACACCACTGATACAGGGCAAAATATTGTGTAGAAGAGCATGAGTCTTCCTGGACACTCATAAAAGGTTAAGGTGTTGCAATGCACAATGCAGATTAATGTACTTGATATCTGGAAAAATGTTGCAATAAATTTCTTCTGTCAACTGAAAGTGGCAGAGAAGGAGAGTGAGTTTGAGAAGTGAGTAAGTGTTGATTGTGAGATAATTGTAGATTGTCAGTGTGATGTGACTAAGAAAAAATAAACTTAAAAAATTAGGCTGTGGTAAGCCTTTTCTTAAAGCCTTGAGAAATAGTCTCTGCTTCAGGTCAACACTGTTTATTTTGTCCCAGAGCCTTGGAATGAAAAGAGCCCAACTCCAAACCTAAATTCAGACACTTGGCAATTACACTGAGCATGGTAATCAGGTCCTCCTGGATCAGTATTTCCAGATTCCTTTCCAGGATTTCTTCAGAAGCTATTCACTGTGGATCAGGAGCCTGCATAAGCGAATGCCAGATAAATCTGCTTTAGGAATGAAACACAGAAGACGTAGGGTGATTGTCTGTTGAAATCACTTCTGTCTGGATAGGGATCTCTACCTACCAGCAGGTGCTTTGTGCTTCAACAGCCATAAGGCCCAGACTGAGGATGCAGGAGAAAATTTTAAATTTTTTCGGTCTACATTTATTACAGCTGAAACAACTGTTCCCTATCTGTTCTGGGAAGAAAGCTGTGGATCAGATTCTTCAGACTAGTCAATGCATTCCTGCTGACAGATAAATTGAATTATGGGGCCAAATGGTTCAGATTGGTCAACAAGATGATAAAATTTGATATAGGACCAGAAATGACAGCTGACTTCAAGTCTTCCTATGCAGAATAATTTATGTTAGAAGCAGGAATGATCATAGAGTTACAGAATGGTTTGCATTGGATTGTTCATTAAAGGTCATCTCATCTTGGCCAAGGACACATTCCACTGGACCGGGTTGCTCAGAGCCTCATCCAGCCTGGCCTTGAACACTCTCATGGATGGGGCATCCACAGCTTCTCTGGGCAACCTGTTTCAGTGCCTCACCACCCTCACAGTGAAGAATTTCTTTCTGATACCTAATCTAGACATACCCTTGCAGTTTGAAGCCATTTTCCCGTATTCTGTCACTACATGCTCTTGTAAAAAGTCCCTCTCTGTGTGTCTTGTAGCCCCTTTCAGTACTGGAAGGTGCTGTAAGATCTCCCCGGAGCGTCCTGTTCTCCAGACTGAACAAGCCCAACTCTCTTAGCCTGTCTTCACAGGAGAGGTGCTCCATTCCTCTGATCATCTTCAAGGCCCTCCTCTGGACTCACTCCAGCAGCTCCATGTCCTTCCTGTGTTGGGGACTCCAGAGCAGAGCAGAGGGGCACAATCCCCTCCCTGCCCTGCTGCCCACGGGGCTCTGGATGCAGCCCAGGACACCCCTGGCTCTCTGGGCTGGCAGTGCCCATGGCTGGGTCATGTCCAGCCTCTCACCCAGCAGCACCCCGAGGTCCTTCCCAGCAGGGCTGGTCTCGATCCATTCTCTACCCAGCCTGTGTTTTTGCTCATGTCTCAGCTGGTGCCTGAACTCAAAGCTGTGTGCAGCACCTGAGTGTAGTCAGTCAACTGCTGACCTGCTGGTTTTTCAACCTCCCCTTTCTTGTAGGGAGACAGGTGGGGGGTGACAGTATGATTGTGTGCTCTGCACTTTTTCACCGGGATATAAGAGGTTTCAAAGCATAATCCCCTATGGTTTTCCCTTTCCCTATAGAATGATTTTGAGTGTCTTGGTAGCAGCAGTGAAAGTTTAAGCCCTCCCAAAAAAGAAGTTAATTTAGTCCATGAAGTTACAAGGAAATTAAGAGTACTCTCATCCACATTCAAGTTCTCTAACTGTTTCATCCCAGACCTCCAGGGGTTCAATCAAAATTTAACAATAAAAAGAATTTACCACTAATGATTGTGCTAGAGTATGACAGACTTTTTCTCCACTGTTTTTATACTCTGAGATAACTACTTAAAACATTAGAAATATATGTGATTTTTAGGGCAACAGCTCTTACAGTTAGTGATGGTGTTGTGTTTATCATTCTAAAAGAGGTGATAATGCTACTCACTACATAGAGCATCATATTTACATACCTGTTAGATTAGCGTTAGAACATTTCTGTCAAATCATATCAATTTCTTGGACAGACCATTCTGGTAGTGGCAGCCCATTCTCCATTTATTAGATTTTTAAACTTGCTAACAACCAGATATACCTGATACAGCCTGAGGGGAATGCAAATAGAAGAATTCTTCATCCTGGGACTCCTTGTCCTGGGAGCTGTGATAAGCTAGTAATAGTGATAAATGTTGTGTTAGGGAAGAGTTAGGTCACTAGGGTTTCTCAGAGATTGGAGTTCCTAAAGAAAGGTCCTGGCTGATGACCAGGTTCCCAGCATTTTACCTTGACTAGCAATATTCAGCATGTTAGTTGCTTCATGCTCTGCTGGGAATTTCACTCATGAAAGTGACCTTTTTAATAGTTCTGGCCATTATACACTTGGCTTAGAAGGGGAGCACAATGGCAGACAGATTGATCTGTGCTTGATTTTCATGGGTTGCTTTTTAATCCTGGATCAGTGAATAAAGTTTGTAGTCCAAGAAAAACAGATCAGTCCCCAGGCTGGAAACTGCTCATTTTTTTGTTGCAGCATGGCAAAAGGATGACAGTACTAAGAGTTCTCGTATAGTGTCCTAAGATCAGTTTTGTCACATACGGTGTAAATCCCAAATAATTTTATGGGACAGTTTATGCTGTAATTATTTATTGTCTGTGTTGCAGCAGCACCTAGTGGTTCAAATTGGATCAGAAATGAACTTTCATGGAACATGATCTCTGCTGGGAAAGCTGTCATTGAAACTAGATAGAATGGAAATAGGAGCATGTGGGAAGCCAAGGCAGAGAACAGGGAGATGTCTTTTAAGCCACTGCAGGAGAGCTGAGGTACAGCCAGCAAGTTTCCATAAAGGGTCTAATTTCTCTTTTAAAAGCATCCTTTTTCCT
Source organism: Polioptila caerulea (assembly GCA_013397295.1). Lineage (NCBI taxonomy): Eukaryota > Metazoa > Chordata > Aves > Passeriformes > Certhiidae > Polioptila > Polioptila caerulea. Next base: position 484,779 of record VYXF01002162.1, on the reverse strand, counting down.
AGCATCAGCTCTTGTTAGCTCACTGCCTTTGAAAAATGGATTTTTTGGTTATGGATATACCTGCTTACTTCTAATCTTGGTTAAAAGTCTATAATTGTAACACTTTGGTCAGATTTGAACAAATACTGCGGCCCAGCTACCTTTTGATAAATCATCCTTTGAAATTCAGAGCATGGCGTTAGGATTGCTCACTGCATCCCAATGCCATGATGCTTCTCTCCCTTGGCTGCTCTAAAGGCTTCACAACCATCTAGTGTACGTTAGTATTCCAGCTGGACTGACCTCCTGAAAGGGGGTGTGTAAAGAGAATTTAGTTGAAATTTCCAGGCATATGAAGGTTATAAGGCTTCACCAGGGAGAAGTAATGCTTGGCCGGTGATAAAGTAGATAGAACAGCCAGCAATTAGTGGCACAAAGTCTAGTTGGAGGCCAGTGTATCCCAGGAGTCAGTACTGGATCCAGTCCTGTTTAATATCTTCACTAAGGACCTGGGGAAGCGAGCAGGGTGTACCCTCAGCAAGTTTGCAGTAGACACAAAACTGGGAGGAGTGGCTGGTGTGCCAAAGAGTTGTACTGCACACAGTGGGGCATGCAGGAAATTCAACGTGAGGAACTGCAAAATCCTGCAGCTGGGGAGGAACAACCATAGGCAACTGGAAAGCAGCTTTGCAGAAAGGACATGAAGATCCTGGCAGACACCAAGGTGAAATAAGCCAGCAGTGCACCCTGTGACAAAGAAGACGAGTGGTGCCTGGGCTGTACTGGCCAGCAGGTTGAGGGAGGTCATCCATCCCTTCTACTCAGCACTGGTGAGGCCACACTTGGCATGCAGTTTCCACTTCTGGGCTCCCCAGTAGAAGAGAGACGTGGAGAACCTGGAGTGGGTCCAGTGGAGAGAGCCTAACAAAGGGTCACAAAGATGGTTACAGATCTTGAGCATCTCTTTAGCAAGGAAAGGCTCAGAGCTGGGGCTTCATAGCCTGGAGAAGGGATGGCTCAATTTTTGTAAATATCTGAAGGAGCTGTGCAAAGAAGTCCAAGCCTGACTTCTCACTCTGCTGCCCAGTGATGGGCCCAGGGTGAATTGGCACAAACTGTAACACAGGAGGTTCCCTCTGAAGACCAGGAAACACTTTTTCACTGTAAGGGACACTGAGCAGTGGCATAGGTTGCCCATGGAGGTTTTGGACTGTCCATCCTTGGAGAGATTCAAAAGAGGTCTGGACATGGTTCTGGGCTGTAAGTGGTCCAGCTTGAGGCAAGGGGGATGGGCCAAGTGATGTCCTGAGATGCTTTCCAGCTCCAGACATTCTGTGATTCTATCACATAATAGCTGTAATTAATGCAAACAGGAAGTTGAAATGACAACATTTTTAATATTATGGAAATCTGAAAAGCGCTTAGAGATTTTTGGATCAAAGCTTTGATCTTACTCCTAAATATTTATTAAAAAAAACCCAAAACTTACCAAAAAAGTGTTAGCAGGCTGTTCACTGGCAACTAGGGAGGAAGAATTAAGGACAGAAACAGGGAGTCTATACTTGTGGCACAAACATGGTATTGATGCAGCTCCCTTCTGCTAGTTTTCTGAGGGTCTTGGAACATGGTTTTGCTTTATGAAAACCTGATGTGTTGCATCATTCAATATGTAGAATTATGTAACAATGTTTGTACAACACTTAACTATTAAATTTGAAAAAAATACTACAGAAAAATAAGATAAAAATTTAATTTGGATTTCCAGTCACACAGCAAGGACTGCATTTTAAGTCCAGCACATTCTCTGATGGATATCCTCAATGAAGGAAACAGAATGGCCCTTCTGTTGAAATAACCCTTTTTATGTGGTTGAGGTATAAGGAACTACTGTTTCGAGAATGTTGACAGCACCCAAATGATTTAGATTTATTATGCTACTAGGGCTTTACTAAAGGAATCACTTAGAAGCTAAGAAGTGACAAAAGGTAAACTAGAACATGAAAGACAGTATATAACTATCGCTTTCTGCTTATGCTTCTCTTGTCAAGCTTCCTACTTGCTTGTTTGTCAGCTTTTTTCAGACTCAATTTTGCTTTCTGCTCTGCAGCATCAGTGCATGGCACAATCTAGAAGAATTCATCTGCTGGTTTTTCCCCTCCAGACATCACCCTTTCAGCTTGTCACCTTCACAGCTTACAGGTCAATTTTGTTGTGTTATCAGTAGTAAATGTAGATGTTGAGCTTGACTTGTTAATTTTGTTTTTCCCAACTTCTATTTGCCTGCCTGTCTTCAGGGTCCGAGCTCCCTGGGGCCTGGGCCATCCCTTTTTGAATGTCTGGAAAATGCTTGCACATTGTGGCGACTACCATGTACACAGAAAAATCTGTGGCAAGCAAAGATTAAGAGGATGAATGAGATGAGTAACTGGAAGATGTGAACTTCATCAATTCTGTTAAACTGTAGGAAAATTTTGTATTTTAAGGTCAGCAAGAAGCTCTCATTTTACTTTCCTAATATAGCTCTCATAACTGTATTCTCTCTTCTGGGATGACTTCTAGTCATGTAATACATATCTGAAATAATTTTCCCTTCCTGATATTTCTTGGAAAATCACTGCCATGTATAATGAAGTAGTTTTTGTGGCAAGAGAGACAGAGATGTATGCAGTAATACATTTATATGTCTTGCTTTTGCAGTTTTTTCAAAATCCTGCAAAGGCTCCTTACGTTTTTCAAGTTAGTTCTTTAGTGTAAATCAAAAAGATAAATTATGTCAAAGATTGGAAAGCTTGTGTTAATTTAATAAAAATGAAGTTTGATTATTGCATTGTTTCACTGAGACTCAGAAAACTGGATTGCTGGAATTCCCAGTGATGTATATGAGCTTGTCACTGAAGGACTTGCAGTGACAATTGTTTACTGAAATGTTACATTGAAACAAAAAATATTTTGAACATCTGTTGCTCTTGGATTTCTTTTTTCCATAATGCATATTTACTGTTTAAAGTTTAGGATGTACCTGCAGTTATGCAGTTATGGAGCATCCTACAACTGAAAAAGCTGTATGTTGGAGGAGGGTTTTTTGGTTTGGAGTTCTTTCGTGATGTATTTCTGCACTGAACTTTCATTCTTATATGACCTTTGTCTACCTCTTAAAATTTTTAAGAGTCTTCTATGGAGGTGTCATTTTGAAATGATTATTTATTTTCTTTAAATCTGAGTTTTAAATTAAAATATGAAGTCATCAGATACATCATTATGGACAAGGCTATGAGAAGAATGATTTTAAAACCACTGAACAGTGCACTGAAAGTTAGCACATAAAATTGCCATGATTGGAAATAAATCCTATTTCCAATTTATATATGAATTCTGTAAATTGAACACTGCTTCTTGCTTTTTCTCTCATTTCTACAGAGAATTTGTGCCAGTCCTTACAAACAGGAACAGCATCCATTTTTAATACTAAAGATGTATTGCAAATACTGAAATTGGAAACAAATTTGTATTGCAAACAATGTTTCAAATTGGTTTATTAGAAACATGTGCTTTGTAAACTGTATTTACAATAATGCTGGAATAAATAATTCCTTTTCTTTAAGCAGTGGCTATGTTTTTCTTAGCTTGATTTGTAGACTGCTTGTTTTTAACCTTTGTTCTCTGTTAACTTTAATAACTTACTCTTAAAAAGCTTACCTCTTAATTGCTTATCTGGTAGTCTTACTTTTTAGGAGATGAGTATCACTAGTCAAAAGATTGCTGTTAATTGAAGTTTCTTATTTTCTTATTTCAAAGACAAAATTGAGGTAGACTTTGCTATAGGCATATGAAGACTGAAGGCCACAAATGCAAACATTTTCATTATAAAATGCTGAAAACTACAGTGCAGCTAAAACAATTGCACATATACTTTCTTTGCATTCTATATGTTGTAGAGACACTGGTTTCATTGGATTTTGGGCATGATGCAATGTGGGCCAGTGTTTGGGTCTGATAAATTGCTTTCCTGATTGGTTAATTATTGAGGCTATATGGAAGGATTAAAAACAGTAAGACAGATACTGTATTATTTTAAATTAAATTAGCATCATAAGTTTATTAAGTGTTGGATTAATTTAGAGGTTTTTTTCTGGCTGTGTTACTGTCCCAAATGCTGGACATTGGGTATTATACTCAGTGCAATAAACTCTTGAAATACTGAAATGTTCTCTAACTGCCTAAGTCTGGAGTTGTATACAAGGGGATCTATAAAGTTGGAATATTTTTAGTTAGTACTGTGTAGAAAAAAATGAACTGATTAGGCCCAACGGGCTCAAACTCTAAGAAGGTGTGTTTGTAATTAACAGGCAGCCAAAGGAGGCTGCAGAGTGGCAGGTGTGAATGATTCAGTGTGTGGGGCTGTATCCCTGGCCTGGGGTGTGGCAGGATGCCTGCGGGGCTGTTGTGCTGTAGCTAATGCCAACCATCCTGGCTCACCTGGGAGCACCAGCTGGGGCCTGGCAGGCACTCTGCAGCAGGCAGCTTTAGTGTCACAGTCAGGGTTTTCACTGCCTGTCTGGGGAGTGGAGCCCCTCTTGATGATCTCTCTTAGGCAAGAAGGTACCAGAAGAAGAAGAAGCAATTGAAAGTAGGTAGGTGCGAGACAAGGAAGGAATGGAATACCTGAAAGAGGCTTTTTCTTCTTTTTGAAAACAAATGGGCAGGATTGACTTCACCTGCAGTATTTATTGCAGCTTTTGGCTGGCATGACTGTGCACCAATAACTTACTTTCTACTACGTTCAAGTTTTACCAGATGCTTATCAGTGCAGTCAGAATTCATTATCCTGTTTTACATTTACACTTTACCTTAAATCAAGTTGACTTCTGCTTCTGAACCAATCATATGTTATTTTAGTCATGCTAGAAGAAAAATGTGTTACTATTATTTCAGGCTCTGCCTGAATGCTCCAAAGTTGTTCTGTCATTCAGGATATTTGGTTGAGGACAATTCCTGCTGCATGGGTGGGAGCAGGCCCAGCAGCCTTGCAGTGGTGTGAACTATGGATGCGTCCACTGGTTGTAACCAAACGAGAGACTGGAAACATCTGCCCCTTTTTTCCTGCCAAGTTCTAAGTAGTAAAGACTGTAAAATTAGAAGACAAACATACTACAGAGGTGCAACATGTTCATTTCTAGAGCGCTGGTGAATGTGTGCCTGTGTGAGTGCTTAGTCCCTTTCTGAGTTATCATAAATATACTGTACAATAATAGGTTTTGTGAGTTGTCTTACAGAGAGAAGAGAGCAATTACCATTGGCTTTGGTAAGATAATTCATGTAAATTAAGATTATAAATGTTGTCATTCATATACAAGTGAGAAAACCAGCTCTGCTGTTATTTTAAGATGAGGAGCTTTAGAAGGCAGAGTTTTCTCTGCAAAAAGCCTGTGGTGTTTGATTTACCCACTTTGTACTACTTTTTCCTGCCTTTCCTCTATCTCCATCTCTTCTTATCATTGGTATTTTTAGAAACTTGATTACTGCCTTCTTTTTATATCTTTTTTTTTTTTTTACCCTTTTACCAGTTTATAAGATGTGTAACTATTCATTATTTTACTGGAAGTTGTGTTTCAGTGTTTTTCGTGACACAGGTTGTAATCATGGTTATGGTTGCAGATACCACTTCTATCAAGTTTGAATGCACAGTGTTGGCATTAACAGCTTAATTTTTGAAGAGCCTGTAAATCCTGAAACCTACCTTAAACTGAGATGTGTCCTTTACTTTTACAATTGCTGTTCTTCTGAAATTTATTTGTCTTTTGTGGCGTGTTCTACTTTTTTTGTAATAATGAAACAAAGGTGCTAATGTGTCCCTTCCATGATTATTTTAGGTTTTTTGCCATAGTGGTATGTGTTTCGGATCTTCTGATGAACATTATTAATAAAATTAAAATTGTTTACAATCATCAGTTGTCTCCAATTAGTTGCATAGGATTGAATAAACACTTTGATTTCAGGGTTTAACGTATTTTTCAGATTACTGTCAAAATTTTGTTTACATTTGAATATTGAAAGCAGTTGTTTGCAACATGTGACTTTTCAAGAAGAGAACAGAGTGTCTGTTGGAATTTTGGCTGAAGTCTTGCAGTACTGTCTTGGATTTACCCTTTCGTTGTTCACAGTCTAGATGTCAGCAGAATGTATACTTTTGGAATTGCTGGGTGATGACTTTGGACTTGGATTTAATCAGCAGTTGTATATCATTGTAAGACTCTATTTTAGCAAAACACAATTCTAGTGTAATTTTTTTATGGTTTTAAAGAACAGTTTACTCAATACCTTATTATTTTAGAGTGATTATACTAAGTGCTATTTCCAGCTTTATTATATTCATCGTTAGAATTTTGTTTTTTCCATAATACAGGAGGATCCAGCCAATGATCTATTAAACTGTACATGCATATATTAAAACTGTATTGCTGATATAAAGATTGTATTTATATAGCATATCTAAAGTTGCATTCATAGCTGCATATAAATTTGATAGCCCAGAAATTGTAAAGTGAATGCAGAGTGGGGAAAAAAAAGGTAATGAAAATGAAACAGATGACATGAGGGCCATATAGCTCAGCTGGTTTTGCTCACATTTTGTATTAATTCTGCACTATGGGAGGGAGGGGATGCTGTAGAGCTCTGTTTGGATCTCAGTAAGAAAGACTGGCCAGTGAACAGGATGATAAAACAGCCACGTTAATAAGGAAGAATAAAAAGAGAAAGGCAGCAGTTGAATCTTGTGTCCCTTCAGAGCTTTGGAACCTCTCGATCGTGCAGCCTCACATGGACCCCAGGCAGGTTTTCCTGCTGCATGCTGTGCAGATGCTGTCTGTGGAGAGATTCCTCTTCCCTATCACAGTGCCTTTGATTTTGTGTAACAAGCAGTCATTTCTCCTGAGAAGCTGCCATGGCATCTCTGTCATGTCATCCACCAGAGCCACCTGGGGCATGCCAGCAGGTTCCCTACAGAGCTTCTCCTGCCAACATCTGGGCTTCTAAGGACAAGGCCCAATAGAGTGTGCATTTCCAGACCGGGATCCCTAAATCCCCAAGCACAGAGTCTTCCACAGAGCTCCCAATACACTGCTTCCCTTGACATGGGCAGGAGGATGATCTCTTCTGAGGGGGAGTAAGTACAGAGAAAAGACCTGGTGATAGCTTTCCAAGTGAAAATCTTGGTGCAGCTAGCCAATTCTAATGCAGTTTGAGATTTTAATTTTGCAGTGGATTAGACATTTGTTGGTAAGAGGATGAAAAAGCCTCTATTGGCACTTCAGTGGTAGCTTTCCCTTGCTGCTACTCAGGTGCAGCAGTGAATAGATGCAAAAGGCTTCAAGCCTGTCTGCCAGGTATAGGCATTATTTCTACCATTATACAGATTTAAACAAAACTCCTCAACTTCAGCAACTCAGTCCAAAGCAAAGAGTACCAGGTCATTCAATGTGTGATGTGCTCACTCAGTTTATTTTATTGTAGTGTCTGATCCTTCGACCTGGCTGTAAACATGTAGCTTAAGGAGGGTTGTGCTACCTTCATTACATTGATCCACACAAGCAGTAACTGTATCCCATCTTATATTTTCTAAGCTGTTTTTGAGAACTTGCCCTTCTGAAAGCTCTGGTGAATTTAAAGTCCTACTGTGGCTACTACTGCTCTTCAAACAGTACAGAAGCAATATTTCAATCCTTGCAAAATCATTTATTAAAGGCATTTCTGAAGCATAACTATCAACTCCAAAGTGCTACACTGGCATTTTTTTTTCTGTTATGCAACATTTTCGGTGCTGTAGCAGTTTCAGTGTTCCCAGTTTTTTTCCTCTTCCTTTACCTCACATTTTTAGAAAACAGCTAATTCATTGTGGTAGAGAACAGATTAGAGAAAATCAGCAGCAGGCTAAAACAGTGAATAAAAGATGATGATATAAAAGCTGTCAGCAGCAAAAACTTTTGGGAGCCTGCATCTGGAACAGAGGTGCTATTGGTTGAATTCTACGTACAGAATTCATTAAGCATTCAAGGTTGCAAATATTCAAATTTCTTATTAGTGATTTCTATTTTGTTACCTCATGTTAATGTTGTTTAGTGTAGCACACTGTTCCTTTGCCACGGTGGAGTGTGTACTGCAAGGATAAAATCTATTTGCACACACAGGCTTTTCTAAGGTGCTTATCCAAGGCTATGAAGCAGAATCTCAGATGAGAGCTGCAGATACAAACATCTGCATGCTCTGTTTCTCTTGGAAGGTTTTGGGGTTTTTTTTAAATGTAGGGTTAATACAGGGAACAATGTGATCTTAAGAAACCCTTAGAACTACATAATGTCTGGGGGAAAAAAAAGAAAATGTGGATTAAAATGGGAAGCATCTAAGCATATATCTGAACTGACTTTTGGAAAGTGACTAGGTGTTACAGTAATCAAGATGTTATACAAAGAGGGGTATTTTTCAGCTTAGAATTTGTACTCACTCATCTTTTCTCCTTCTGTCTAAACGAGTGTTTTAATCATTTCATGCTTCCCAGGGTGTCTTGCTTCACAGCATGCTGCAATCACCTTGCCTTTGGCCCTAGAGGCTGAGGAGCCCTCCAAAAATAAATGGGAAAAGCCAGAAGCTGTCTCCTCGACTTAGCATTTTCTTTTAGCTCTGCTTAATGGCAGAATTTTGTTGGTTTTGGTCTCAGAATGGTGTCTCTCCAGTGAAAGCATCCTCTGGCAGCTGCTGCCTGCTGCTTAGGGGCATCAGCTGGGATGCTGTGCACAGCTGTCTCCTGCAGAAACGCCTGCCAGTGCCTGCTGTAAGAGCTTTTTGACTACTTGTCCTGTACAGTATTGGCTTTTTAGCTACCCATCAGTGTCCAGAAGTGTCAAGGCCATGGTAATTCTGAAACTCTGCTGAGGAAGTAAATCTGTTGGGCTTTTTCTTTACAGTTCTGTGCTTAAAAACAGAGAAAACAGGCTGGTAGACGTGAAACCCTTAAACTTCTGAAAACACTTAGAATTATAAGTAGAGGTTCTTACTTGGTTCTCTCCAAGCATGGATGTGCCACTGAAATTATAAGGCTGAGATAAACATATTTTTTGTTTTCAGGACACAAAGAGAAATGCCTTGTTGCATGAGAAAATAGCTGGATGGGAAAAATATAGCATTTTGTTACTTTAGAACTATGAAACAGGTGTGTGATTACTGTCGCTCTAATACTGAATATTTGTGCTGCATATATGTAGATTTTTATTTGTAGACACACCTGAGTTGCTTTGCCCATCCTCCAGCCTGGGTAGCTGATGCCAGTGTTACCGTGGTAGTTCAGTTCTAGAGCTGACCTTGGCAGACCTGTCTGTTCAGCTCAGGCTTAGCACCACTTCAGTGCTCTGGCTGGCTTTTGGAGGAGCTCTTGGTTTGTCCATCCAGTATGTCAAAGTATGACTAAAATATGTTTGTATAAGTGGTCGTATAAAGTCATTAATCTTTTTTATTTGACTTACAATTATCAGCAGGAAGCTAGTTTAACCCTTTCTGCACTGCTTTATGTCATTATATGTGAATTTTAAAAATAATTCAACTTCTTTAGAATCATAAGGGAAAAGCCTTCTTCTCAATGGGTGTGTAACACTGTAGATTGTCAGTGGTTTCAGATGACATTTTTCAGAAAGTTAAGTAGGCTTCACAACCACTTTGCCACACAAGGCTTTGATTTTTAAATTTTTTTAACAGATTTCAGGTTAGTTTTATTATATACTGATCATGGATTAGGACTAGTGATTTTGGACTTGTGTTCCAGGAGCAGTTTTCCATTTAATCACCTAGGAGCATTCATTTGAACAAATTTCCTACATCTCTTTTGGCAACAGCCATTTTGTCGTGCTTGTTTCTGTTCCTGGCTGGGTGCAGAGAGTAGCAATTGGTGGCCTGAAGTCTGGTTGGAGGGTGGTGACCTAGTGGTGCACCCCAGGGGCCCATACTGGCTCCAGCCCCGTTTGACATCTTCATTCATAAGCTGGATGTTGGCAGCAGGCTTGCACATGACACAAAGTTGGGATGAGTGGCTGATGTGTTAGAGGGTCATACTTCCATCTAGGACTGTAAAAGGCTGGAGAAATAAGCCAGCCAGCTTGGCTCTGAAGCCAAGACCTACTGGTATTGGTAAGAATTTTCATAATTCTAATTAAAATACTTCATGCTTCCATTTGACAAATATGAAGAAAGAAGTTTTTCTTAAGGTTACACTAATAACTAACACAAAATAACAACAGTGATCGTTGCCTTTCCTTGGGAAAAGTAAATTTTAATTAAATTTTAAATTTAATCAATTTAAATTAAATTTTAAATTTAAATTTTAAATTAAATCCATTGAGATATCCTGTACTAGTCATGGATGCATCTCGTATTTGGGAAGAAGTGCTGCGTTTTTCTCTTGGAAATGTAAGATGAGATTATTGACATACAGGGGGTTTTGCACATTTAAGTTATAGTCATAGCTTTTAAAAAAATTACAGGACTATAATTACAGATTTGACATTGGGCTAAAAATTTACTTTTCTTCTAAAAAGATTGTATGCACTGTTTTGGCTTTAGCAAAGTCTTTAGACATTTGTAATATGTATATTTGTACAGAAATGTTTTAAAGCAAATAGGCCACGCTTTGGACCCAATTTTTGGTTTCCCTGATATTTCTGACATCATAGAAAAAGTCTATGAAGTTAGCAAAGTAATGATATTTTTTTTTAAATGGTTGCTTATGAATGTTTGTATGTACAGAGAGGTACAAAATAGCAACACAGCTCTGCAAGTCATTAAAATACCTAAAAATGTAATTCATGTCTTCTCTCTTGTAGATTTGTAGTATCTTCAGCTTGTCAAAAAGTGTGCAATAAAATAAGAAAAGCAAGTTCTGCAGTTATACCTAGTTCCAGCCCCCCTGCTCTGACTCCCTACATTGTTCTTGATTTTAGGTCTGCTCTTCTGTAGCCATCTGTTCACTTCCTAAAATAGCACTGCTTATGTCTCAATTTAGAACTTTTCTCATTATCCATAATACATTTTAACTTCCCTTTGAATGATACTCATTTTGATGCTGAGTTTTTTCAATGCATTGCTGAATATGTGTATGTTAAGTAGTTGAATGGCAACTTTATGTTCCTAATTGCACCAACATGTTTTGGGTTGTCAAACATTAGAAATAATTCCTGGTTATCAGTGTTTTCTGTTTTTGTTATTGTTTTGCATTATTCTGAATATTACTTCATTTGGAATTAGTCAAATACTAAATTATAAATACACTAGCAAAGTGAAAAATGGTAGCACGAAGTCCCATGGTAGTTCCAGACTGATCCTGTGTCTGCAGTGATTCAAGGCCATGTGCATCTTGTGTGATGGACTGCTGGACTTGTGATGGACTAGAGAGAGAAGAGCCCTGTCTTTGGAAGGGCACTAATTTGCCTGTCCTCTCTCCAACCATTGATTTCCCATGCTTTCTATCATACTACCTTGCATGTCTCTAATTTTCTGTAATGATTGACAAACTTTGACAGCTCCGATTTTGTAAAATTCACTTGAAGTTGGTCATCAGTTGAAAAAACTGTATTAGGAAGGAAACGTGAGAAAGGGAAAAGGAATTTGGCAGGGAAATGGATGGGCAGTGTTTAAGTAATTTTTATAGGTAAAAGCAGGCATTATTACTGAAGAATTTAAAAAAAAATGTTTAGTGTATATGTTTGGCTGAAAGATTTTTTCTGTCATAGAAATGCTGAAAGCCTTATTTTCTGTTGAAAATTATAAATGTTGACACTTGTAAAAGTTTAGTTGCTAACCTGCTCCATATTGATGGGACAGTTCTTTGGAGGAGCAAAATGGCCTTTCTTAATAAACTGGTGAAGTTGCAAATGTGAACTTTGCTTGTTTAATAGTGATTATGTTATGTTGGTTTGTGGTATGTCTAAGACATTTAGAATTTTTCCTCTGGTACTTAGGAATGTTTTCAATATCTCTTATGATTTCTTATTATACTTGTGTAAATGCACAGAAGTCATTAGTGGCATTCATGAGAACTGCATGGCAAACATGAATGTCATGCATACCTGCAAATTTTAAGACCTTTTTTATTTTTTTTTTTTTAGTGACTACTGATTTTAAGAAGAATTGCAGAATAAACTAAGAAATTATGTGATCGATTTGGTCTCCCATTCATTCAACAGTCCATTTAAGGGGGAATTTAATAGTGTTGCAGATCTCAGAATACACTAAAAAAAAAAGAAAAAACATTTGGTAGAGAGGTGTTTTCTTCTTTCCCTGTTAAATTACCCTGATGTCCATTTCTATTTTTATAATCTTCAAATGGCTGGTTTAAAACGTAGCAGCTCAAAGGTTTCAGTAAGGACAAAAGTAATTATGTAATGATAGAAAATGACACCAAACTTTTCAATGGCGTATACCATTTGTATCTATTCTTGTTGGCCATTTGTGATCTGTGAGGATTACTGATGGTGCAGTGAAAAATAATGATAATCCTGTATTTCTAGTCATCCTTCCCCTCATTGTTGATCAAGCAAGAAGAACTCAGAGCAAATAAGGAAAACCAGTATACGTTTATGACTTGGGGTTTCAGAACACCCACAAGAACATTATTCTTGATAGGGCTGTAACAGTGGCAAGAAATGAGCCTGTTTAGCCTTCCTGCCTGCGACAGCCGCCCCTATCCACAGCCTGAGCCTGGATCCGAGCCTGTCGTGCCAAGAGCTGCAGGATGCCAGCAGGCAGGGGCACCAGGCAGGCAGGAGGGGTCTGTCATCGCCTGGGAATGCTGTTCCTGTGGGCTCTGTGGGCAGGAGCCTCTCAGGGCTGTTGTGCTGCTCTGCTCCTCTCTCTGCAGGGCTGCTGCCTTGGCTGGGTGCGCAGGGCAGACAGGAGCAGGGACAGCCCTTGGCAGGGTGCTCCGCGTTGCCACGTTACAAATGTGGCAACTGCTGGGCTTCTTTCGAGCTGCAAGGAATTTACATGGAGTGTTCATATGGGGTGTCATTCTCCTACAAATGCCAGCATGGCTTGGTATGGTCCTGACAGCTGATTGATTGATTGGATTCATTGCCTGGATAAGCAAACATATGAGACATGACAGGCTGTATAGGCTTTAAAGACTTCTCCCATTTTGTTGCTTGCTGTAGGCTTAGAGTTAAAGATAGTTAAAGATTTAGAATCAGCAAAGAGAGGGAACTAAAAGTTAAGAATAAGGAGTCAAATATCAGTGTGACAAGATTATTTCCAGAATATATAAATTTTTCCCTGTTCAGGAGAAGAAAAAGGAGATGTATTTATTCACATCAAACAAACAGGGGCAGCAATAAAATGACAATATTGTATTGCAAAGGTGTTTAGGAATAGAAGTGACTGTGAGTTCCCTAAAGACGAAGTAAAGTAAATCAGCAGCAAGTTAATGTCAAAAGTTATGTTTAGGTAGCAAAGACAAACAGGAGAAATAATGTAGGCTACCTAATGCATCAGTAATTCTAATTTCATTGTAACTAATAAGGAATGAAATTTTGAGCATGGCTAAAATACAGTTGCTCAAAAAGGAGTCCACTAGAAACAGAATGATATGAGCAAACAAGCTTAAACACTTGGAGGACCATTAACAGGAGGAAATGTTGGGCTACAGTTTTCTGGGCTCATGTCAGATGATGGTTGCACAGGGCTGGAAGGCACTTCTATTAATGCCTTACACCTGCTATTAAAGTAAGCAAATTTTAAACTAAAAAAAGTATTTTATATGCAATCCATGATTTGCCACGTAGAATTGTTGTTTAAAATATCTGATTGTAAAAGCATACAAGATTCCAGAAAGGGAATGAACAGCAAACTTCACCCTGAAATCAAGAACTGGCAATCAAGACTTGCTTGTCTTGAATGTTGCGACTCTGTAAGTGAGCATAAACAAAGGTACAAAAATGTAAAGTTTACTCCTGGTATAACTTTTTAGCTTAGTTTTAGTCTCCCTATTTTTATTTTCTGTATTTCAGGTTTGGTGGAGCATATGTTTCAAGTGGTATATGAAGCACGACTTGTAGTACTCAGGAATCATTTGAGATTGTAATTTTAATAATTAGTTGAATGAGTGAATGATGAAAACACTTAGCATTTAAACTGATTTTCAGGTTTTTCACAGCTCGTTGAGATAATTGGCTCAGTTCCAACTATTTGCAGCTTTTTCAGGATCCTTCTAGCTGGAATAAATGACAAGAAGCTTTGGTTCCCATTTTCAAAGTTTATTTATAAGCATTAGGAACAGACATAAATGGAAATAAATGAACCCTGAGATGAAGGTTTGATGATGTCAGTTCTTTGAGCCAGTTGCATGAGAAGTGGTCTGCTCCAGAGCTGTTAAACTAGGCCGAGTTTATAAGCATAATGTTAAAATAAACAAAACGTTGGAAAAAAGTTCAAGTCCAAGAAAAGGGGTAAGGGATAAATCTCTATTTCTTTTAGAGTTGTTTCATGAACTACAGTCTTTCTGGTGAGATATCCTCTCCTCCCATGACACCTGGGTGGAACTTGTCCCACTGAGATCTTCAGCACTGCTACCGCTAGAGACAGCAGTGAACGAAACGTAAACAATGTTGAAAATCCTGGTTTTTTAGAATCTGCACTTTCCTGTGTAGGGTTTGATAGCCACAGTTTTTTTGTGGATGGCAGCTCAATGTTCTGGAAAGACCTATGGTATGTTTCCAGATAATTTTGTAGAAACAGTTTCCCACTGCTTATGATAATTGCAGAGCCCTGGGAAGCCAGCAAAAGTCTGAAACAGCATGACTAGTTCAGCTTTGTGTGACTGTGACTGTATTTCTTCCAGGAGCTTGAAGGTTCTTTAGGTGCCTTTATGCCACTGCGAATCTGAGCTAAAAAATAATGATACTCCTATCATTCCAGTCATCCTTCTCCTCATTGTTGATCAAGCAAGAAGAACTCAGAGCAAATAAGGAAAACCAGTATACGTTTATGACTTGGGGTTTCAGAACACCCACAAGAACATTATTCTTGATAGGGCTGTAACAGTGGCAAAAAATGAGCCACTGTTGAAGGTTCTTTAGATGCCTTTACGCCACTGTGAATCTGAGCTAATGAACTCTATCATGGCTGAGTTGGCACCACGTGAAGTTAGCTTAGGTGTATCTGTCTTGGCATTTCCTGACCTAAGCTTATGGGGTGGCATTAGAGTGTACAGAGTCAGTGAATGTGGATCAGGATTCCAGATACGTGCCTCAGTGCTGGTCCTGCTATATCCAAGCTGGTGCTGGTGCTGCTAGTGGGACGTCTCTGCCTTATGGTCTAGATTTAGCCAGGCTCTTCCATTCACACAGAGCTC
Source organism: Polioptila caerulea (assembly GCA_013397295.1). Lineage (NCBI taxonomy): Eukaryota > Metazoa > Chordata > Aves > Passeriformes > Certhiidae > Polioptila > Polioptila caerulea. The sequence goes on along the minus strand of VYXF01002162.1, from coordinate 469,418 downwards.
TTTTGCTGCATTTGGGCAGGTAAGACCTACCAGGAACGGTGTTGGGTTGAACCCAGTGAAGAGAACAGGCTCTGTTGATTGTTGTGTTGTGCATGCTCGGTAATAACTGTCTGCAGGGCTGTTTCTCTCCACTACCTGAGGTATTATTTTACTTCTGATGGTGGAAAGTTGATTGTAAAAAGAAAACAATATGGAGATAAATGCTTTTTAAACAAGCAGTAGGATTTATTGTAATGCGCTTTGTTTTTCTTGACCACTTTTGCTATTGGGTGTTTGTTGGTATTTTTTTCCTAGGTAGAATTGAAAATTGCTCCTTAAGGTGTTTCTATTTTGAAACTGTTTTGTACTGCCCCTAGTTTTAAGGAGGCTTAAGAGTACTAGTACAAAAAAGATATCTTAAGAAGTACTTATGTTTTGGACAAAGAGGAACTGTCCTATTTTTAAGGATTATTGCAAGCACTTTTTATAACACTGGTTTTTTCCACTTTCATGAAGAATTTTCCCATAAATTATCAAGAATTCACATATAATGAATTGAAAATTCTAAACATATGGATATAATTTACTTCATAATGAGATTTAGGGGGAAATAGTTAAACAGTTACACTGTCATCTAAACAGTATTTATTTATAATAAATATATTATTAGTTTTATAAAAAATTTTTACTCACATTCTAATTTTACATTATTAAATTATACTGATTTGCTTAAATATTTAATCTTCTTGTGAAAGCCAATAGTTTAAAGATCCCTTTGCATGAAGGGACATCCTTATATCCAATAAGTAAATACCTACAACTGAATTTTAATGTCAACATCTTTTCATCATCTCTGCTAACAGTACAAAATTATGCCTTTTATACCTCAGTATGGTGCTTGTAGGGCCTCAGTTCAGAGCTTTGCATATAGAGTAGTGCTAAATAAATGGCTATTGTGTAATTGCTTACAGGAGACTCTTTTGTCCCAGGTGATTCCTCCAGCAAGCAAACTGAAGGGGACAGATCCACCAGACTAGGTCCAGATGCTTATTTTGTCTAAAAAATAAAAGGGATGATGTCTTTTTCTTCAACTTCTTGCCTGTAGTGGAGTTGTTTGTCTACAATACATTTTTATGTTCTGGTTTATGTGCTAACTGGCATTGTTTTGCTATGATTACATCTTCAGTCTTTGAAGTCTTACATCTATATATGATTTAGCACTGTTGAGTCTGGAGTCACACTTGATTGTCACTGGGATTTCTGCAGTTTTTTTAGCCCACTAACACGTTTAGTGTTCTGCTTTCTCCTAATTTCTGTGGATCTTGGCTTGTGTCACTCCCCTGGTCCAGTACTGTTGATGACCTTTAGTTGCTTTTACTTGAACTCGGAAGATGAACCCAAAATCCTCAGTAAGACAGCTGGCTTTGTGATCTGATCCTGGATCTCCTCTAGCTCCATACCTTGTGTGTGTGTTTTCCATGTGCCTTCCTGTAATCTTCCTTGGAAGTCCTGTAGTGCATAGTTGTACGTCTGGATTCAGGGAAAGCATCTGCTCAAGCCATAGATACAATGACTTGGGAAATCATGGAATCACAGAGTGGTTTGATTTGGAAGGACCTTAAGGATCATCTCATTCCAACCTCCCTGCCATGGACACCTTCCACCAGACCAGGCTGCTCAGAACCCCATCCAACCTGGCCTTGAACACTTCCAGGGATGGGGCATCCATGACTTCCCTGGGCAACTGTTCCAGTGCCTCACCACCCTCACAGTGAAGAATGTCGTTCTGTTACCCAGTCTAAAACCTACTCTCAGTTCAAAGCCATCACTCCTTGGCCTATCACTAAATGCCTTCATAAAAATTCCCTCTCCCACTCTCTCGAAGCCCTCTTTAAATACCAGAAGGTGCTACAAGGTTTCCTTCTTAGAACCTCTTGTTGCCCAAGGTGAACACCCCAGCTGTCTTAGCCTGTCCTCACAGGATAGGTGCTCCATCCCTCTAACCAACTTGGTGGCCTTCCCCTGGACTCTATCCAACAAGTCCATGTCCTTCCTGTGCTGGGGACCCCAGAGCTGGATGCAGCACTCAGGTGGGAGGTCACCAGAGTGGAGCAGAGGGGCCAATTCCCCTCCCTTGCCCTGCTGCCCACACTGCTCTGGATGCAGCCCAGGATGTAGCCCAGGCTTCCTGGGCTGAGTGCACACTGCCAGCTGTGGCCTGACATGGACATCACACAAGATGTGTCTCAAGAAGGACAAAATGTTTTTCTTCTTCTGTTTTTTCCTGTCCTTTTTTACTATGTGTTTTTGAGGTTGCTTCTTTTAACAACGCTTGACAGGCTAAGTTGAACAGTGCAGAAAATACTTCAGTTTCCTTGAGGACAAAGAGTTACCTGATTTCTGGTGTCTGGGGCTCTATGAGACATGAGCAGAAGGAAGACAGGACACTGAGACCCCAGGGTCTGTGGGTTGGTCCTGGAGGATTATCTACTGCCCAGCAAGTCTGTTTGTATTTAGTTGTGCAGCAATTTAAAGAGGGGTGTTGTTCCAAGCCACAATGTGAAGTTTCTTAAATCCCATCATTATTGAATGATGCAAGCCTGGGGTCACAGGTCCCTAATACTGGAGTGGTCAGTGGAGTGGTTCACTTAAGAAATGAAGTGTTTATAGATGAATATAGCATTAGGAAAATGGAGTATAGTTTTTAATGTGTTTTTTAATCAAGCTGGCAGATAATATGCAAAATGCGTTAGCATGTTGCATTGGCATACTTTGTCATATTTAAAAGTGTTTCTAGCTGAGGTTGATTGTATACTAGATAAGTGTAGTGTGCAACCAAGGATCCATTTAAGATATTAAAATTGGCCTATATAAGATGCTGTAAATTGTTTCAAGTGTTGTTAACTAAGAAACTAAACACATTCTTTTCTTGAACTAAATAACATACAAGAAAACTAAGTTCAGGAATTAGAATTTTATCTTCTTTGAGCTATTGAAAAAACTCAGATATCCTATAAAGAAATCAGAAAAGCTGAAAATCAAGACCTCCTTGTAAAGACTGTCCTTTAGAGGAAAGATTCTCAACGTCTGCTCTAAGTACAGCAGTTCTAACCTGTGACGGAACCAAAAATTTCAGAGGAGGCTGAAATGAGATACTACTCTTCAAACTTACTTAGCTTTTAGTTGTTGTTGTTTTAACTCTTCTCCTCTCTTGGATGTGCTTGCCTTCTACACTTTTCCTTTCCATTCTGGATTTTTTTAATGTTTTTATAGTGGAAGGAGGAACAACACAAACTTCTTACTGGAAATACATGTTGGGAAAAAAAACCCTCCACATGAAATACAAACTAATTTATCTCCAATAATAAGAACCCAAAGAGAAAAATCCTTCAAGTGCTTTGTATTTGTAGCTTCAAGGAATAATTTTTTTTTATTGGGTACAAACAATTATAAGTATTGCTAATGCTACATCTCCGAAGAGTTGAATGTCTTCAGTGGTTTGATGTTTTTCTTCTGAAGTTCACCTGATCACTGCAGTGATCACTCTGACAGTGGGATGGAGTTGAAACTCAAGCTTGTTAAATATTAGATTAAAACCCAGTGCAGAATTTGTAGCCTAAGGCCGCACAAATATTGTAACATTTAAATGATAAATCATTTGAGAGAGGCATAACCCACTAGACTAATGGATACACAGGGAAAAAAGCCTCATTTAATTGCTGTTAGAAAATGGGAGAAACCCTGGGGAGGTTTAGAAGTTCATAGCCTTCAGAGAAACTCTAACACAGATTTTACATTAGCTGCTGTGTTGAAGAATGCTTCAGGTCTTCAAGAACAAATTCTGTCATTTAATCTATCCTTAAATCTGTTGAGAACGAGTCTGTGTGCTTTCCTTGTCCTCACTGTTCTTACAGAAGGATTATTTATTATATAAATTTATTATAAAATTTATGCTGTTTCTTATGATTTCCTCCCAGTTACATTTCTTCTGCAATGCTGTTCTTTTCTCCCTCTGATATTTGTTTTGCTGTTGTATTTACATGAACACACCAGCAGCTGCCATCTAATGCTTTTCTTTGCTAAGCTAATCAAGAGGGGTCTTTTCACTTCCCCTGCAATCTTACTTTTCTTTATCATTACAACAGCCCTCCTTTACAACTGGTTTACAAGTGACATTACTGCTTCTCTGTTTTCTAGAAAAAGAAAAATCATAGATTCACATGTCTAACTTGTATTTCTGGTTTGTGATCATCCTGTTTTTCAGTAAGTCACCTGAGCCTTTCCCTTCTGTTGTTCCAGTACCTTAGCTCCTTTTTTATCATAGTAATTCTTTGTCAATCTATGAGGATACCATTTTGGATTTATATTTCTATAGCAAATGGCATTTAGATCACAAGTTCTTAGGAAATCAGCCTGCCTTATTTCTGCTACTCACAGACAACATATTTTCTTGGCAATTAGAAGTATTTGCAGTTTGCATGGAGACTCGTAGTTCTTTTTATTCTGCAAATACGTCAGAGATTTGTGTGCAGATATGCAAATGGTGTAAGTGCTGCTCTTAAAATTAATTTGCTGTCTTCTTTGATAGATCTGGAGAAGGTGCTACAAAATTTCTGTAATGTGCCATCTGCTTTATGTATGTTTTCTGGTTGACATGCACTCACTTGAAAAATGTGACAGTAGCAGAGAAAAAACGCAGCATTATTTATCTCTGGTGTTACTGTCCCTGGAACCCATAAAATACCTTAAAATCATTTTAATATTAAGAGAATCAATCTCCTGGTGCTTTCTCCTTCCATTGCCTTCTGTAAAGTATGTTTTATAGGACATATATAGGACATGTTTAGCACAGGAATTCTGTGTTTGCAGGAGAACAGGCTTTTAAAGAGATGTTGAGAAGAAATTCTGTTAGCTTCCTATATCCTAAACCCTAAGACCCTAAGTTTCCCTAGCAGAGTTGTTATTTCTTGACATCAACAAAATGTATAATAGGTAAAGAAAGTGCTTGCTGCCTTGTGTATAAGGTTAGGCCCATAAAAGCAAAATACTTGAATCCTGAAATGTTTGAATGCAGCACATGGAATGGAACCACCTGAATCTGAAATGAGACTTCTGAATAATGCTTGTTGCAAGCAAAACCAGACTGGAATACAACACTGTGCTAGACCAGTACTTTGCAGAACATCCCAAGTGTGCTAAATATTTTTTATATTTATTAACTGCTGAATGAAACTGTTATAAAACCTAAATACATAAATAAGCCTGTAAAAAGAGAGGAAAGGTAAAGTCTTGTTAAAAATACTATGGGTAAGTGAAGAGGTCCTAAGAAAAAGAACTGAATGTAGGCGATATTATCGCTAAAACACAAAAATGTAAGAAACTGATATCTTGTACTTCAGTGCATTCTGTTCAAGGTTGTAGTTGTCCATGTATTTTCAAACCAATAGTGCATCAGTGACTGCCTTCAAGAGAGTATCATTTTTGTTGTCAAGATGATTTTTACCAACAGGTAGTCACAACTAAAAGTAGTTCTGAATTCTGGAACCAAGAAGAAAATCTGGCAGGTAATAGCAGTTTTCTGGAATCACATATTTAGATATGGGGGAGGTAAATTGTTGTTTAATTGTTAATTTTATTTACCAAACTGTAGATATTTGTGTTTTTTGAGAGCGGTTATTGCATTTTTTCTAAATCATATAAATATGAAAATCACAGTTATCAGCTGTAGATTTGGAAGTGGTTTGATCTAAAGAGGGCTCTTCTTTACTGGGAGTACTCTCTGTGGGGTAAGAGATTAAGTGACATTTTTAAAGAGCTACATGGTTTTCAAATTGTAGGACATTTAAAAATTAAAATTAAAACAAGGATACATTTCTCAACCTGCCTCTACTTGAAGAAAATGTTACTTTGCCTTCATATTTAAAGAACTTTTAATTTTGGAAATCAACAGGCTAATAGTCTGTTTCCCTTCAGTGTGGTCTCCTTTAAAACCCTGCTAAAGAAAGCAAAGGAAAAAAAAATCACATGGACAAATTTAGAAGTTCACAAATGCCAAGCGGGAAGGCTTCACAACTGTTGTAAATTGGATGTTTGCACATTAGAGTGTGAATGCTGATTTTAACCTTTCCATCAGGAATTTTGTATGCTGTGCAATTGACAGGTGAGAACTACATTCCCTTATTAGCTTCCCACCTCTGTTACTTCCTAGGCACAAGACTAGACAGGGGTCAGAAACAGAACATCAGTAATAGAAACCAGGAGCTGGAAGTGGGATGAATGTTGGGAAAATTGGAGCTGTTGCTAAATCCTATTTGCTTTTATACATGTAACAGCTCACTTGGAAGTCAAACTGTTGAATGCATGTTTAGGGATTTTGCCTTACTGTGATGTTTTTCAGACTGTGTGTTTTGTTCAGTTGATGCCTGTGATATTTGTGCCAATATTTGGTGTACTAAGAACATTTCTGGTGCCTTACAGACTGTCACTGTATGTGCAATACTCCATGGAGCAAATGTACTTCAGTGCTATTTTTGTTGTCGTTTGCCATGTCTCTAAGCAAGTACCTGTGGGGGGTGTACTGCAGACCAGAGGCTCAGCCACTTGATGTGAATGCAGAGAGGAACAGCTAACAGTTCTATATCTCTCCAGAAACCATCCACTCAACAATGCTTGAAGTACTAGCTTTTATAAAGTTTTGGAGGGTTAAAAATTAAAAATTTAATTTTGACACAAGACAAACTCTGTATGAGGAATGTGTTCATGTAGATGTCCTATGCAAAAGTGTCTCTTGTTTGTGCTTCAGAGAGAGGTTAGGCATAGCCTAACTCTGTCTGTGGTACAATTTGTGGCTGAGATGCAAAGTTTTCTTCTGCGTTTTCTTCCCTCAACCTGTAAAGCACCATTGATCACTCTGATGTTTCTGCCATGCCATCACAGTTTCACTCTCCTGTTTAAAATAAATAGCTTGCATTTCAATTAGGGTATATGTTATTTTTTAAATATGTGCAGTGTTGATTTAAAGTTTTTAAAGCTGTGAGAAATAGAGTACCTGCTCTGCTTGATTGCTTCCACCTTGCATTTATTGCTGAACATTTGTTTCATTTATTTATGGTGAGAATTTGCAAGGATGTGAAGGGGCATGGCTGTGCTTGTATGCAGACCAAGTGCTTATTCCAGCCTATTCCAATCAATAATTTCCACTTATTGGAAACTCTCCTGTTGCTGTCCATATAGTCATTTTATTGACAGTTATAGTCAAATGTTAGTATTAACTAATTTTTTTGAATTCTTGGTTGTTAAAACCAAGTTTGGAATTTTTTTATATTCATCTGAAGTATCTGTGTTTTCTAACTGCAGTTAAAACAGTACCCTAAGAAGAGACTTGCTTACCAATTTGCAGCTTTACCTTGTTCTCTCTCCTACAATCAAAGAAGAAACCCAGGGAGAACAGGTTTATATATTTTTCAAAGTTTCTAGACACTTGATGTTGAGTTAATCTTTTTAGCAAATGGTTTTATTGGTGGCGTCTGCTAAGGAAAGGGAAAGGTTTGTAATTTTAAAATTAATTCATAAAAAACTGTTATAGTATTGGATTTATGTTGAGACAAGTAAAACAAAGGCTGTGTTGCCCGAAACAGAAACTCAAACCAACAGAGTGTCAGTTTAAGCGGTGCTTTATTCGAGGCCCCGGGAACCTGAGGACTATCGTCCCAAGTCAGGATTCCGAAGACCCTCAGAATTCATCCAGTTCTTATACTGTTTTACAAACATGAGTACATACGAAATCGAACATAATCAAAGCCACAAAATACATCATGTATTACGTGAATAACAATTGATTATAATCTCTATACCTATAAATCTACCACAGTGTTTAACTTCAAAACACTACATACCCAGTTTCTCTATAAAAGCCCCTATTCCCATTATCAGTTACGTCTATGCTCTATACACCTGACTAAACACTTTGATCTATTGTTTCTCTTCAGCACATTCCGACCCCAAACCACTCTGTCGTTTTAGCTTTCTCGAGGCCTGCTTTCTTTTTCTCCCTTAGCTTAACTACTACTAAAATTTTCAGTATTTGCAACAGCTGTCTCTGGAAAATCTAGGCATTCATTTTAAACATTTATTTGAAACACATTTTGTGTTTTAAACATGATGAGTTACAGGTAAATAATGGCCAGTTTTACTGATAAGATAATTCTATTCCCTTTTAAAAAACTTTTGAGATAATGACACTATTTTCCTCAATTGTCACTGTGATTGCTTTCCATGAGGAGATTGGAAGAGACACTAGAGAAATGCAGCATGTTTAGATCAAATATTTAATGCTTAAAAAATGTTTGATTTTTCACTAGTGAAAAAACAATGTCAAGCATAATTTTTATTCATGATTTATTGTGTTAGCATAGGAGATATGTTGATACATTGGCAATGTGGGATTTATGACAAGACTGTACGTAAAATGTTCTGTTTGCTGTTTTGTTGCCAAACTCGACAAGAAGTAAATGTAAACAAACTATCAAATATCAATGTAGGTGGGAATTTTTTCTCCCATAAAATCTAGCCTGTAGTTGCTAGTCAGTTTGCTGATATTGGAATTACTCCTTCAAGTGAAGAGTTAAGAGATCCACTCAAGGGTCTTGGGTTCAGTGTAGTAGGTGGGGATGGAAACGAAAACTTCCTGAAGGCTCAAGCTGCTTGGTCAGAGCTTCCCTGGCAATGGGGGAGGTGCTTGTGAACTCAGCACAGGTAACTTTGAGTTTGCTATAAAGGCAGTGGTTAAGTTGTCATGGGAGGAACAAGCTGAGAGTCTGGGCTTAGTTAGCACAGATAGCTGTTGTTTAAAATTAAGATCTGAGACAAGTACTTCAAAGCCAAGGGACCCCTTGAAAGACTGACGGCTTTCAGGGATTGTGTGCAGCAAGCAATTGTTAGGCACTGTTTTCAGAGACAGTGGGTAAGGGAAACTTAGGCTATCAATTGTTTATTACAGTGTTGAGGTGAATGTTTCCAACACTTGACAAATACCTCTCTTAGAGTCATAAACTGTCAGGCTTTGTGTGAGGGCCAGGGCCAGTACCTGTTCCATCAGCTATGCCAGCCTCTTATTCTGGGATGCTTTCTTCCAGTACTTGTCCTTCCCAGCAGACTTAAAAGGTTTCACACTTGTGAGGTGCATTGCCAGTGAGGGGTACTAGTAGAAGCATTTTGCAGTTTTGTAGTATGTTAGGTAGGTCTGTCACTGTATGTGTTGTAATCTGTGAAAACAATGTATTTTGGGAATGATTTGCATTTTCTTGATGCTGGTGATGCACATGAATACTTAGAGATGTAAATTAGAGAGAGTATTTTGCATTTAGAGAGAAAGAAGTAGGAACTTTTGCGGATGATTTTAAACACATCCCTGTTCACCAAATGTGAGGCTGCATTCTGTGTTGAAAGATGAGCAATAATGCATTTCTTCATAAACTTTCTGTCTCACAGATTACCTTGCCCATTAAGGGAAGTTGATCCTTACACTGATTTTTCCAAATCATACCTTTGTGTCCTTCCAAAAGTTTACTGTAGTCAGAAATAACTAATTCTTTTAAACTGATACTGTGTTATTCTAAGAGTATTTGTACCACTACTCTTTTTCCACCTCTCAAATTGACTCTGGTGTTATTTAAGAAAAATGAGATGGCTTTTAGGATTGTGGTACATGTGCTGAGAGACTTAGCCAAGAGAGCAAATATGGAGTTTGAGGTTTAGGTCTCTTCTGGCTTTTTTTTCTTTTAATTAGTGAAGAAAATGAAACCACACTAATACTCTTTTAAACTTCTGTGACATTTACGGTAATTCCAGTTATTACAGTAACTAGCTGCTTTACATGCACTTTATGTTATTTATAAGTTGCTTGAATAAATTTTTGCTCTTAATTACTTGTTTTGGTTATTGCTCGTATTAAACATTTTTGCTAAGCCATGAATAACTATCAACTTAAATACACAGCAGCTCTCACTGATTGTGATCAAGTATGTTGATCAGTGCATGATTAAAGACTCTTCTCTTAAGTGTATGGATAAGTGTATACCTGAGCATCCACAGCTCGTGTTTGAGACTTCCTGTGCCTCCAGGTGGACAAGTGATACAGTATTTTTCACTTTCCATTGAGTTGACTTGTCTTTGGATTAGGTGGAACCTCAGTGAAAATCAGATTTTATATATGAATGCTCAAATTCCACCCAACGCCAAAAAGCATTTTTAGTTAATCAAAAGAACTGCGTTCCGTTCTTAAATTTCCACCTCTTTTTTTTCCCTATTTTGTTTTGTTTGTTTGTTTTATTTTGGTTTGTTTAAATTTTATTTCTATTTTTTTTAGTGAGTGACAGTTGCTTCAGGAACCTTGCCGAGGATCGTAGTGGGATAAACCTTAAAGATCTGGTCCAAGACCCTTCTTTGTGAGTATCTGGCTCTTATTGCTAAGCAAAGAAAAGCTTCTTCCTGATATCCTTGTGAGTAGTTTTGTAATTATATAAAGAAGTAGTATGATGAAGTACACATAATGCTTTCGTGGTTTATGCTTGCCAAGTTGTTAGTCTTTAATACAAGCAGGTATTATTAAAACCACCTTGTTTTTAATGTAATTCTGTTCATGAAGTAACATCCAGAGGGTACATACAGTAAAGGGTTCAAGAGTCATCAGAGGTAACAGATTGTGCATGCTGGTATTTCTATAGAGGATTTGTGTGCACATTGCTGCCCCTCTTTTTTTTAAGGAGGAATTGCATATAAATTAGAATATTACTGGATAATTATGTTATTGTCAGTTACCTTAACATCTAGAATCTGTTTTCTTTGTATCTGATTTCATACAGCTGATATTTGTTTCTTCCTCTACTACCTGTTTCAATTTATGTGCACATGGCCTAAATTTTGCTTTGTCACAAGACTACTGGCCTTTATCTCAGTATTGTATCTTTGTCTAAAATAAAATTCAATCTCATGAGCTTGGAGCCAGACTTGAACTTATATCAGACCTTCTTTGTTGTTCAGTTTTTTGTTTGTGGTTTTTTTTGTTTGTGGGGTTTTTTGCTCTTCTGTAACTCTTAGTACTAGTTGAAAGTGTTCTTGCTAGTGTGTGAGTGTGCCATTTGTTATGAGGGAAGAGAAAAAGAGAAAAAAATTAATGTCTTTCTAACATGAATGACACTGCATTCCACCATGAACTCTAACGTGATGGTCCTTGATACTGGAAGAGCAGATTTTTAGTGTTGTTTGAGAAGTAGTGAAGAATAAGGTGTAGTTGGCATCTTATTTCAGTTACTGGGGTTTATAATAATTAAGTAGATGCAGAATGTATTTTGTCATGTTGCTACAGGTAAATGATATACATGCACATGTACATTCATTCTTGGGCAATTCTGACATAATATATGTAATTGATGATTTATGCATCTGAAATGATGGAAGTACAGGGGAAGTTAATTGTTGCTAGATATGTACAGAGTGAATGCAGTAGACAAATTTTTAATGATTACTGTTAAAGTGTTGAAGTTAAGGCTGTTTTAAAAGTCTTAATTTTCAAAATTTTTCTGCTGAGTGGTATTTTTTTGAGTGTTTTTGATTGGTTGATTGGCTTTTTTGATTCTTTTTTGTTTGTTTGCCTTAGAATTGTATGTGGGTTTTGGAGCTGCAGGTAGGCTTACATGCTACACATAGTTTTGGACTTACAAACCTTTCAGAAGGTTGAATTGCCTTTGCTGTAGAATGATAATTTTCTGTATTTTTTTACCAGAAGTGATGGAATCTTTTAATTTTCTTCCTTGACTGTAACTCACGTGAAGAATATTGTAAAAAGTTATTGTAATGTTCAAAAGAAATTAAATGGAATTCTGTTTCTTATAGCATAAGAAGCGTAAGTGACTGCAACATAGCCATTTTTGCCACTTTGAAAGACTGAATAAAGTCTCAATATATGTTAGATTTCAAGTTCTGCTTATGATATTTTGCTATATGACAGATTACAGTGCAAGGAAAGTGTCTTTCTTCCTGCCTAATGACAGGAACGTACAGACTTGGGTTTGTTTTTCCAGGTCAATATTCTTTTCTGTATATGACTGAGCACCTATTAAGAAGTCTTGCAAAACGTGTAATAGTGTGAGTGAATCTCCAAAATGAAGAAACCATCTAAGGCAATATTGTTCAACCCAGCCTTTTGTAGGTGACCCTTAAGGTCCCAAGGAATCTGAATTCTTTGTTGTGCAAAGGACAGCATTGGGATGAAGCATGAGAGTGCTGGACAAAGAGATGTTTTAATCTTTTTTTGAAATAAAGAATAAATTTTAATTAAAATCTTATGCTTATTTGGCTATGATTGATGCCTGTAATAATACCTGGAATAGTAAAATAGCATTTGATTAATCCTCTTACCAGTTTAATATTTACTCTTTAGTATTTCTTTAGTATTTCTTCATCTGCTGACTGTAGATGCACTGCCTCTTTTTCTTTGTAATCTCAGATGCAAACATTAGATTTACATAAAAAATTCTCATGCTTTCTCTGTAAATGGTTCTGTCCCTCTTTGCTACTCATGGCTGTGCAACAGACAACTTCTCTTTTGTTATTGCAGAAGGCCTTTTTTTTGACAGCTGAAAGTGTGCCTTTACATTGAAATGAAACTATAAACTAGACAGCATTGTTGGTTTTTTTCATTAATGTTTGATCTCTATCAAGTATGCCTAATTGTCAGAGTAGCCTTTTATCCCCAGGTGATTTCCCAGCTGGAGCACCACTGTAAACTTAATCTGCTTTCAGTTCTCTCAGCAATGCTAATAAAAGCTCTGCTGCTCAAATCAGTAGTTTGATCACCTATACTTGTATGTGATTAACTCACAATTTACTGTGTGTCAATAAAGATGAAAATTCTGCTAAAGGAAAAAAACCCAAAACACCAAGCATATCAAATAAACCTGAAGTGAGGAGTTACAGATTGTGGGAGAAGGAAGCATGCAACAACTTTAAAATTAAATTTCATTTAGTGCTTAATTAGAGAAAAATTTAATTTCTGCAAGAAGTTGATCATAGTTGAACTGTAAAGGTGGTTTGAGAGTTAAGTGCTGGTTTTTATTCATTGCAGATAATCATAGCATAGTTTGGGTTGGAAAGTCCTTTAAAGGTCACCTGCTGCAGTGAGCAGGGCTGTCTTCAACTGGATTGGATTCCCTGGAGCTCAAGGATATGTCTGCTATATACAGTGTCCTGTTTTGGACACAAAACTTAGAGATCCAGTGGTGTGTAGAAGAAAAGAAAGGGGAAAAGACAGAAAATGCAATGCATGGCAGGATAATTAATTAATTGAGGAACCAGTGTTAAGAGAGGAAGTAAGAGTGTTCTACGGTATATAAAAGATTATTAAAGGGTTTGTCTGTTTGCCTGGTGAGAAAGAATTTGTTCAATTTATAGTAGACAACATTGATTGGATAGTTTGAAAAAATTCTAATTGTCATTTGGTGAAGAAACTATATCTATATCTAAGAATGTCTGCAGATTATAATCTACATATTTGATCCTGTCTAAGTGTAAAGAGCTGGAAGGCCAAACCTTTTTTTTTATTTCCTCCATTTTTTCTTTTTCCTTTTCTTCTGTGAAAATATATGCATTCTGGTTTGTCTTCTGTGTAATTAATATGACCAAAAACCAGATGGAACTTATTTTGATTCCTATAAAGGTAACTTAATGTGGCTATGAATATTCAAATCCCATGATTTGGTTTAGATGATGCCCTGCCTACCATTCCAGTAACTCATAAAAGATACTTAAAATGTTTCATTCTACAGAGGAGATTATTCTCCGTGAGAAGACTAGAGGTATTTTTCCATTCATTGTCCTAAACAGCAGAGCTGCAGAGAGCAGGTGTAATTGGAGGAACTAGGTTGCTGGTTCTATGATGATGGTTCAGACTTTTCAGCTGAAGTAAAATGCAGTGAAACAGTTTAACATGCTAGCAAATTCCTGCTTTTGTGGGATCTTTGAGGCTCTCTATCAAGGCAAAAGGCTGGTGCTCAAGGAAAGTTTAACATATTGATCAGTTCATTGGACCCCTTGCTCATGAGCAGACTGAATGGTCTGCACACCTCTGTCTTCCTGTCCTTTTCCATCCTCAATAAACAATCTGTGCTCAGGAGAGAAATGGCTTAGATACCATTCAATATGTCTGATCACCTGATACTTCTAGGATTTTTACTGCTCTTTTCTTTTCTAACGAGAAGTTACTTAAATATACCTGAAAAGTGAACCATCAGATCATTAGAATGTTAGGTATATGCCCACCTTCTTCAAGCAGATGTATTGACATTACCAAGTTTAAGTTCTTAGCATCACTTTATAAGATGTCCCTTTCAGCTCTTGCCTGTATATAAAGTTCATAAAATACTTGTCTAAACAGAAAAGAGGATGCTTTTAATCCTTCTGTGCAATTCAGTAGCTGCAGCTGCAGATAATCACTGATGCATTTGTTTTGGAAACATCTTCAGAGCTTCTTTGAGATGAACAATATCCAAGAGATTCTGAACAACTTCTTTCTAGGCAAAATCACATCACATCTAAACTGTGTTTCATGTCTCCTTCAGACTGATTATGAGAGTAGATAAATCTAAAATGTAAGAACAGGTAACTTTTGACAGGAAATTAGAACTTGTTTTAATAAGTGTGTACTACAGAGAAGAAAACATTGTGAGAAGGAAATGTTATTTACCCTCCTTGTAATCTCATTAGAAAGACAAACAAAATTGTAATAGGCCTATGTTAGAAACTTGTGGATTAAGTCTGAGTTCCATTTGTCCACGAGAGGAGATAGAAATCTCACAGAAGTCATCTTTATCCTTATTGTATTTTACAGCTTTAGAAGGAGGAGATAGGTAATTCTTCTGGGTGATCCTTAGATCTAGTTGTGAGATCCTTAGAATTTGTCACTTAAGGAATGAAGATGATAAATGACTTACTTAGGAGTTCTATTTTTTTAATCTTACTTAGTACATAAGATATACTGTAGGATGAAACAAATACCTGGATGGTTGAGGGTGCAGCAGTGGATATTGTCTGCTTGGAGTTCAGCAAGGCTTTTGGCACTGTCTCTCACAGCATCTTGATAGGCAAAGTCAGGAAATGTGAGCTGGATGAGTGGACATTGAGGTGGATTGAGAACTGGCTGAACAGCAGATCCCAGAGGGCTGTCATCAGTGGCACAGGGTCTAGGTGAAGGCCATCACTGGTGGTGTCTTCTAAGGTTCAGTGCTGCTCCATAATTCTTTACCTTGATTCATTGATTACTTGGATGAAGGGCAGGTGTGTCCTCAGCGAGTTCACAGAGCACACAAAGCTGGGAGGAGTGACTGACACCCCAGAGAGCTGTGCAGCCCTTCAGAGGGACCTCAGCAGCCTGGAGAGATGGGCAGAGAGGAACTGCCTGAATTTCAGCAAAGGCAAGTGCAGGGTCCTGTACCTGGGCAGGAATAACCCCATGGACCAGCACAGGCTGGGGGCTGAGCTGCTGGAGCAGCTCTGTGGAGAAGGACCTGGGGGTGCTGGTGGACAACAAAGTGTCCCTGAGCCAGCAGTGCCCTGGTGGCCCAGAAGGCCAATGGGATCCTGAGCTGCATTAGGAGGAGCATTGGCAGCAGGTCAAGGGAGGGGATCCTGCCCCTGTACTCAGCCCTGGTGAGGCCTGACCTGGAGTGCTGTGTCCAGTTCTGGATGCAATGCCATGCAATGTGCTCTTAAGATGACCCACTGTGGTCTCTTCTAGCCTTTCCCATTCTGTGGTTCTGTGATTGAAGACTGGATAAATGCACTGTTGAGTCTATGGATGTAAAACTTCAGTTTCCATCTTCACATGGAGGAACCTGTGTAGTAGTTTTTGAGGAAAACTGGAAGTATTGTAGTTTATGCTTTCTGGGTTTTGCTTATCATTTGAAAGCCAGTGGCATATTCTGTCTTGCTGAAGGTTATAAATTCAGTGTTGTGAGGACACCAGTTCACACCCTCTCCCCTTTGTGCAGCCTTTCTAGTTTTTCAATGCCTATTACAATAAATGAATGTCATGCCTGTTTCTTTTATTTAACTACTGGTCTCAGTAATGCTGTATGGAGGGAAAACATCTATTTGGTAATTCTATCCACAGTTATCTTGTTGTGCAGCAACCTCATAGTGGGAGTTCATGCTCACTTGTTTGTCCATTATTTGACTGTATGAGCATATTTTCCCCTAATAGGGTGACCAAAACACTTCTCTGCTTCTCTTGCCTCCTGAGCTCATCTATAAGCATTGAGTGATTTTATCAGGTTATCTTTATTAGGACAACTGGAGAGCTGTCTGTGGTAGCCCAGACTACTCTATTATGCAGAGAAGCAATGCTGAGCATTACAGAAGTGCTGCCTATTTTAAGCATTGAATCTAGTGAAAAAGTTGTACTTGACAAACTTCCAAAGATCTGAGACCTGCCTAAAGGAATTCATGAGGACGAGTCCAATCTAATAAGTACTTCTTAAAGTTGATATACATAAAATTGGCTTTCTGCTGTCCTTATGGTTTCTCATTGATCTGGGAGATTGAGACAAACCTTTATCTGCTTCAACTGCAAGCAGAGTTTTCATATGCCTTAAAAAATTGTATTTGCCCTTCATTCAAGATAATTAAAACATCCTTAATGGCCAGGGTTTCTTCTCCAGCCAGGTTCCCCACTTGGCTTCTCTGTAGTCCAACCAGCCTCCATCAAATGCATCACAGAGGATGTTCTGTTGTTCATTTGCCAAATCTTTTTTACCTCCAGTCATATGAACAAGTCCGTAAATGTTTTCTCTGTTACTTGCACTTCAAGAAAAAAATTTCTCAACCTACAAGATTCCTTGGCAGTTTCTAGCAAAAATGGCTAATATTGCATGTGTCCTTTGGCTGTTTAAGCTTAATGACTCATAAACCTATAGGAATAACTTCATTTGTCTGAAGCAAACCCATAGCAGCAGACTGTGCAACGCAGAACATAAGAAAATGTCTTTTTTAAGCACTTAGTAACTTTCAAGTCTAATAATTTTTGCATCTTGGCCCAAAGCACTCTCCTGTAACCTCTTTAAAGCTCCGTGTCAGCTTTATGTACCAATAGTAGTTACATTCAGAACAAACATGTCTCCTCTTATCACACAGTTAACCAAATTCTTGGAAGGAAATTTCTTCTTTTTGCTCTTGCAATGCCCTGTGGTAGCCTGCAATTACGAAGGTTATGAGCTAATCAAGTAACTGCACAAGTTGTTCTAGAACTCGAGGCTGTGCAGCCTCACTGCTTCATCTGGGCTGGTGAGTATTGTTGAGGGGAGAGGGTTGGTTGTTTGCATGGCAGCTGCATCTTGGGTGTTCCATCTCTCTTTTCAGCTCTAGTACTAGTTTCAGAATTAAGTCTTGTACTTCCCTGTGGTGCAGGGACGCACTGCTTCAAGCTTGTTCGCCAGGAACCTCTATCTCAACAAATTTAGGGATTTTCTTGGCGTATGGGATCTGTAAGGATATATCATGTTTGTTGAAATAAGAAACTTCATCATTGGTTATGGAGATTTACTAGATCTTTCATTTTCAGATTTAAAGTTTGTTGTGGTTATTATTAAATGTACTTTCATTTAGGAAAATAAATGAAAATGTTAGAAAATTTTTTGAGTGTTTGAAAGAAAATCTGTGCCCTTCATGCTCTGTTTCATTATGATTGCTCTCTGATGTCTGAAAAGAAATACAGAGGACACAAGTTCAGAAATCTTGATCAAGTTTTCAGTCTAGCCAGTATCACAGTTGATTAAAAGTTATTTCTATGTTTGTTTTAAACCTTCATTTTAAAATTGCCCACTCTGCTTCTGACTTCAAATTTGTGCCAATTTTTTATTTTTCCTAGTGCCATTTAAAAAATACAGTTGTTTTAATAACTTTCATTCTCCAATAGTCCAAGAAGAACTTAATACTTCCCATCAGCAGTCAGATGTTTTGCCAGTTTCTGGGAAGCCAGGCCTCAGCATGCACAAGAATTGCCTGGGAAGACAAATACTGCAATATCTAATGTTGCCCCTCTTCCTCCTCCTTTCCTTGAGCATTTATTGCTGAGCACAGTGCTCTGGTATGGAGTATCCCTTTGGTCAGCAGGGCTGGCTGTGCTCTCTCCCAGCTCTTTCCTATCCCCAGCCTTACTTGCTGGGGTGGCAGAGCCTGGAAGGAAAAAGTCTGATGTTTTACAAGCACTGTTCAAGCATAGTGAAAACACTGGTGTGTTATCAGCACTGTTCAGTCACAACTCCAAAACACAGCAACCCTGGTGCAGTCACGTGCTGTGAAGAAGGTCAGCTCCATCCCAATCAGAGTTGGTTCACATATGATTGTTACTATAATTGTAATACTTCTTGTAATTAAAAAAAAAAAAGGTAAATAGTTTTTGTAATTACATTTTTTCTTTTGCATTTGGAAGGAATATAGATAAGCTTCCTCTGTGTCTGGGTATATTCAGGACCAGACCAGATGACTTTTACAGAAGAAGTAGGGAAATTGAGTATGTACCAAGTACTGTCACAGTCTCAGAATTAAGTACCAGAAGACTTCTTTCTGTAATCATTTGCACTAATAATTAATAAGAGTAGATTGGAGTAGAATGTGAAATGTTCATTTGATTGAATATAATTTTACAGCCCATCATTTGCTTTGGAATTTAATGGCATAGCAGCCCAGCTTCCTGGTCAATATCCTATTTTTTAAAGCACAGTCCAAATTATTTTTAAAAGCTTAATGTATAATTATAGGGATTTCCTTGAGGGATTATGCTGTACACCTCTCTGGCTTTGCATTTAGTCTTCTCATCCAACCCAAATCCACCACAGTTTCTGGTTGCATTCTCTAGTCTTCTCTTGGTGACCTAATCTTACCTTACTTGGGCTTTTAACTTCAGACTTCTTTTGGAGGGATCTTCTCATGGTGTTTACTATTTTTGTCAGCTTTCACTCTCTGAGGATCTATGACTCTCAAAACTCAAACAGCTTCTTCTACCCTTTTTGCCACCCACCTCCAAGCTTCATCCAAATCTCAGCTAACCTGACTCTTCACCTGACTTCATTCTTTCAAACTTTAGTATTTGTTTCTGTTTCTAATCTTTTCTGGGTATTTAATAGGGGGTTGTCTTCTCATAGTGTCCACACTATAAAAAATATTTTTTTTTGTGTATCCACAGGTAAGAAATGGTCCAGTGCTGATCTTAGCTTAAACTGTATTTGTTAAGATAATGTACTGAAAAGAGTCTCTTAATACTCCATAATGCATTAAGTGTGTTTCTGTATACTGTGTGTTTCTGTATAGAATTTTTTTTTTTTTAAGTACTTACTAAAAATATCAAGAACCAAACAGAGGAGCTATTTATATGACTACAAACCTCGGATATGCTTAAATCTTGACTACCTTATTAACTTCTAATAAGGGATATGGTATGGATGATAAGATTAAGCAGAGATTTGGAACAGCTTCCATACAAAGAAATTAAATAGATTAGAATTTTTCACTTTAACAAAGAAACAACATATGGTGGAGGTATACAGAATGAATAGAATTTTTAAAAAGTCAGGGGCAGTTATTCACTGTTTTTCACAAATCAGAAATTGTGACAGGAAAAAAAATGAGCAGCAGGTTTAAAATGAATAAAAGTACATACTTGTTCAAGTGTAGCAGAACTGGATGTTTCATAATTGATGTAACATCATATGGAAGCCTGGAGTATAAATGATAGACACAAATAAAGGAATTAGGCTGATAGACCTACTGTGGCTGTTAAAGCTGATGAATTGCATGCAGCATCTAGGTCAGGAAAGCTCCTGAACTGAAGGCAGCAAGAGATAGTAAGTGTGTACCATGAAACAAATCATGTTCTATGTCATGTGTTTATTCCCTAAGCATTTGTTTCTTAGCACCAGAAACATCATATTGAGTTGTGTGCACATTTAGACTGAGCTGTTATGGCAATTTCTCTATACTTCTTTCAGAAGTGGTACTTTCATAAAGAGTGGAGCACCCACAAACTTGAAATATTTTTCCATTGTGTGAGCAAACATTTGTCCTTCAAAGTAGAGCCGACTTCCCTCTAATGGCTAAACTTAAATTTGGAACTCCCAGTAATGGAGGAACAAAACAGTCTCAACAAATGGCTTTTGGTAATTTACTGCACGATAGAAAATCTCTCTCTTCTAATCTCACTATTCAAAAGCACTAAATGATCCTCTGAACTGCTCCGAAAAGTGATCGCCAGCTGACCCCTGGACGTGATTCTCGTTGTACGAGAGGCTACATTTTGTCTATGCTATAACTACTTGAAGGAATGCCTTATTTAGAGAAGGCCTCTCTGAAATTTGTGTGCCTTTTTTTCGGTATAGATGAGTTTAGCAGGGGGATTGCATAATCTGCTACAGAAATATTGTAATAGACTAGAGATGTAAAGGAAGCCATTGCTGCACATCTTCGGAATGATTGTGACACTGATATACAGAAAATCGCTGTGCACAGATCTGTTCATGCTTTTATGCAACATTATTCACTGCATTTCAATTTTAGCTTGCTTTTTTAATTAGAATTGTCCTGCCATAACTTTTTTGGGGGACTCCTATAAAACTGCTTTTTAGCAGTGTACAGCAGAAATCTATACAGATGGTGGCTTAAGAAAGAAAAGTACAGCTATCTTACAGTAAATCCTGTGGTTTTTTTCATGTTTGCTTTTCTCACTTTCTTTCACTACAGCATGAATTTTACCATGGATTCTTCACTTATACATTTTCCCTTTATCCGTGCTACCATATAAACATCACAAGAATATAACCAGGACTTAAGTATTTTTTTATGGATGAAGACAGCATTGAGCTCAAAGCTGATGTATTAAGGGTTGAAAAATTACCTCAAGTGATTTTCCACACACAGTTATGTCAAAGAAACACAGTTATACTACAGCAGTAAATGCTTTCTTTTATATCCTTACTAATTCTGTTTTAAGGTTTTTGGTCCTTTTTAACTACAGCATCTTTCTTCTTACCTCCATTTTCATCTCATTCCTTATATTCTTATAAGGAGAAATTTTTACTCTATTAAAATTCTATTTTTTAATTGTTTTGGTTTTTTTGTTTCAGATACAAGAATGTATCTTGTCTATATTTGTGATTGAAATGGATTCTTTTGAAGTTTGTTATTGGTGTCATTTTCATATAGGTGATTGATGTAGAAAATACAGGTTGCTCTGGATTGAGTGTCATTTGACTGACATGATTGTAACACCTATTTTAAAAAATGCACATTCAGGTTCTTTTTTTTCTCAACCCCTCTTCATTCATGGTTTTTCTCGTTGTCACATGCAGTCTACACAGTTCATGTGCTCTATAGCTTGGTACAGTATGTGGAAATGTTCTGTGGCAAGTGTTCAAGAACAGAGTAGGTCATGGAGGGACTATAAAATGTAAGAATGCATGATTGGAACTGCTTCTCCATTTTAACAAAGGATGTAATCATTACTTATGAGGTGGGGATTTTCCAAAAGGTGCATATAAAGATACTTTGAACGTATTCTTTCCTATTTTGCTAACATAAAACAACACTGTTCCAACAGAGACAGGAAAGCCATTCACTATACAGATTACACATAACCCAGGAAATACATTAATATGTAATTTTGTTTTGGTTTTCACATCCAGAAAGAGAGAATAGGGGGCAATGTGGCTGAGAGATTTTTGCCACTGTAGTTCTGGGATGGCTGAGAAGCAGTGTGTGGTGCCATGAGCAGCTGTTGTGTCCATTTTGTGCCTGGAGCTCTAGTTGTGCCGGCATAGTTCGCATTTTGTTCAGGAAACTCTGTATTGTGCCTACTCTACTGCATTTGCAATGCTGTGAAAATTAGGGAACGAGATTTGAAAATGTTTTATTCCAACCTATCAAAACAGTTTCATACAGTTTAGAACCTGAACTTCATCTAAACATGCATGAATTTCAGGGAATGATCAGAGGCTTTCGGAGCATTATCCTATTGTATTTCAGGTTTCTTTTGCGGAGTCCAAACCATAAAGTAAAATTGAAGAAGGTGTTTGAGTTTTGAATAATCTTGAAACATTAAAACTCTTAAGATCAGTTTTCATAGAATAAGCAACAAACCCCAGAAAATGCTCATCCCAAACAGGATGATGCTTATCCAGTCTTTCCCATCCACAGGTGGATCATCTTGGTTTTGTATGTCTAAGTAAGCACAAAATTTGCTTTCCACCAAGCTACAAGAAATACCCTTACCCAAAATCCATCTAAAATGGCTCTCAGAATCTTTATTGTCAAAACTGACATAAGTAGAGTTACAATAAAGTATTTTAATTTTATAAGACTCTTACTGTATTCAGACAGCATTCTTTTAGTACAGTTTACTTTAAAATGCATTTTTCAGAATCTTTCAGCATTGAATCCCTTCTAAAAACAGGAATTTGCCAGAAAAAATGCAAAGAAATATAGTTATTTTAGTTTCTTTACTACTTCTCCCCAGCTTAAGAAGGAATGCTGCCTGCCATGAGCCTTAGGCAAATAGCTTTTCAAGGGCAATCCTGTGTATGAGGGGATGAAGCAACACACTTCACAGACTGATTCATATTTTTAACAATATGCTCTGTATTGTTTTTTAAAGGCTTCCAACCTTAAAAATACATCCTCAAGGAATGAATTGGTGACCAAAAGCTGAGTAAGATTTAATGTTTATGTTCAAATAGGTGGAGCATCTCTGTGTGTTCATTATTTGCTAATGCTTGTACAGGCATTAGTAATAGATAAACTAGTAAAGATTTTGAGATTTCAGAACAATTTTATCTTTTTAGTTCTGATACTTTGCATTTATGCGAAAAAATCAGTTTTATGTTGTGAAAGAATTTTGAGAAGTGTGTTTTAAAGAAGTCAAAATTGAGAAAACATTTTCCGTTTTTGCTTGTGTCTCAAATGCCTTTGAGAAGTGTGTCTGCTACAGCCTGCATGGTTGAGCAGAACATTTTGAAGATATGTATGTGAAACAGAAATGCCCCCAAGTTTTTCTAGATCTAGTAGAAAAAGAGATTATCAGCTCAAGGTTTTATTCAGAAATCCCAGTGATAGCAGTGAGTTCTACATTTAGGAAGGTGGTTTTTTCTTTGTCTTCCTTCAGGAGTTTCTCTTGTCCTGCCATCTGCACTCTTAAGCCTTTTAATCTCTTGAGCTAATTTATTGTATATGCTAAACAAAAGGATTTGCTTATGTTTTTTTTGCAGTTGATGAATGTTTATGGTGCTCAAGACCTCTAATATAAGATAAAATTTTCATTGGATTGAAACCCATTTTTCCTCCGTCACGGGTTTTATCGTCTTTGATTTGCTTCTATTATTTTCATTGTGTGCATGAGGAAATAAACATTATGAGCAGTGCAAAGACTGCAGCATGTATTTACACAAGCTATTTTTAATAGTCAGATAGTATTCTTATATTACTAACAATAACCTGTCCAGGAAGGTTTTATCCTAACTTTTGATTTCAGTCACACCACTGTTACCAGTGTCCAAGCTTTTCATTTGCTTGCCTGTTTGGGTATTTCTGCATAGCCCAATGCACTGACTTGCTGTGAAGGGATAGCAGTAATCTGCAAAGTTAGCAGTCTTTAGAAATGCTTTCTTCTTATTATTTCTCTAATGCAGCAATAACTTCTCTTAAAATTTGTTTCAGTATCATCTTGGCAACCACTTTCATTCCCCAACAAAAAACTGTTTTACGTCTCCATTTTTAACAAGGACTTTAACTCCAGATTTATTAGAACTGTTCCTGGCCAAAACCTTATGCTATGTGGAAAAACAGCTCTCAAATGAGATCTAATCAGTAGAGAATTCCTTTCTTTATCAGAGGGATCTTCATTATTCACATCTTTTTTTTCTGTCAGTCTTTCCCACAATTTTTATCTTCATTTAAGGTGGTAGTCTATATATTCAGAGCCTTCTCAAGACCATGAATTTTTGGTGTTACTTTGGCATATGAAATGATGGTTTCTTTGTACCATTTCTGCTCTCCTGCACAGGACAGGACGCTAGAGGAATATTTTTAACAGAAATTAGATTCCCAGATTATTAGCTACACTAATAGCAAGCTTTTGTGTTGCCCTGCCTTCTGTAATTCTATTTAGACAGTTTACAGAAGGACTTTGTTGGCATCATCACTGGAGAAGAAAAAAGAGATAAATGAAGCATCAGTAATCATCAATAAGAAATTATTCAGGCTCATTAAGGGCAAGTTTTGAAACTTAATTTATCTGGACAAGAACTGTGACTGTAAGTACATCCACAAAGAGGTAGGCATCTGTAGCTTCTACTATTAGAGTGGCACAAAGCAATGTGTATTTCTTAAGATACAGGAATACTGAGTAATGCAAAGGATCAGACCACTGACAGCTTTATAAAAAGGAGGTTTGTGCATATTTGACTACTTCCAGAAATTATATCCCTTCCTTCAGCAAAGTTGGACTCCATGCTGGTGTATATCCTTTCTATCTCAGCAAAAGCTGCTCTTGAGGAAAAACTTTATCAGAAAATGTTTTGACATTGCATTATTCTGGAACAGGCATGAATGATAAGACATTCAAATACATCTGCACTGTTCAGATTTTACAGCTGTTTCTGTTGCTGCTTCGTTTTAAAACCCATGGAAGAAAATGCTACCTGAAGTTATTGATCATTAGCCTGTGTTGTCCCTGTGTCCAGTTCAGCAGCAACTCTGCCTCTTTTCCTTCTTTTGAGGGTGCTCTTGTAACAATCTTGGAGCATAAAATAAGCCATCTTCTGCAGTAGCTAGTTACAGGAGGGAAATCTAACAATCACTGTAGGAAAGTGATGTACTGTGTGTTACTCAGCCTTGAGAAAAGGAAAATTAATTTTAAATTAATAAAAATTGAAAGGTGTTGTGCTGAGCAGAGGCAAGAGACTTGTCTTGGTAAAAATGCTAAAAATGAGTTATCCTCACCAGAATTTAATAATCGAGAGCCTTTCTAAATAATCTGTTTCACAGCTATAGATCATGTTTTTAGGCAGTAGAAAATAAATAAAACTTTTTCTGACTGGTACTGTTGATTAGTTTGTAAAAGGAAAGCTATGTCATGAAATAAGACAAGTGTTTGTTTTACAACTGCTATTAATAAAAAGTCTAATAGTGGGATGGGTTAGGGGGTGTGGGTGTGGATTAAGGGAGAAATACTGAATGGATAACTTAAGTTAAATTGGATACGCCACTGTGATCAAGTGGAGCTAAAAATACTGAGAAAACACAAGCAAGTCCACGAGGAAGAGGAAAGCAGATGAGCTAAGCAATAAATATTTTGTACTTGGCCAGTAAAAATGAGTGAAATGTTGAACATGAAATGGAACTGGCAAACCAAAAAATTGAATATTCGATTTCATATCAAAGTGTTTATAAAACCTTTCACTGAGGAACTTTGATAAAATTTTGTGATGCACAACTATTTACATTTTAATTGAATTACATATTTAAGTGAAAAAAAAAGTCACTGAAAATTTATCAAGTAATTCTTGCCCAATTTTAATTTGAAAGATCTCAAATGAGTATAAATTAGTTATATTTGCTACTAAGAACTATTCCTTTGCATCATTCTCATGGAAGAACACACTGTTTCTAATTACACTGTTGTAAGATGCAGTATATTTTATACATTTTATATTTAAATTATGTAATTAATGTAATTTTCCTATTTCCTTGTTAATAGCTTTTGACAAATAAGGACAAGTGAGTACTCTGAGCTGGCTGGTTGTGAGAAAGATGTCTGTAGCACAGTGCTGAGTACAAGCCAACATGCTTTTCCTCTCAGCATGGTTTATTAGCTGTGGCTCAGTGCCACTCTCACTGTGGTACAGAGTTGGCTGTGATCTCATGTGGGATGCTGGTATAGCTCCCTGAAAATAACAAATAGACCCAAGGTTTTGTTGGTTTTTTTTTCCTTCCTTCATCTCCTACGTTTCATAGTTCAGTTGTTAATAAAAGCTCTGAGAATTCTGCCAGAAGAGGTAGTAAACATTTTAAAAAACAAATAGCAGGCTTGCTTTATGATGTATCATTTGAGTATCTGTCACTAACAATTGTTCAGAGTTAGGGTTATTATTTTAATTTATAGTAAAATTAGAAGACTTCTAGCGCCTTATACTTTCCTTAATGCAGTTTAATGCAAAACTATGTCATGGATTAAATTGCTCTGTGAAAGAGAATTCTCCATAAATATGAAAGCTCTCCCTGAAGTATTTCTGTATTATAGCTACTTACTCAGCTAATTTTAGAAGGGGAGAAGACCAGGGGGGAGGAAATGGTTAGAAAACTTTTGTTCTGTGTTTTGCTCATGTATGGATCAGTGCAGTTCTGAGAATGAAACTGAGCTGGGGCAGGAGTAGAAATGCCAATAATGCTACAATAGTGTATTAATTTATCAATGTAAACTCAGTGAGAAATTTAAAAAACTCCCTGTAGAGTTTTATGTTGTAATGGCATATGTGGCACAAGTGGAGTCACTAGTTCACTGAAAAGATCTGGAGTAAAGATCAGCTGAACTGTGAGCTAATCAATAGATGTGACAAAAAAGATAACCTTGGAACGGACATGTTTAGGTAGCAACTTAGACTTTCTTTTATTTGTAAACAGCTTCTCCCACATTTTTTTATTCATTAAAAATGGTTTTGAGTTCAGCGTGAGTGGATTTTAGACAAATTATTATATAAGACTTGTGAAGGTGAATCAGTGAGGGAATGCTTCTACTGAATATTTACTTTTCCTTAAGTAAGATGAAAGAGGATATTCTGGTTTTCATCCTAAAACATCTGTAATCCAAGCTTCAGAGCATGAGAAGTCTATTTTTTTAAAGAGACATTTATTATAATTATTGTCTGATTTATGAAGCCAACTAAATGTGCACTGGGTAATCATGTTTCTCAGCTTTGAAGAACACTGCTGAATTTGGAGAAGCATGCCTTCTTAGCAGCTTAAGGTATAGAGGCACTGCAGCTATGAAATGTATCTTGACACTTATCTAGGGTAACATTATGCATCAGTGAGCATTTAAAGTCAGGTGATGTGGCTGGAGGAAAGAGGAGCTAAAGCGTTGACTGCTGTTGTGGAGGGATAGCATCACTATTTGTCCTGACATGTTTTGGATGAAAATATAGCTGACAATATAGTTTATGTTAAAATAACCTCGTAAAATCTACCCATGATATTCTGCTGGAGGGAAGGGAGGGGGAGTATTTATAACATGCGAAATCTGGAGTTTTCTTTTAGTTTGTACATGGTCTTTGGTCCACCAGCTTTCTAGATCCACTTTTAATGTTTTAAATGAAAGAGATTCTTCCATGGTTTGACCTGATGGCACCATCCACCTACCTCTAAGCTCTTTGATCACAAAGGCAATTCCAAAATAGAATAAAACATTGTAAAGCAATTATAGTGTGGCATTACCAGCATAATGTGATCTTGCAGTTTACCAGAGGTTAAGGTCCTAAAATATATTGTAATGGCATTATCCATAGTGTTTTTCCTATAAGTTCTTTAAATGTTCTTTCTTAATGCAGTGCTGCAGTTTAGCTCAGTTCCTAAGTTTAGATATCACCCAAACTCATTTCAGTATAGACTGAGATTATTTCTAGGCTTTTGTAACTAGCGTTTTTTTAGTTATTACTGTTACTGTCTGGAGAGTGAGGATGTTTAGTGCTAGTTCTGGAGGGAAAAGGCAGGTTTCATCATAATAATTGCTTGTTTGGAGTAAAATGGTAAATTGTGATTGGGCGAAAAAAATTGCAGTTTCTTACAGTAGTTTATTCATGAAGTCCAGCTACCTCTGTACACAAACCTCGTGTGTTTGTTTTTGGTATCATTATCCATAACAGTTGTGCATACACTGTGCTGTGCTCACTACCAGTTTGCAGGTGGACTTGCCCTAACCATCTTTGATTTCCTTTTCCTGCACTGTGGCTCAGCAAGTACTGTGGGAAGTATTAGCAATGTTAGTGTTGATCACCTTAGTCATTTGCCTATTGCTAGCCAGGGATTCAGCCTTTGAATTAATATAATGTGGTTCTGGGTCTATAGTCAAAGCAAAATCCATGGTGCTTAATCTTTTCCAGTGTGATTCTGAGTTCATAGTTTACATAGCAGCTATTTCAGATTGCTGGGGACACATCTAAGCTGTCTGTGCTACTTGCTCCTAGGATTGCAGGTCGAGCATTTTTCAAGACTCTTGTCCAGATATGTGGAATTGATTGTTTGTGAAAAAAAGGAGACCAACACAGACATGCTCGCAAATGAAAGATCCCTGCTGCTTTAATTTTTTTGTTTTTAAGCCTCTGTGGGGTTATAATTTCTAAATACACTGATAAGTGGCAGAGACTTCTAGACTAAATTTCTGCTTTGGATAAGATACCTTCCTCCTGTCACTTTTGCTATATTTATCTAGACAAATTTACCAGGCCTCCCTGACATGGAATAAACATGCCAGTGCTCAAAGAAGTTACTTATTTTACAGAAATGTAAGCTCCAGGATTCACCTTATCTGTTTTCACTCCTGTGTTGGGGCAGAAACTGAGGAAGAGATCAAATCTCTGCCTTATCTGTGTTCATCAGCTCGGGAATTGCTGGAGGCATGTTGAAGTTATGGGGCATGTTATGGTCACTGTCACCCAAAGGAATGTGACAGTAAGTACTGTGGTGTACTCAGTGACCTTGCAGTCTGGTCTTAAAGTTGTATTTGGAGAGGGAGCAATAAAAATAGAGAAGGAAGATGGAACCAGAGGAGATTCTTCTATCTATTATTTTTGCTTTTAAGAGAATATCATACAGAATAGATGGAAGGAGTACATAGCTGTTAGTGACTTACAAGGTAAATTAAAGCTGCAAGTAAGGAGGAGTAAATAGTTATGTTTTGCCAGTGGATTATATTTGTGCATATTTAGCATAAAGCTATTTAAAAAATAAAAATCGAAATTATTTTTGGGACCTGAATGGAACAAAATGCTTGAATACATTTAATCAAAGCCTTTTTAAGTTCTCCAAGATCCACATGTCCCCAGCCTCCCATGTTTCTGAATAATGAAAGAGTCAGGTTGTAATGTGTTGTGGCATTAGTAGCAGAGACAATACATCAAGTGGGTTTTAAGTTTATCTAGAAACTTTTTGTTGACATTTAAATGATCAGATGCAAAGAAAAAGAGAGTGACAATGGCAGAAAACAAAAATGAGTTCTAAAAACCCATAGCCAATAATATATTAATAAAAAAGAAGTGCTTTTCAGTATCTCAAGTTTGAACCATATAGATATTTTATAAGCAGCTGTAAAATATGGATGATGATGACTTCAAAAGTAACAGTAAATTATCTGGAATGGAGATAACTATGTGAGACGTGCAATAAA
The DNA here is from genome assembly GCA_013397295.1 of Polioptila caerulea. Lineage (NCBI taxonomy): Eukaryota > Metazoa > Chordata > Aves > Passeriformes > Certhiidae > Polioptila > Polioptila caerulea. The sequence continues at coordinate 439,966 of VYXF01002162.1, read as the reverse complement.
ATCACACTTGCAGCATTGTCAGTAATACTATTTGTCTATAGAAAGTAGACAAATTCTAGGTACAAAGACAGATCAAATGTGGTGTTGTTTTATTCCTGTGGCTCCATTCTGTGGCTAAACCGATTTTTCTTTTTCCCTTTCACATTTCCCAGCACAGAGCATACACTAAGAAAACTCCCTTTGAGTCAGATTACTGTTTTAAATAGAATTTATATCACCCATTCAGGCCACACAGGGCTATATATGTGTGCATATACACAAACACACTACTGTATGAAGACAAAAGAAAACCAGCAAATTCTACTTCTGAATTGAACTGTCTGGAGAAATACAGATATAACAAGACTGCCACTGGTTGTATGCTGGACTGTACTCTTACTTAACATTTCTCTGGAATGTGGTGGAGCAAAATAAGGTGTCAGAGCTTCCAGAAGGTGAAGTATTGTATGAACAAGTTTGTTAGCCCTTCTGGATGCTGCTTGTCACTGAGACTCCTCTCTCATTCTTGTAATTTCAGTATTGTAGGATTAAGGGGTTTTTTTAAGCAAGTTATTTAAAAATTCTGATGGTTGTCCATAAACCCTGTGGTTTAAATTGTAAAGAAAAAATTTTGTCTGCCATCTAGAATGATCAGATCATTTCCACATATTCTCCATATTTTATTCTTTCCAAGTTTGAATCATCCTGCTCTCACCTTTATTTCTTATTGATTTTTTTGGAATGAAGATATTTTCTGGATATCTTTTGACTAATCATAGAAAATACTGTGACTGCACATTTCAACCTGTGGTCTGCAATTCATTCTGGCCTGTTCTGCAACATCAAGTGTTCCTCTGTTGCTGGTCCTATTTTCTGGTTTTACGTATCTCAGTCAAACTTTCTTTCTTTAAAACAAACCATTTTTTTAACCTTGGCATACACTGACACATGGAATTTGTGTATCTAACCATGCCTCACAAGTACGTTCACATGCTTACGTGTCTAAAAATGGAACTAAAGTTATTGGAAAGAAAATTATGGTATTGTAGTGGAATGTGAGCAGCATATAAATGAAAAAAGCCTGGCGGGTTCATGGGGAAGTGCCATATTTTTAAAATAAATTTCTTGTTGGAAAAGTCTGTAGGGGAGGTAGACAACGTTAATTTCTACCAAAATTAAATTTACGATTTCTACTGGTTGTGGGTCAACTTATTCTAGTAGGAGAGTCTTCTTAATATTTGATTCAGATGATCTCTCTTTTACCTTTGGGTAGGAGCAAATAGAGCTCAACTGAAATGATAGGAGTGTCAGCAAAAATAGCTTTATCTTCCTGCATAGGTTTCTACAAGCTGCTATGGTAATTTACCAGTGAAATCTTTCATTTTGAGGCGGATCATTGCAATCCTTATCATATCGCCTAAATCCTTTAATTTGCAGTGCCTTCCAAGGCAGGCAAAAGGTCACTCTCCAGCACCCAAAAACTTTGCTTTCAGTTGAGGTAGGTGAGGATTTTCTGACAGGCAATTGCCAGCAATATATATGCAAATACTCTGTATCTCTCCTAGGTATGTACTTGCTGGAAAAAATGCAAATACATACTTTGTCCTACAATGGTATTTCCTATAGGACAAAGTAAGATCAACATATATTATTGTCCTGTCACTTACTATAAATACTTCTTTTCATACAGTGTTTTAAAGTCCTCAGTCTACCAACTAAATCCCAACATGGACATTAAATATTTATTTCTTTGTCTAAATGGTGAGAGTTTTACTGGTTTTGTGATAATGATTTTTGTCTGCTTCTGCATATTTTTTCTCTCAGGAAATTTCAAATCTTGCTCATGTTGTTTAATGAGCTGGCTGGTCAAGCATCTGATGCCCCGGTGGGAACGTTCAAAGTCACTGAACACATTTTTATTTAAATCTAGCTGACATTTCTGTCTCTTTGATTTAATGTATGATTTCCATATTTAGATTACCAATCAGATGGAGCATAGTACAATCATCCCTCTGTATTATAAACACACGTGCATCCTGCACGGAAGTGGGCTCTTTTGCTGTTGGTCCACATGGCAAGAGTGTTTTTAGATTCTGCTGGCATTTGGGAAGACTTTTATAAGTCAGTTTTAATTATAAATAAAATTTTGAATCTCTAATGAAAATCCTAAGTGCAGAATTAGTCTTCAGTACTTTATTCTCATACCATTTCAGTTGCTATAATCTGGTAGAACTAGTCTGTTACAAATGATGAAGTATTTATTTACCAGTTAAGTGCTAAAATCCTAAAAAACAGCTTGATGTTATAAATATTCATATTGTTTATACTTAATTTTACTTTTTTCAAAGGTATTAAAATATTTGCTATTTGCATGCTTCAAATTCTTGCCATGGAGCATGTAAGTATTGATGATAGGACTTTTGAATGATTATTAATTAATTTGTTTGGTAAAAATCAAAACTTAAATAGTTTTTGCTTCTCCTGGAAGCTCGGCATTCCTCCTGATTTTGCACAGAACGTGCCTCCCCATGCTGAGATTAAAAAAAATAATAAAATAAAATTGCACCACTGAAAAGTCCCATGTATTCTAAGTTCTCTTCATCTGATTTGTTTGGTTTGGTTGATAGTGCCTGCAAGCCCAAAACTTCTTGGTGATGGTGCCTTCCCTCTCCCCTTGTGTGTCTTTCTGAGGCAGTAAGCAAACTGGTAAAGATATCCAGGAGGAGCCAGTCCATCCCAGGATGACAGCAGGGTTTCCCCAAACTGTCACACAGGGCTGTGCCCCATGTGCTGAGGTAAACCAAAGTTACCCCCTAGAAAACTGCACTAAGCTCTGAACTCACGTGGGCCTGGGTAACTGCACAGACGTGTGTATTTTACATTGATGTACTTTATAACAGCTCCAACTTTCTTCCCCAAAATTCAATCAAGTCAGATTAATTCTGCTAGAAGGAAAAAGTGGCTCCTGGTCCTGTGATTGCCAAATGACCTACATATGACCTCATCCCTAGTTTCTGACATATGTTGAGGACAAAGATCCTTGTTCTTTTTTTTTTCCAGTATTAGACTGTTGACGTGATAATATTTTCCTGCCGAAAGTGTCTGAAACATGAGCCTCTTCTGATTTAGTCTTGCTTTTCCTGTTGTAAAATTAAAAAAAACCAAAAAACAAAACAAACCAACAAACCAACAGTGAAAGAGAAAAATAACATGGCTTTCCTCCTTAAAAATTATGTTTTCATGTAGATTTTTGCTTTTCTTGGGGGGGGGAGGAGCCTAAAAACATTAGAAAATGGGGTATGTTTGTTGCCCTTAAAAAAGTGATAAGATAGGGAATAAAAATTCGGAGGTTGATCCCCCTCCCTCTTCTTTTTTTCATGCATGCAAAGAATCTGTGAGACAGAGGGAGAATTCGGTAAATTTGATGTCTTAATCTCAGAGCTGTTGTTCATGAGAGACAAGAACTGACAGAGGGCATGTCTGCAATAATTTGATTTCTGTGATGTTTTTCTGTACAGCATGGTGAAGTTAGCCCAAGACTGGGGGAGGTGGGGAAGTAAGTTTTCAAGGATCTAATTATTGACTCCATTAAAAGAACAATAGTAATAATGGTATTATTAATAATAATATTAGTAATAATAATAATAGTACCCCAAAAAGAAACAATAAACCTGGGGTGGATCTTTGTCAGATAATTTTATACCTTCAGGCGAGTAAAGCTGTCATCAGGATCCTCTTTGGAAGCTGTTCTGCAGGGTTTGCTGCTGGCGAGCAGCCAGCGATAGGAGCTGCAGCCCGGCTTGCTGTAGCTGCCAGTGTTCTGTTGTGTAGGAAGGCAGCCCAGAATAGCAGCCTTCTTACTACCTCCCTCAGGGTGCTTTAACAATTTCTCAAAGGTCAGGAGAAACTAGTTATCAATTAAAGGAGCTCTCTGTCTGCTTTTAATGTAGCTTACAGGTCGTGGAGGAAAAAGCTTTCACATGCTTTCAAATCCTGCTGCCTCTTTCCTTGGAATACTTTGTGTGCATGTGAGGATCTGAGGCCAGTTGATTTGTTGCTATCAAGGTGGTCCAGACAAGTAGGCTAAGAATGTTGACTTGGCCTGTTTGCTCTGGCAGGAGAAGAATTGTAGCAAGTATTCGTTCAGTAGCCTTTGATAAAATGAGCATGCCCATAGAATTAGAAATAGCCAGTCTGGCTCCCAGTCATTTGATCTGCTCCCAGGAACAGTATCTCTTGAATAATCTGCTTAGTTTATAAATCAGTCAAAAGACAGATTATCCTGATGGCAGGTAACAAATATATTTGTGAGATAGATCTAGAAAAAAATGCCAAGTGGAGGATTTTGAGTTTTGCTTTCATTAAAAGACGAAGGAGAGTTTCACTGGGAGGCTTAGTGACAACTTGATATTGTTTAGACAGTGATCTATCTGAAGAAAGATTAATGTTAATTAAAGTGGTGTTGGAGAAATTCAGCAGATGACAGCAGCCAAGCTGGCTACAAGCTATTTTTAGAAAATTTACTTCACTGCATTCAGTATGACTCATTTATTAAGTTAACGGATGAATCAATAGCTCAGCTTCTTATGGCAGCCCCTTAACATGGAACTGTTTATAAGGATTGTGCTCATATCTTTGGTCAGAATTCAAATTATAAAAGCTGACCTATGTGGATTCAGTCCAAGAGCACAAGTGTCTTGCACAAAATGGGGCTCTGCAATAATTCTCCAGCAAGTGCCTCCGAACGTGGACATGTAGAGGGGCAAGGGGAAAATCAGCCAGAAGTCCAACCTGTACTGTTTGGGAAGTAACACAAATAGCAAACAGGTCAGTTTGTTAAAATAATGTAGCAGAGTTGTAATTTATTTCTCTGTTAGTTTTGTCATGAGTTTACTTTTCATTTGAACTGTGGTTCATTGTTTGTTGCCTCCGTTTGAGCCCAGTTATTCCAGGTTTTCAACTTTCCTTAGCTTGGATGTAGTGTTCTCTCTTCCGTGATGTTCTGCTTTAATTTGTGAAATAGTAAAGCATCCATCTGTTCCAATACAACTGTGTTGGCCTTAGTTCAGTTTATTTCCTGTATTTTGCTAATTTCTTAGGTTGCTATAGAAACCTTGTTGTTCTCCTGAATCCTTTTGGTGAACTTTCACAAACCCAGTCTGAAAAGATAAAAAAGACACCACATTTCTATTAGTTTTAAAACTTTTGTTAAAATCATTATATTTATTATTTCCTAATTATTTTAATGGAATTTGTGTCTTATCTTTTCTGATCCTTGCCTCAAAGGCCTTCACCAGTTTAGCCCAGTGTAAGATGTGGTTTTTCATTATTATTGTGTCAGCTCTTATTTCTACATCTAGGAATATTTTCATTTCTCTTTTTGCAAAGAGATTAGAGAATTGGATTATCTGTATTTCATTCAAGGCGTGATACAGAGCTGATGTCTGTCAAAATTTGAATATAAATTCTGGTAAGTTTGAGATTATCTCTTGCATATACAAGTGAAACATTAAAGGTAACTGGTATTTAAAATAATTTCACTGTTAAATAGTGTGGCTTGCTATAGTGTGAAAATACTGCAGTTTGGTAGAGAAATACTTTGCACTTTCTGGATGAAGTTTGGGACCATCTTCTCAGTGTACTGGAAGTAGCTGGCTGTGTATTTAGCTTTGCTCTTGGTTGGGTATGTATTATCAGAGAGAAAATACCATTTCTATTTGAGGATGCTGGATGTTGAGTCATTCAAATGGAGAGCAGTTATAATAAAATCTGTAAAAAAGTAAAATATGTGACAGATGACAAGTGACTCCGCACAAAATTGTGTCCCTAGTGATCTGAATTCTGGCCATTCTAACGTGTTCTTTGCTGCATTATGGCATACAAAGCCCATTGCAGTTGATGTATACTCACTCAGGCTAGCCAGTCCTTTGCTCTTCTAATCGCAGTTACTTCTTGAAACATTATGATTGTGATTAAGAATGGCACTGTAAAATATTTTTTAAATCAACCTGTAGAGAGAGGTTTTGCACAACAAAGTGAAAAAACCATGCCACGTGCAAGCCCTCTGTCACAGTCTGTGTATGATCCTATAGCTGAAATCTCCTGTCTATAATTGTCTGGCCTCTATTCTTTCAGATGTCAGTAATCAAATCAAGGAATTTCACAATGACAAGCAAGCTTCCCAACAGGTCACAATTGATGGTTACACTTAAATGTAATTCAGAGAAACACTTGAAACACAAAGTTTTCCTCAAGTTGGACTTATCCATTATTGAATTGATTTTCAATTTGCCTTGATTTTGCAGGTGTTTCTTAGCAATCATCACAATGGTTTTGTTTTTCTCTGTTACTTGTGTGTGCGATTTTGTCCAGTCCCTTACACTTCAGACTTAACTGACTGTAGGAGATTTGTAGTAGTGATGTGACTGTGTTAGCTGCATCCTCCCAGAGTGTGTGAGATGTCTTTAAACTTCTGTGAAATTCGCAGCCAAACTTTATATATGAAGTGAATGTCTTTTTTATGTCCTTCATCAGTTAAATCTGCTACTATAATCTGCTGTGGTGGATCTCTTTCAAAAGTTTTAGATTGACTGAAATCTAATGTTCTGAAATGAAGAAAGTATATATTTCCTTAAAAACTTAATTTCAAATCTGAGACATTGATAAAATTGCATAATAATGTTCTATGATTCTTTTTCAGCTTCAAATTTGTTATTGTTTATGTTTGCAGACTTGATTTTTAAGATAAAGATGTCAGTGTAGGATTGTAAATGGGTTAAGAGATATGTGAGCTGGAGCTATCAGTGAGAGATTGTTTATTTAAACAGTAACAATTTTTAATATGTCTTTCTCTTTCAAACATGTGGAATTGTGGTAGCTGGCATTTTGCTTTTTAAGAGTGGTACCATTTGAGCTGCAACTTGGCAGTTTCAAAGTATGTTAAACTCTTAACACAAAACTTTGCAGAACTATTTGCGTCATTATGCTAATTAATGGTGTAAGCAAGTCAGATGAGTTTACTGAGTCAATTATTTTGATTTTTTTTTCTGATATTTCAAGAAAGTGCTTAATAATTATGCCAAGGATGGTCAATAAAGAAATCTGCCAGGTAGAATTCCATGTTGCTGGAGTGCTGGCAGCAGAGGTTCTGTATTTTCCTTCTGCTAAAGGGTAGAAAGTCAGTGATTTTTGGGGTACTCCAAAGTGCAAGCAGGAATGGATCTCATGATGCTAAAGCAAATTTCTTGTAGGTGTCCCCAGAAACACCAGCTGAACAAATGTAATGAAAAAATAAAAGTTCATGTTTGTACTTACACAGGCAAAAAAAGTTTTTTCTCTCCAACTTTAAGCCCACTTAATGAATGGCAGCAATGGAAGTTGCTGAGGAAATGAGAAAGAGCAATTGCTACACTCTTTGTCCATGATGAATTTGGATGTTGTGGTATCTGAGCCCTGTCTCTACCTTGGAAATCTTAGCTGGTGTTACCTGGAGCAGTGATGGACTTCAGACTTTTCCTATGCAGACTTCATCTTCTGTGTAAAACCTTCTAACAGTTCATTTACAAGAGAGATATGGAGAGGCAGGGCTTACAAGAAAAGTCTTAATGTATTTTCTGTATTATTCTCTTATTTTTCCCTTGACTAAACAATATTTAGATTAATGTCAAGATATAAGGAAATACATCTGTGTAGGAATGCTGACAATTGGAAAGAAAAACAATAACAGAGAGATAATTCAAATACACATTTGATAGGTGTCTACTGGTTTACAAAAAATAGTTTCTTATGTGACTTCCATTTTTGTAGGATCCAGAAAATGAATACTATTACTGTGTTGAGCCAGCAGGAGGTCATTAGTGCACTTATATTTTTAGGTCTGAATTGTCACTATCGATGAAACTGCTTCATGAAATAAAAGAAGCCATGTCTGCATGTCTCTGGGGAAAATGTAATATTAACCACCATTTATAGTACATGCTATTCATGCATCTTCAGTATGTGAACTATTCTTCACCAGAATTTTTGCGGGATTTAAAGAAGTAATTTCAGTGAGTTCCATGTAGAACAAAACCCTCATTTTTTTCTGTGTCCGTGCCAGTTATTGCCCATCACCCACTTTTTATTACCAGTCATTAACTGCAGAGATTTTTCAAACATGGAGGCCATAGAGTCTGTGTGATTTGTGATGTCTGCACATGCACATTTAATTAAAAATACTCAATTTCTAGAACTGCATCTGGATGCATTTGACTGTGTAGCAGCATAGTGAAATACTCAGCACAAAGCACATCAGGCTTCAAATATTTAAACTCATCCATATGTCTTAGGCAGTCAACAAGAAATCACAAAATATGATGATTGATTGCCATTAATATAAAAAATACCCTCCTGATGATGGTAATTCTGCTTGGCTGACTTAATTAAGGTGATGGACACCTTGTTTCTAGTATTTATGTTAATCACATCAGGATTTTTTTTAATAGAGAAAGGGAGTTTTTGCTTTTGATTTGGGATTTTCTGGGTTTTACCTCTAAATTGGTAGAAGTAGTAATGTGTTTTGGAACAAGTCATGAGACTTTTAACATATTGTATTTTATGTTACTGATTTTGAAAATATTTTTCTTCTCCTGATTTCAGGTTGGGTGGGACTATATCTGCATACAAGATAGTGCCAGATGAAATAGAAGAAATTAAGGTACAGTATTACTGCTTTTCAACACTGAATTTCTTTCTTTGGAAAATTACAGAAATGTTACATTAAAAAGCCATGTTATTTCTTGCTTTGAAGTGTATCATAGGGGAGAGAGGAAAGTGTCTAAAGTAAAATTACTGGATCCATATTTATGCATCTAAAATAGAATTTTAGTTATTTTTGCAAATACAGTTTACCTTCAGTTTAAGCTGAGTTCAGCAGGATTTGTTTGATGCCAGAAACCTGTGTAATCCAGCCTATTTCTGTTTTGCTACCTGAAGACAGATGGAGGACTGTGATGAACACTGAGTTATATTTTCATAAGAAAAAAATATATATAGTGTCCTTCTGCTTTTGAGATCAAAAGCACATCCATATTTTTCAATATTGTCTGTCTTAAGAAGAGGAGAATATGAAGTCAAAAATCGTTAAAAGCTCAAGAATCATTATAAACTCTTTGATTTGGGGTAGTGATAACAATAAATATTGAAGTTTACCTTCAAAGTGATGTGCTTTGTAACAACACTGACTTTAGCCAAGTCCACTCCTGAAACTTACTTCAGCAATTTGTGTCAGTTTTGTTTTTCAGTGGAGTGAAAGATGGGTACTGGGGGGGATTTTGGCCTGGGTCTGGTAGCACAGTTTGTGTAGCTGATTCTTCATTTGGTTGTTAGTAGGTCAGTCTGACATACTGCTTGCTCACTGTGATTGCTTAACCCGCTGTACTGTTTGACATGCTCATTTTCAGCTGTGCAAAGAGAATTAAGAATAGTTCTAAAATCTTGTGAAGGGAAATGACTGTATAATGTCTGATGTAGACATGACTTCACAGTGTGCAAATAGTGAGAATTTATTCCTCTTCTATTAGTATCAAACCCACTGCAAGCAAGTCACTGCACAGTGACTTCTTGTATCTGCATCAGTCCAAGTTATTACACCATCACGATAAAAATTTATTTTTGTCATCTAAAATTCATGGACTCCTCAATCCTGAATTTTATCAAGGGAAGCATGATTTATTACTGGATAGATCCACTCTTCAGACTTGGGTCTTGGAATAAAAGAAAGAAAGAAAGAAGTCTTTCAAAATGTAATAGTGGTATTTTCATGATGCTCAGAGAACTACTCCAAAACTATTTTAAAAAACTACAAAAAGCCTAAACCACAATCTTTTTTCTTTAATATAAAAAACCCCCGATGCCGTGGATATTTTGTTAATGTTGAAGATGAAGAAAGCTGATATTTCTGGCGTCATCATTCTAAACTGCATTCAGTGAACAAAGAAAAATGGAATGTTGGGAGATAAGAAATAATTTTACTTTTAGGAACTTACTGCAAGCTTAGTAGTCACAGCAATCTGTCACTTGCTTAGGAGAACTGTTCTGAATTTTCAGCTTTTTCTTATTTAGCTGGTGTTGAAGTGCTTGAGATCCTGGGAAGCATCAAAGGATGGGTTGCTCATTAGTCTTAATTGTGCCAGGATGTAAGTGTGGAGCAAGAATTTCAATGTTCAAAGTCAGAGCTATTTAAAGTGTTGGGGAAAAATCCCTCCCTTTACTTGTTTCTGGTAGCTGTCCTGTCTTGTTCAGGTAATGGGATTTTGAGGTTGTATCTGAAGTCAGGCCACTTCTCACACCTTAAATGATTGAATTTCTCAAGCTGCAATACATGTTATTTTTATTAAACAAGGCACTACTGGAAGATGCCAGGACAGACAAATATATATTGGATATCAAAAAGTATTATTTCGTACATATGTATTCTGAATAGCAGCTGGTAAACAGCAAGATGGAGTGTCCTTGCAATAAATGTAGGGAGTGGTTTTAACATCTGAAAGGCTCTCCTAGCTGATTTGAGAAGAAAAATGAGAGAGGAGAAAATAGAAGGCAAATCAGCTTACTGGAATATTGCTTCTAGAGAAAAGAGAATCTTCTTCCGTGCACCTTATTTCAGTTATTTTGCCTCACAACTCTCTCTCCCTTATTTAAACATGAAATATTAAGGAAGTTAATTTAATGAAATATGCAAAAATAATAGCTTCACTTTTAAAATCTGATTTAACTTGGTGGATTGTTGAATTATATTTACGCGAGTTCTCTGATAGTCCTTAAAAAGTAAACTGCTTTCTTAAATGGCAAAGGAGATACTTTATCAGACAGAAAGCAATAACTACTCTGATAAGTAAATAAATCTCTTAGTATTTGCATGTGTTCTAGAAAAGGTGGTAGATTAATTTCTTTTGCAGTTCAAAATAACTTAAGAGGGAAACCAATGTATTGATTTTGTGAATTCATATAGTTGCTTCTTAGGCAGAACACCACTGTAGGCATATGAATGAGGAGTACTTATGAGAGAAGGGATAGCAGGTACCCTAACTAGTCTCATGCACCACACCAAGGTTAGGAAGGATTGTGTGAAACCAGTCCCCACCACAGTTTCTGCTACTGACACAGCATCTGTATCAGTCTGAAAACTGTCAGGAAACCTGCCTTCCCTAGATTTTTGTCATAGGTACCCAAAGTCCTCTGAAAACTCTTCTAGAAGGTAGATATGTCTTCTATCACATGATCTTCTACTCCAATAAAAGAAGCTTTCAGAGAATGCATAAATGGATGTACCACCATCTGCATTCCTGTCATTCCTCTATACCAGTTAAAGCAATGTCACTTCGTTTTCAGTACCTGCTGGTTTTAAAATACATCCAGAACTGATAAAGACAGTAAATATAGACACTGCAGCACATTTCTGAGGAAGTGTCATTGTTTCAACTTTCTCTAGACTTCTATTCTCATCAGAATATTCATCCTGTAAGCAAGAAGCTTTTCAAACTAGCATAAAAGCATTGTCAGATTTCAGCCTTGCTCCTCACCCACCACAATAGTATGTGCCTGAAGGAGAGGTCTTCCAATCCAAATAATTTTGGGCCTGGTGAGCCTGTTAGGCAACACTAGTTTTGGTGAACAGCATGGAGATTGTCTCAAGAAAAAAGAGAAATTTATGACTATTACAGATTAAGGAAACTTTACACGATGTGCCTGTAGATTTATGTCAACAATATCATCTTATGGTTTGTAGCACCATGAGGGATGGTCTTTTGATTTCCACATTCTGCCATTAAAAAGGAAATATATGATGTGGGGAAGGGTGATTATTGTAGAAGAAGACTCAGTGGATGAGAAAATCACTCATTAACAGATTTGTAAAAAGAATACTTGGTTTGCTAGGATTTGCGAGTCAACAGCAGAAAGGAATTTAATTGTTTTGTGTTGGGTTTTTTATATGCTTTCATATAAACTTTTCATATAGACATATGCATGCATTTCATCTCAAGACCAGAAATTGATTTTGTAGCAGGTCTTTAATTCATGTAAGTAATATGCACAAGAAAGACATTGCCAGAACACTTCATCCCTCTTACATCTGTGACATGAGATAGATATTCCAGTGTAGAGAATAAAGTTAAGTGATTGCCTCCTGTGGTAGTTAGTTTTAAGAAATCTTGTTAGAAATATTTTGTTAGTGCTGGTTGTAAGTTGTAATTTTAGATGTAAAGCAGTTCTGGAGCAAGATGGGATGGGTTTTTAAATTCTTTTAACCACTCTTTCACACAGAGACACACTTTATGCTCCTCAAGAAACACTCGTAATTCTTCTATAAATACTCTTTAAATGAAAACATATATGCATAAAGTATTAAAGGTCACATTTAGGACTACATTTTCCCCTGAATAATGGTAGGATAGCTCTCCTTTTTTCTTTAGGAGTATGTGTTAACTGAATAGTTTAATATATGAAAAATTTTATCCACAGCTGGACACATTCTTCTCAGATTGTCTTCAGTCTTTGAGAAAGTAGACCCTAGTGTTAATGATCTAAGAGTAGAAAATGATAAAACCTATGTGAGGGAGAGTGAGGTAGCCAGAAAGAAAATGGTGAGCACTGTGTCTTCTTAAGGGGTCAGTTGCCCTAGATGACTTAGGAATTCAAAAGATTTCAGCTTTTCCACACAATCATTTTTAGAAACACCTTAGGAGCAAAGGACATTGATTTCAGTGCAGTGAGATGTATTTCAGAGCAAAGCTGTGCTCCCTGCCATCAAAAATACACAGCTTTGATATGACTACAATTCAAATCAATCTATTCCGAGACTTTCTCAGAAATAATTTGGTTTGCTGACTTTGTGGTGTCATATACCTACATAATGCTGTATCCCAGAATCTGGTTATTCTGCTGGTAAGAGCAGCTGATGAAACTCATGCAAACTGTGTGCAGCCAAGAGATGCTGGCCTTGATCATTCAAAGCATTTTCATATTTATCAACATGTGGCAAAAATAAGTAGCAATTTGTCAGCAAGTGCCAGTTTGTAGACCCATATTAAAAAAACCAACAAAAAACTAAAAAAGAAAGGTAGTCATAACTACTGTGATGGATAGACCACACGAACTAAGTTGTGGCTGAAAATATTTAGACGTTACAAAACTGGTTTTGTGTCTCCATACCAGAGAGTGGGCAGTATTTAAATATCTCTTGCATCTTCTGCAGAATCAGTCTTGCTTTACATGAACAAGGAGCTGTGCTGTCATCCCAGTTTTGCATAGAAGTTTTAAGTCCCGGTTTACTTCATCAGTGTATGGATACTCACGTGCCAAGTGTATCAGCACTGGCCAAGGATCTTCACAAGAAGTTCCCCCAAAGTTTATGATGGGAGGCATCAGAATTTGATGATAATACTGAGATTATTGTTCCTTATCTGTTTGGATCCAGCACAAATGAAAAGGCTTGCCCACTCAGAATAAGTTTTTTGAAGAGGCTCAAGCTGTTTGAAGTGTGTACTCCCACTAATCCTAAAGCACCAAGAAACTTTGCTATTTACCTTGCAGGAATGATGATTCTGGTTCTCAGCTTTTCTGCCCATGTTTTCCTTCTTCTGCATCTCAAATTATAATTACTAACTCAGAGCAAAAGAGCTCTTATTAAGCATGACATTAAAGAGTATTCCATTGAATGTCTAGTGACTATTAAAAAGTAGCCTCTCCATAGACGGGAAAGCTTACAAGTTTGAAAAGATTTAAAGGGCATGTGTGACACTCATGTCACGTGTCATTCCATTACATTGCTAGTTATGTGTGTTGGCTAAAACTGAGGGCTTGTCTTTTAACTCTCTTAACATGCTTCCAGAGTCTGACCATCCTGTAGACAGTTTCATTGTACTCTTGCACCCAGGTAAAGAAAGTTTCTAAAACCTTCTGCAAATGTCGTAGCCAGTACCAAAAAATTGATGCTGAGATGTCAACTTAGTGTATGAAATCCTTGATAAGCTTGCAGATTTGGTTTTCCTACTTGTTTATTGGGTCTTCATGAGGGAGACTTTCTTATGGACATGAATCCAACTAGGACAATTGAGAAGTGGGATGTGTTAAGTTAAACCAACTTTGTCTCATCGTATTTCCCCTTATTCAAATTTCATCTGATGTACGCACAGATTTCTTCCTGAGTTAATTTCCAAATCCTGAATTAGCAGAGTCAATCACTGACTAGTAGTCTTTTTCAAGCTGCATGTGTTATTGTTTAGATGACAGAAAACTCCTGAGTTTTTACTTGCTGTATTAATTCTTAAATGTTGTTACAGATGATGTTGTTTCCATGCTGGAGAGAACTAGAGTTTTGTGTGTGGGATTATGAGACAAAATTGTCAAAAACTTTATATAAAACAAAAAATTACTTTAATTTTTCATCCATGTGTATGCATTTGTGCTACAAGCCAGAGATTTGCAATCCCTGCATATTGATAATGTAATCTTGGCCATGCATTTGTGCTTCAGTCTCGTAGTTGTTGTCAACAGGTGATTATTTATATTATGTTGTTTCATATTATATTGCTTCTAGTTGACTGTGATTTCATTATCTGTTGTATTATGTAATTTTTCCTTCTCATGAGTCCTTTGTTGATCTAAGTTTTGTTTCTTCTAAAACTGGTTTTGCCCCTTTTTCCAAAAAGTGCAGTCTGTATTACACTGGGTTCTGACTTTAGACTTTTGGTGCCAAGCATGGCTGTGCAAGCCTGAATAGTCCAGGCACAGTCTCATGCCAGTGGAATATGAGTGTTTCATAAGAATGCCTTTTCTATTGTGGGATTTTTTTTTTTCCCACCTATGAAGCCATTAGTAGTTGTGAATATCAGTTTTGACTTTTGGATTGTTTCTGCTCTGATAGGTTTGAGACTGTTTTTGCTTGGAGGACATGACTGTTCTCCATGCTATAACTTTTGCTATCTCAAGTTTCTGTATAGAAACTCCCTAGGGAGTACTCATTGAAGGGGCTTTTCATCTGTTTCTCTCATCTTCCCTGGATGATGGATACTCACTGCAATCATAGACTCTCAACCAAAAAAACACCTTAACAAAAAGAATGTAAAATGAGAGATGGCTGAAGTGTCTATCAAACTCTGATCTAGGACTGCTGAATGTATCAAAAGCATTCCTCTGTTTTCCTGGCAAGAGCATCAAATGCCCAGACACTCTGGATGAAAGAGTATACTCACTAAATTTCCACATGAAAATAGGAATTGTCACTTTTTGTTTTTTGCTGTCTTCCATCTTATGTTTCATAGGCTTTGTGGCTTCAGAGACTTCATGTCTCTAGAAATGAAAAATGAGGCCACCTTACCAAGTTACCTTGCTCTTCCAGACTATCTTGGATATAGAAAATGCTGAAGCATTGTTATAAATTCCTGTTCCCTAATGTGAGTAGCATTTAAGCAAATGCATTTTCTGTTGTATTGTGTAATTTAGTCTTATGAGCCTACAAAAGTTTAGCCTGTGATTTGCAGATCTTGGTATATTGCCACACTGGGAAGGGAAGGGCAGGAAGACCGTGCATCCATTTAAGTTGAAATGCAATGCTAATAAGACATAATCATATTAGTAACATTATTATTTACTTTCTAAAGCAAACAAAATAGTTTTGTAGTTCTCCTGCCAAGAGAGAACAAAATTAGCTGAAAATTAATTTACAAGACAAACCAGTATATTGTTCATCCTTTAAGCATTTCTG
Organism: Polioptila caerulea; assembly: GCA_013397295.1. Classification (NCBI taxonomy): domain Eukaryota; kingdom Metazoa; phylum Chordata; class Aves; order Passeriformes; family Certhiidae; genus Polioptila; species Polioptila caerulea. Next base: position 424,242 of record VYXF01002162.1, on the reverse strand, counting down.
GTTGCCCAGCATTTGAGCTGTTGCCCTTAAGAGGGGACATTAATGTGTATCAGATTTTTCATTACCACAGACCTGTTTGTCTATTCAGCCTTTCTTAATTAAATATGTTAGAAACAGTATTTGAAATATCTTGTTGTCTTCCAGCATAAAAGAAGATCTCTGCCTCTCTCTGTGACTGTAGTAACCAATTTTGTCTAAATTCCTTCTGGCTTTCTTTCATTTTCCATTTTTTCTAAATATGTATCTTTGTACCAGCCATCACCTGAAACCTGGTTGGTTTCTAGGGCATGTTCTGACCAGCTCCACCTTAGTCTCTTGTACTTTTCATCTGACCCCTTATACTGGGCAATGTTTTCAGGCTTCTGTTCTCACTGGAAAAGTAATTTCTTAAATGGGATGTCACTTAGCATGAATGAGAGGAGAAAACATGCTCAGCTTCATTAAGCAGCAAATAGCTTTTGGCAAGTGTATAAGTAAATCAAGTTTATATAAAAGCCCTAATAATTTTCCACATGACCTGTTACATTAAGTTTTGGTTGGTTTTATTTACCCTGTAAGAATGTATTCTGATGATCCTTATTTGAGATCTGGGAAGGAAACTTAATGTTATCCTATCAAAATTGATAATGTCATCAGTAATTAAGGGCTTGGCTGAGTTTGAGGGAGATCAATATTATGTTCATTTCTTGTGGTAAACTTATTTCTGAAATATATTCTTTCTTTTTATGATTATCACAAGGGGAGAAGAAAAAAGGCCATCAGGGTTTTTTGTTTGCATTTTTTAAAAAAAACCCCAAACCTTCAGGTTCTATATGCTGGTTCTTTGTATATAGGGAAAAGGAGATGAGGAGTGTTGTTTGGTATGTTTTGATTTTGTTTGGTTTTTTAATAACCCTCAGTTGTACAGCTATTTACAGGTTGTATCTTAGTGAATTATGAAAATTATTATTTGTAGAGAAATGAAATATTACTGCAAATAAGGACATTAAAATACTGAGTAATTGGATGACAAACCATCTGATGAAATTCAGCAGAGATTAATGTTAAATGATGTGTATAGAAGATGTGAAAAATCCCCAATTCCAATTTGCATATAAAATAGGAGTCTGTAATTAGACTGCTGTGATCCAAGAACGAGGGCTGAGCAGTGTTGTCGGGTGGTTGCTGTTGGCTCAGTGCTCAGGAGCAGCTGAAGAGGCGGAGGCATGGGAGCCACGGGGGTGGACTGAGGAGAAAGGAACCAAGACCACAACACCTTTTCTCTTGTGCATGAGCCTCTGGTGCCACAGCATGTGCAATGGCATGTTCCCCTAATCACAACAATGGCACAGTAGCACTGAAAAGGATTTACAGTCAGATTATAAAAATAATCTAATGTATAGAAGCACTTCTGTGTGAGGAACAGATAAAGAGACTGGGACAGAAATGTTCACAAGTGGCCCATTTGGTTGCATTTCAGCAACATTCTTCCTTATTTATACTGCACTTTTAAAATTCAGTCTCATTCTTAATTTATGCAAATTTTAAGACTGCCTGAAAGCAGGTGCCAAAGTTTTGATTATGTGTTTTCTATTCATTGATAATGCACTGATTGTAAGAAAAAAAAAAAAAGAACACCCACAGCACAGCAGTCATTTCTCTATCAGAAACCAGTTTAATACACCATGTATTTCTGAAAAAGATTTGCAACTGGTAAACTGCAGATAATTCTACCAGAATAGTGTAATTTATTTTGCTTTCATAGTATGTTTTTAGATGATTTTAAAGGTTGTGTTTAAATACTTGGTTGGAAATCACAGTAGGAAGACACCAAAAACTACACAAGCCTCCCTGTGATATGCAAGCTTGTAAAGTGTATTAATAGAGTGATAGAGTACTTTGCTGTAATTGCACCTCATTCAACTTCTCTGATAATTAATTAGGTTTTTTGTTGGGCCCTATTCCTATTAGTGACCCTGTCATTTATAAGGTCCACTGTCTAAAACAAAATATGAAACATGAAATGTTTTTAACAGAAAACCAATCGAAAACTTCCTTCAAGGAGACATCATAAGGGAATGGTATAAAAGTATTGACATGTTGAATCATGGCTAGAGGCATTTTATTTGCCCCAATACTTTCTTTTATCTATTGCACAAGATTGGTCTAGATGAGATTTTGTGCTGATGAGCTGTATCTGAGCACCGGTGTAAAATGAAAAATTGTAAGTGGATTCTATGTTTTATTGGGTATGTTGGGTTAGTGGCTCTTCTCATCTCTGATAGTGCACAGAGATAGAATGTTGGCTTAACTGATGTCCTAAAGGCTTCCAGAAATGGATGTCTTCCAGCAAAGTAAAATCAGAGCCAAGTGTGTAGAGACAAATTTAAAAATGTCTGCCGTAGCCCTAGCCACCCTGTCCTTGGTGCCAGGAACTGAACATCTATCTTGAGTCATGTCTGTGTTACCAAGCCACACAAACCAATAAAATGCAGCTATCTATAAAGTAAAGCATGTGGTGCTGGAGATCCAGCATCCATCAGATGTTCTTTGATATGTCTTATTTCAGACTACTTCTAGTAGTATTCTGTGTGCCTATTAACAGCTGGAGTGAATTACACTTCTGCTGAAGTCCATCTTCCAAATAAGTTTTATCTGAAAGGATTCCAGTTCATATGATCAAAGGCTACTCTGCAATGTGAGCCAAAGTTTAAGCAGAGAGGTATTAAAAGTGCTCTTTTGTACTAACAGACTGTGCTAGATGTGTCCCAAGCCTCCAGCCAGCACATGTATTCCCACAACACAGCATGTCAGGTTACAAATATGAAATTCATAATACAGTGCCATTGTTTCTAGTGAAACTCTATTGTCTGAGCTAAGAACTTAGGGAGTGTTCAGCTCTTCTGGCAGACTATTAAAAAAAAAAAAATCCTAATTATGGTCTAGACCAGTAGTCTCCAATGCTGGTTGATTGGTTTGATCATCTACCTCATCAGTGAAGAATTTTTTAATGTTTACCCTCCAATAATGTATTTTCTTTTTTTTCCTGCCTGCACTACAGTGGATCATAGAATCATTTGGTTGGAAAAGACCTCAAAGATCATCCAGTCCAAATATCAACCCCAGCACTGCCAAGTCCTCTGCTAAACCATGTCCCCAAGTGCCCCATGTATATGTCTTTTAAATACCTCCACAGATAGTGATTCCACTGCTCCTCTGGGCAGCCTGCTCCAATGCTTGATAACCAATCTAAACCATCCTTGGTGCAACTTGATGCCTTTTCCTCTTGTCCTATCACTTGTTACCTGAGAGAAGAGACTTGTCCCCACCTTGCTACCATCCCCTTTCAGGCAGCTGTAGAGAGCAGCAAGATTCCACCTGAGACTCCTCCAGGCTAAACAACCCCTGCTCCCTCAGACATTGGTCTACTCTGTATTAAAAATACCATACTGCTACAGTTTTAAGGAAGGAGGTCCAGGAGATATGTTGTCAGGCTGAAAGAAATTCTTCCCCTGAAGTTTGCTTCTGTATCATGATAAAAGAGCTTTCCCAAGAGCTCCCTCTGGTTTTTTGTTGGGGCTGTTTCCAAGATAGAAAGCTTTATTGTGTCCATTAATGTTGATAACCACTATATTTTATCTACTGTTTAGTTTGTGTGGTCAGTAGTTTGTGGAACTATTTCTTTTCGTGGTTTTTGTCTAATAAGTGATGCCACCAGCTAAGAAGAGGACAGACACGCAGGATACATCTTGGGTGGAGGCAGCAGATTCCTAAGGGAGTGGGACTGATATGGACAAATTATCTCAGAGAGGTATGGTTCTAACAAAAGCCAATTAGTTTTGCCATGGTGTGTGTAGAAAACACTGAGTATTTGACTGGATAACAGTAGTATTATATATTAGGGTGCAAGATTATGTGGTTTTAACAGAATGTTTTGATATTGCAAGACAAATAATGTAATTTGTTCTGTCTGAAATCACAATATTTGCTCTTATGGATTATCTTTGAGCTCACTACAGATGTGTTTCTTAGCATGCACCTATTTCGGCAAAGAAAACAAATATTTTCAAATTGAAGACTAATGTAAGATTGAAGTTTGATGTTTTCTTTTTCATTTCCCCTGTGGTTTTGATATATTTGTTTTCTAGATTCTGCCATGATAAAATAGGCAGCATTTGGATGTTATTTACTGTAATACTGATTCTGCACTTTTCAATTATAGAAGGATTTCAGAAATTCTGTAACAGAATTGTCCTAAAGGAAAGGTATACGTGAGGGAATGCCATTGAATCCTCAAAGTTCAGTAAAGGTGGAGTGGTTGAAGAGTTTCACTTCTTAAAATACATTCTTATTAAAAAAACACCAAAATTTCTAGAAGTATTCTGGCAGAAAGGTTGTGTTCAGTTTCATCTGCCTCATCATTATGACAAGATCAGGTGGGATCCTAAGACTGCAGAGGTAACACATGTACTCCCTTTCAGCACTTCTGCATCGAATGACATTTCTATTTTCTATATTTATTTATCACTTGCTTTGTTACTGTTATGCTTTATCAAAATACCCTTGATATTAAAACTACAAATATGGTAACATTTTCTCTGAGCAGCTTCAGTAGCATGATGACATAAAGCTCTCTTTTAACAAATAGGCTGATCCCCTATGGAAATTTGTACTGCTCAGTTCTGTCGTTTTAAAGGGTTCTGTGTTCTTGGTAGTTGAACATAATTTAGCATGAGTGAGAATTATCTAAGATGTATCACTCTGGAAAATGAAACTATGTATCTGAGAATACCTTATGAAGATAAGAGCATAACATCAAGATGTTTTAAAATTCTTGTTCTTCTTTAAAAAAAGCAGAAAATAACCCTTCTTCATGTATTTGGAATATGTTCTGTATTTGAAGAAGTATTTCTAGGGAATAATGCTATATAAAACAGACAATGTGTAAAAATAAAGCTGACTGTCATTTGGGACACTGAAGCTAACACTTGAGTTTTACAGAGTATCTTGAGGCTCTAAATGACAGCAGAGAATTATCGTCAGGCTGTTTTGAAGGAAAGATGACCAAGTTTAAAATCAGAGAGCTATAAAGAACTGCTTTACATACAAAAGCTCCAAAGGCCTCTAAGTAGCGTTCCAAACCGTGAATGCTTCTGTTGGCAAGAAATCCAAAGGGGTTGTTATGTTTTGAAAATGAAAAAAAAGAATATTAATGAAGTAGTATGCTCTCAGTGTAATTAAAGCTTTTGCAAACATGATACCCTCTACAGAGTTGACTTCTGAGACACCCAGCAAAAGAACTAAGAAATCAAATCTCATAGATAATGGAAAATTCCGAGTTTTCTGGGGATTAAATATTTTCTGCAGACCTGATTGTTAAAAATGCTTAGTTCAAACATTTTGACCATTTAACCAATAGCTGATATACAGGCATGAAGCTTTCTTCATAATGACACAGTTCCCTACATTTGCCATTTTGCTTTAATTAAAACAACTGAGCTACACCTCAGGTATTTGGGAACCCAGGCATTTTTACACTGTGTTATTGTATTTAAATCTTTTATATGAAACAACATACATATTTTAATATGTGCGGGCACATTCAGAATATTTTGAATTTCAGTATTTTATTGCACAATTTTAGTATCTTAAGCTCTTTAAAAATCAATCCTGTATTTGGAGAAATAGTATTTTAACAGAGTCCTAGTTTTGCCACAGGAAAAACAGCTGATTATGTTGCAGTTCATCTAACACCATGGCAATTTCATAATGTACAAATCAGGAAAAAAAGGCTTTTCCTCACTGGTAGAATAAATAGCTAATTCCAGAGTAGCTTTTGTTGAAAAGCTTTTTAAATTCACTCTGCTGGATCTCTACCAATGAAAATATTATTGGATATGTTTGAGCACTTACATTGCCTTCTGCGAATGGCTAAATAATAAGGAAAGAAAACCAAAGGCAAAATCCTTACTGACCTTATAATTATGTATTTTGAATATGTATGAAACATGAAAGTAACATGTGATCAGCTATTTTCAAATTTTGTCCTTTCTTGTGGTTTTAATAAAGAATTTGTTCTGTGATAGAATCATTTAGGTTGTAAAAGACCTTTAAGATCATCAAGTCCAGCTGTAGAACTTTACATTGCCAAGTCCACCATTAAATCATATTCCCAAGTGCCCCATATACATGTGTTTTCAATACCCCCAAGGACAGTGACTACACCACTTCCATAAGCAGTCTCTTCCAATGCTTGATAACCCTTTTGGTGAAGACATTTTATCATAAGATGCAATCTAACCCCCCTGGCACAACTTGAAATGACTGCCATTCCTCTTATATAATATTTTTTATTATATGACATAAATAGGTCATTTATTTGTTATTAATTCCTTGTTACTCGTGAAAAGAGACCAAACCCCACCTCTCTACATCCTCCTCTCAGGTGGTTGAAGGGCATGCTAAGGTGTCCCTGAGCCTCCTTTTCTCCAGGCTAAACACCCTCAGCTCCCTCAGCAGCTCCTCATTAAAAGCTTGTGCTCCAGACCCTTCACCAACTTCACTGCCTTTCTCTGGATACATCATCAGTAGTCACAACATGGTTCTTCAAATTAATACATGGGGCACCGGTTTTTCTCTTGACTGCATGTTTAATGTCACACTTAAATCACTTCAACATGTAGGTTTCAAAGTCAGGAATAAGATGCAATGCATCAAGCCCTCTGACAAATAACAATTTTCTTTTACACCCAGGTGGATAATAGCTTAGTAATGTAAATTTTAAAAAATAACTAAATCAATTTAAAATTGAAAGTTTAGTATATATAGTTAATTTTAAATGGTTTTCTAGATCACTGGTATTTCTCTCATGCAAAACTCCCCATGGAAACTTGATTTTTTGCTCTTTGCCATTGTAGATTATCTGCAGGGAACTGAAGGTAACATCCAAAATACAGAGTTTGCAAAAGAATTTAACATTTTCTTATCAAACCTCAGTCAGACACTGAAATCTAGCCAAAGAACAGAGATTACTGATGAATATTTTTTGTGCAAGTAGGTCAGTGAGAAATTTAATATCTCCCTACAAAACCATCATTATAATAAAAGGAGCTTAAAGGTGTGAAGTCTGTTTATTCTATCAGCCTGCAATTATTTCCTGTGCAAAATAGTAATCTCTTGTCAGTGCTGTAAATTAGGATGGCCAGATGTTAACTTGCTAGTTAAGACCTTCAACTGAGTATATTTAGCTGAAGTGGTGATCTATTTTCCTGTGCCTCAGTTTTATCATGGATTTTATTAGGTTGGCTTTTCTCCGAAGGGTCAAAAATATAGGAAATTCAAATTTCCCAAAATCAAAAAATTTCGTAGATAAGTTGCTGTCTGAAAAAAAAAAGTCTTGTCGCTGTTGGTTTTTAGTGTAGAAAGCTGTATGCTGTTCATTCAAATAAAATAGTGTAGCCAATGGTCTTACATTTTCTTGGTGACATTTTGCAATTTGGGTGACCGACAGAAATTGCTTTGAGTTTCCTGCTAAATATATCTGCTTTTGGAGTTAGAAGTGAAAGCTGTAACAGGAGCTGAAGACTTAAGGGACTACTAAATGATCTGTGACATTTAGGAAGGAATAGCTATGGTGGCTTGAAAATTGGCTTAATTTTTTCAAGTTAATCAGTATGGATGGTTACAGCTGCAAAACCAACGTACTGTGCTTAGATTCATTGGTACAAATGTAAAGGCTCTTGGAAGATTGCTGCTATAGAATTATTGGATTCCTGATAGGCCTGATACTTAACCACAAATTTATAACTCTTAGCAGAAGAAAAAAAAATCTTTGATTTCTTTTTAATGTTTTCAAATATCATAGTATTAGTGGGCATGGAGAGAGAACTCTTAGAGGACAGAAAAGACTTGAATAGCAATTGCAAGAAAAAAGCAAAGGCCTCTGCTTCTGTAGTCAGAAGTGATGGGTCTTGAAATGAAAAGGGAATTCTGTGTGTGTATTTGTGTTTTCTGTACTGGGGTGAAAAGCAATAGAGGGAAGTGCCAGGTTCTTTCTGGATCTCAGTAAGAAAGGCCTGAAAACAAACAGCTGAATGAAATATCTGCTTTCATATATCAAAGGAAGAAGAGGAATGTAGGTAGCAAATCTTACTCCCTTCAAATGCTGGGAACTGCATGTTCATGCAGCATCAGATCAATCTGTGGATGGATTTCTCTACTCATGAGAAATTTTTGCTACTCTTTTATGTAAACGAAAGCCATGCTGGTGGTGTAATTACCAGTACTGAACTGGAGCTGCCTACAGACTCCTCCATTACAATGAGGAGGATGAGTCTGTCTTTTGGCCAAAGAGGTTTGTGCAGCATGACACATTCCTGAAAACCATGCTGAGCATGGAGCCCAGGACAGCCTTCTGTGGGAGCTTTGAGGGAACTGTTAATGTGGTTTGCTAGTTCCTTGATGTGCAATGGCCTCCTGGTCAGGAGCACAAGATAAGAAATGTTATAAACAGAACTGTGTGTGGTCCTTAATTTCCAGAGGGTGTTGCCCAGTTGTTGCTCACACAATTTATTGCCTGTCTCCCTCATCCACTAATGCCACCTACTCTCTCTTACTGAAAATACTGTCTGTATGACTGTGCTGCCTGTGTAGGCTCTTCATCACTCTCCAGCACTAAAGTGGCAATTGTCTCTGCAAGGGAAAGCAGTAGTCCAGAGATAACATATACTGCATGCATCATAATCCCCAAAGTAGGATGTGTGGGAGATGATACAACTCTTTGAAAGGGGCAATATGCTATTTTTAGTTATTGCAATGAAGGCTTTATTCTAAGTTGCGTTGAGCAGTTGACTGTAATGTGATTTGACCTTGTCTAGAAAGGTAAGTTTTGCAATTAAATGATCAAAAATCACTTATATAAACATTTTCATGTAACAGACCATATGTTAGAATAATGGTATACAAAGCAGGTGATACACAGTTGAAAAGACTCATTATTTCTTATGCAACTCTTCTTTGAACTACATAAATAACTCTGGATTCTGGTAAAGGTTACCATGTGTGTCTTCTTGAATCTTTAAAATAACAAACAAGTACTTCTAGTCCAGAGGGCTTTCCATGAGTTCTGGAAATTACCTCTAGAAATTACTCATACTTTTGCAAGGAAGTGTTCTGATGTGGCACAGGATCTTGTTGGAGGCCTGTCACTAGTGGATTCTTCCAAGGTTCAGTATTGGGCTCAGTGTTCATTAACTCATCAGTTACTTGGACGAAAGCAGAGATGCCTCCTCAGCGAGTTCACAGAGCACACAAAGCTGGGAGGAGTGACTGACACCCCAGAGAGCTGTGCAGCCCTTCAGAGGGACCTCAACAGCCTGGAGAGATGGGCAGAGAGGAACTGCCTGAATTTCAGCAAAGGCAAGTGCAGGGTCCTGCACCTGGGCAGGAATAACCCCATGGACCAGCACAGGCTGGGGGCTGAGCTGCTGGAGCAGCTCTGTGGAGAAGGACCTGGGGGTGCTGGTGGACAACAAAGTGTCCCTGAGCCAGCAGTGCCCTGGTGGCCAAGGAGGCCAATGGGACCCTGAGCTGCATTAGGAGGAGCATTGGCAGCAGGTCAAGGGAGGGGATCCTGCCCCTCTGCCCAGCCCTGGTGAGGCCTGACCTGGAGTGCTGTGTCCAGTTCTGGGCTCCTCAGCACCAGAGAGACAGGGAGATTCTGGAACAGGTCCAGTGAAGGGCTCTGAAGATGATGAGGGGACTGGAGCATCTCTCTTACAAGGAAAGGCTGAGGGAGCTGGGCCTGTTCAGCCTTGAGAGGAGGCGACTGAAAGGCGATGTCATCGATGTCTATCAGTATCTGAAGGGAGGGTGTCAGAGGATGGAACCTTGTGTGGGAATGATGCCAAACATCTGGCATCCTTACCAAGATTAGAACAAGAGAATGTTAACCCTGAAGGCCCAGCTGATTTGTGTGTTTGCTAAGGATGCTGTGAATCTGGGTGGAAAACCACTTGTTATGAGTATGTTGCTTATTGTGATTGAAAACAATCACATATGCATGGAATGCTTGAGACATGTTCTGTGTGTTACAAAATTAGCAAGAGGCCCTAAGGATCAATTAGAAGGCAGTGGTTTGTTTATCTATAAAGAAATTAAATAAACTAGAGGGAGAGTAGGAAGAGAAAAACACCACCTGTGGAACTAAAAACTGTTGCACTACATCAATGTGTTTTTTCTTTGCCAACATCTTGATATCAAATTTTGATATTTTATATTTAGATTCTTTATATGTAAATTATTTCTTACATTTAGATTTTTCTTTGCATTTGATCCTATCACCAACAGCCAGGCTCTTCTTGGTGATGCCAAGCACTAGGACAGGAGGCAGTGGGCAGAAACTGATGCTCACAAAGTTCCACCTGAACCTGAAATAGAACTTCTTGATTGTGTGGGTGGAGCACTGGAACAGGTTGCCCCAAGAGATGCTGGAGACTCCCTCCTTTGCACAAGACTGTGTCCAGGTGATTCTTGAATATCTCTGCAGCACTCAAGAGGCTCGATATGATCACTGCAAGCATTTGTAAGGAGAAAGCATTCTGTGCTTCTCTCATTCTGATACTAATGATTAGTATTTCTTTTATGATTTAATCAATAAAGTTTAGCATATATCTTTAGAAAAACAAGAGATGATAAGTGATTCTGCTTAGAATCATCCTTTCCAATTCTTTTCATGTATTTCTTTGAACTTTCTTCTTGTCTTAGTCAACCTTTGTGGCTTTGTTAACATTATGAGGCCAGGTCAAGCTAGATCTGTTCTGTGTAGTGTTTGCTTTATTAAGCTTCTGTTTGCTCCATATGCAGCAACTTCATCAAATTAGGAAGACTTCTTACAAAGTTGTCTCCAGTTTAGTTGACTTAGAAAAATATACATACTTTATTTTTATATACATATAGTCTTTATCCTATAACAAAGTGATACATATCTTTCTTTATAGCACAAAATAATTTCCAACAATTTAGGACCTTAGAAACAATGAGGATTAGAATACAAAGAATTTTTTCAAAAGTGCTCTAGGTAGTTTGAAATTCTGTATATTATTTTGCCTGAGAGATTTCCAGCACCATAAAGACATGTTTGAACAACCTAAGTACCCTGGCAGATTTTAGTTGCATTTATACCAGCTGCAGAAACAGTTGGAAGGTGATTTTGAAATCTCTTTAATATTCTGAATACTTTTCTTACCACCTGATTCCAAGCAATTTTGTTGTTAGGACATAACAAGAAAAAATGAGCATTTAAAAAAAATGTTCCAAAAAAGAAATTACCCAGAAGATTCAGCTCTTAGAGAATGAAGTCTTTCTGATATGAATTGTTCTGCATTGGTTTTCTCCTGAGTATAAAAGTTGAAATCTTTGATTACAGCGGGATTGGCTAATGCTAAGACACCTCTGCAAGCTGCAATGGAAGCAGATGATGGCTCATCAAATTCTGTGGTAACAGCTTTCACCCAGTATTATGTAATAGCTATAATCCTTTGGGCCTATAAGAGAGATTCTGCATGGACTGAATCCTGAAAATGTCTTTCCTTTGAAGAGAATGCCCTTTCCAGTTCAGTAATTCAGTCATTCTTGTAAGTTTGGTTCAGTCTTATAAGTGCAAAAAGGTTCTTTCTCTACATTTTACTCTTTGGATGCTTACACTCACTGAGGAATAAGCAGTAGCCTAATCAGCAAGGCAGCCTATTACTAGTTCCTTCTATTATTCTTGTATTGTAGTCTATCTTTATTAAAAAAACCAACCAGGGCACATAGGGAAAAATCTTTTTTTCTGTAATGATCATAGTTACTCATTTTTCATTGCCTTCAACAGCTGTTAACATGTTTTTTGTATCAATAACCATCAATGAATTTCAATTTATTTTTATAATTTCCTTATCACTTTTGAGAATAATTTTCAGGGTCTCCAGGATTTCTCCTACTCAACGGATAATGGAGAAGTGCAGACAATCTAATCAGATCCAGAATACTCCATTCTTCTTTCTTTAGTTGCATATGCCTTTCTCTATGTGTATCCCTAGCACAAGAATAAATCAGAGCAGGATGTCCACATCTTCCTTATATTTAGAGAACTGAAGGACATTGAATGAGGGGGCTTCTTTACTGATGCTTTTTTGTTTTCTGGAAGCTAAATCTAACATTGATTATTTGACCTGGGAGGTCATTCACCATCTAAAATTGACACTTATAGATCACAGTAAGATCATAGCTTTAGTTGTTAGGCTACATAGCCTGTATATGCACTGTTTGACTGAAAACATCTTATGCACAGCAATCAGATGTTAGAGAATTAATATAGATGATAGACAGTAACCTTAAAATCTCTCAGCTGGTAGAAGAATCCACTACAAATATGTAGAGATGTCAGCTAGGCTGGGCTTCTTTATTGCACAAGAGGAGCATGTTTAGGATATTCTATGATTCTAATAAAAATGACCATGCAATATCAGAGTGCTGTTCTGGATTGTTACACTGATGCTCAGAACAATGATTTTTTTAGTGAATGGCACCATCATAGTGCACTGTAGGAGCAAGCATGGAGGTGCTAAATACATCCATTATGTACTTGTTCCATCTATGGAACTGTTGTGCTTGACATAAAATAATTGTTACAGATTTTAAGGGTCTTCAAAATAAGCTGGCATATCTTCTTAACAGCAATTTCTCTGCGTATTTAAATAGGCAATTGTATTGACAATATTATTCACCAAAGACTAATTACAGTATCATAACATCCAGAAACTAAAATGTCTTCTCTAGAGGGCAAGAACATCTGAGTTGGTAGGGAGGTATCTTTTGATTTCCGTGTATTTCAGATTGGTGCTTGTCTACCAATACCCTTAATTCTATTGTGTTTAGGAAAAAGCAGTGTCTGTGACACCACAATCACTCTAAAATGGCTTGAACAGTATCAGTACTTGGAATTCTGGAGGTTGTTATAACTATCTGTTATAGTCATGCTGCCTTTTTTCCCCACACTGATCATTTGGACTAATAAGCTCAGACTTTATTGAGGCCTCATTTTTCATACAGTGAAGTGTAATAACATATTTGACTATTTAAACATACAGAGCATTTTGAGTAGGAGGAAGACCATAACCTTTGCATGTGCTACAAAATGGCAATGGTTTCATCTCAAGAGGAACCTGTCATCTGTTAGGGCCTTGTTTCTCAGTACTCTAGAATTTTTCTTGAGTTTTTTGTAATGTTGCCTGTGGTTGTGCTAAAATATACTCATTGTTTTGGCATGTCATACAGGTGCCTAGTTTAATAGAGCCATACAGCAATTTTTTTTGGATTAAGCTTGTAAAATGGTTCTGCTTTTATGGTGTATTAATTGTAAGTTACCACAATTGGCAAATATAAAGAGAAATACTCAGTAAAGACAAAGCTCGGGGGGTTTTGTTTTGTGATTTTGCTATGTTCTGACAGTGGGTGTAGTGGGTGTAGCAGCTCTGTGAGAAACTTCTTGTGTAGTCCTCATAGGCATCGCATTTTAGCTCTTCCCTCACTCTTCTTCAGTCTGTGGCAATCTTGGGACTCCCAAGCCAAAACATTAATCAATCTCTAGGGTAGACAGTTTTTGCTTCTCTCCAGGATAATGATAGCTAGTAGCATGAAAGTATAATCTAGGCATGCATGCTCTGTGAGAAGATGATATTGTCTGTATGACGTGTTTGTTGCTGCTTTGATCTCAGCTCTCTGAATATTTGTTGTGTGTAGTTCCTTTGATTTCTTTCTGTGTTTTGGTGAGGGTACCAGGTTGCTTTCTCTGATTGAGTACACTGATGTTCACACGTTTCACAACTCACATCTTCATAACAGCTGATCAGGATGTATTGAATTGTTCATGATTGATGACAATTTCCCACTTTTCATGCAGTGGGAAACCACTGTATTACAGTGGTTGCCTCTCTCCTTTTGAGCTCTTAAATTCTTGCTTCTTCTTTGTCCTCCTGCTTGTGTCTATGAAAGTGGTACATTTGGAGACAGTTTTCTCAGCCAGCTTGTGAAGTATATGGGTCTTTATAGCTGCCATTTGACATACTACCTGTGTATGGGCAGAGTGTTCTTCAGTCATCCAGGAGTCCTTCTTGAAGTAGTGCTGAAGATCCAGAGTAGCAAGAAAATTAGTCCCTCAGTACATTTCCAGATCTTATACTTCTTTGATTGAATTTTATACTTTATATTTTTTATTTCATAAGGCCTTTATAATTTCTCTTCAAAGGTCCAAGTTTTCTAGTTTGTTTCTTTTCTTGTTGCACTGTGGGAATGTCAGAAAGTTTGACTGACTTCACGCAATGATTGTTCAGGTGGCTTTCTGTCTCTCTGAGTGGACTCAAGGAACTTCCTATGGCCAATCCAAATTCTGTTGGATCTCTGGACAAACTTAGTATCTGTATTGTATGGTGTTTAGACATGTGCTGTAAGGTCACCTGGAGTTCTCTCTTGCTTTCACCCAGCGTTGTCTTAGTCTAATAGGATCCAGGGCTGTTTCAGCCTTCAGTGGAGTGATGCTGCAGTTGTTTGTGGGAGTCCTCAGGCCTTCTCCTGGATGGGAAAAGGCAAAGGTAACTGCTCAGAGTGAGTCGTTGTGGGAATGTACATGCAGACTCAAAGAAGAAAGGTTACTCATCAGTAACTGGTGTTCTTTGAGAAGTATAGTCTGCATGTACATTAGTCTCCTACCTGCTTTTCCCCTCTTTCTGAATCTCTTTCAGGTTTGATTGTGCATTTAAGAGGAACTGCAGTGGTGGCGGATGCACTCTGCCCTGTGTGTCAATGCCTCAAGCAGGACGAGGGGAGGAGTGGCAGTGCCCCTCCCGGGACACTCCAGGGCAGGCCACAAGCCCACCCACTCTTAGAGTATATGTATGGACTAAGTGTCTCAAAGTACTGCAGCTGTTCATTGGTAGGTAAATTTTCTTTACTGTATTCTCACAGGTAAAGCAGTAGATTTTATTTTTAAAACCAATTTCGTTCATTGACTCTATGGATGATATGCATGAACAATACATGGGGGGAAAATTTATACCACAAACTGCATTACACTGAGTAGCTCCCTGTCTCTCCAATGGTTTCATCTCTTGTCTTTCCCCTCATCCTAACCTTATTTAGATATTTAAATATCTTCATTCTATTCAATTTGTCATTTCCATTGAGAGCTACACGAAAACTTGAGATCGTGTAAGTTGTAACATAATTTAAAAAATAAAATGAAATAATGACTTTCACAATTGTACCTAAGTGTGCGAACTAACATGTAAGATTGTATTTACTATTAGAAAATGAGGCTAGAAATGGAACTGGATTCTGTAAGAATCAGTTATATTTATATTCGCATATTGATCTTTACAACTTCTTAGTTGCAGGAAAGCCAACATTTGAGTTTAAGCATTTTTTCCACAGCTGACCTCATGTTGTTTTCTCTCTTTTTAATCATAGAAGCCTTGTAGTAATTTTCTAATTCACGACACTTCCTGCCAATTAAACAAGCAGACGTGGGGTATGACCCAGCTTAAACTGGAGATGTACTTGTCCCTGCATGCAAGTATGCACATGCAAATTCTGCAAATACTTACTTTCAAGTGTAGTTTCCAAGAAGTGCAGTTTATGTGAGTTGAAGGCTATTACAGAAATATGATTCTAAGATGTTTGTACTGGGAGCTCTCTGAGATCTGTCACCTTTGCAAATTTGGTGGACGTGCTTCTGCCAGTTCCTTAGGGTTGTAGCTGTTAATGTTGCCTTGGCAGCACAAAGAAAGTTACGGTTGGTTTTCTGTCTCTTTGCCATTTCTGTAAGATTAGGGTGTAGTTAATCTGGGCTTAGTTAGAGCCTGCAAACTTTGCTGAAGCTTCTGATCTGTGGTAACATGAGAGGCGTGTGCTGTAAATATTGGTACATATGCATAAAATATTATTAAGAGCTCTAGTTTTAGAAAGTTACTTGTGTATAATATCAAGGTGCCTTTGCACATTCTGAAAAGAAAACCCAAAATAAACAATTTTCTAAACAACCTTAGATGAACACTGTATGTATGCAAATGGGAAGAAAATGTGGAAAAAGCCATCTTGTTATGCCCAATAATATGAAGTTTATGGCTCCAAACACTTATTCTTATGATAGCAGGTCTTCAAAGTGCTGTTTTAATTTTAAAAAAAATTTAAAATTTAAAAAATGAAGAGAGAAAGTTTCTGTTTATCTGTTGTTAGTAAATAGCATTGGATTAATTTACTTTGTTTTTTGCTTTCTTTTTTCCATTTCATTCCAGTTGCTATTTAGCTTGTGTTGTTGCAGGGATAATAAAAAAATTTGCATTAAATCTCAAGATTCTCACTAGGAGAATTGATACTGGAAAGGAGGCATTATGTCTTCTTTAATTTTTTATTTGTTTTCAATTCTTAAGAAAACCGGAATTTTTATAAGTCTTTTATAATATTTATTTCAGTGAGTAAATATTATATTTTAGAGAGATGCCTTTTATGCATGGCAGAAATGAGACACATTGAACTTTGGTGCTTTTGTTAATACATATTTATTAGATAAAGATGAGGACATGCACATATAGGCCCACACTTACAAATATATCTGCCAAATACAGAGTCAACAGTCAAGTTCTTTTTAGACACAGACACATTTGGAAAGTATGTAATTCTGACTCTAAATTCCATCTCTTCTAAGTTCCATCTCTTCTTCCAAGCATCTGAAGAAAACTGTTATGCTAAGTGCCCAATCCTCTCCTGTGAGTAGCTGTGAGTAACCTTTGTGTGACTCCAGGAGGATACCAGTGGCACCAGCAGTAGATGGGAACAGATCTTTGTACTGAAGGAAAAGGGTCTTGTGCCTTTGTGTGCATGTAGATACATGGTTTAATGCAGTTTATTAAATCATACAATAAATTCACTCTTTTTCTTGGTTATACTAAGTTAGGTAGCTTGAAATAAGAATCTTTCCTTTGTTTTTCTGAGAGGAAGTCAACAGATGGCATTTAAAACTCCACTTTTATTTTTTCAAGTCAACCTTATACATGGCCTCTACTGTCTCTACCTCTCACTATCAAAATAATTAGAAATTCTATTGCCAGTCTCAGCTCTTAAAAATGTTGGCACTTCCAGTCATGATGGTTTGACCAAACACTTCAGTGTTTGCACATCTCTCTGCTAGACTTCCTTTACTTGTTTGCATAGATGAACTCTGTTGATGATTGCACTTCAGTGCCTACTTTTTTCCCCTCTGTTTTAGGGCTAATTACCATGAATAGTAGCTTTTAGAAGACATTAAGTACTTTTTGAAAAGGGTTATGTTGCAGAGTGCCTAGCTATGTTGGACCTTGAAAAACTTGATAGCTGCAATGGAAAATGCCTGTAACTAAATTTCCATTTAAAAGGTAAACCATTTATAGAGTACACTTTCATTACATTCCTCCTTTAGTTTTTCATTTCCATAAAATAGTTATATTTTTATTATATCTTTTAATACATTTGCTTAGTATTTAAAAAAACAACTGCAACATGTCTGTGATGCTGGAAACTGGAAATTTACCTATAGAATCTTTGAAAGACAACTTACTATGTTCTGTAAAATCTCAAAATTTGCAAAGCTCTATTTAGACACAGTGAGATATATACTTGCCTTTCATCCAAGTCTCTTGACTACAGTGATTGCACTGAACATATTCCTACCATTTCTCTTACTTTCTGCCTTCTGCTGGTGGGGAGAGGATAAAAGGAGTGGAGGTAATAGAAAACATCAAGCATGTTTTCATGGTGTTTTAATGTTTAATTTTCTGAAATTCTTAAATCATTTTGAGATTGATTTCTTGGAAAGTTGTTGCTCCACATATGAATATCTTCAGGCCTCCACATTTCATGGGAGCTTTTGAATAGTAAGCAAAGAATTGTGAGCATATAAGAAATAAAACTGTCACAAAAAGTAGGGCAAAAACATATGAAATTAATTCCAAGAGGTTTTGAAGACCTTCCCTCCTTTCCAAACTTAGTGTTAAACTCTGCTCTTTACTTCATTGCCTTTCTTTATGGGTACTTGTTTTCTTGCATGGTTCCCAGTATATTATTTTCTTTCTTAAATGAATAGACAAGCCATGGTCCACTGGATAGTGAAGATTTGAACTCCTGAATAATACGATGAGGAACAAATGGGTTACTTTCACCTTTTGTTCTTCTTTTCTCCCGCTCTGTGTGCTGTGACGTGAATTTCTGATTCATTCAGATATGTATGCTCTCTCCTGTCACAGAATCAGGCTTAATCTTTAGTGAGATGGGGTCTGGAGTACTCCAAGCTGCATGATCAAGTAAAGGTTGTTATGAGACCTTAATGTGCCAGTTCCTGTATTCCTGAAGATCAGTGGTTGAAATGACATCCAATTTTCTTAGCAGATCTGTGGCTATGCCAGACTTTCTCTTTTTTGATGTGTTTTGCCATATTGTCATTCATTAGAGTTTCTTCATTGTGATTATGTTAAATCATCATACATGAAATTTGTCTTGTACACTCTTTCAGCTTGGGCCCAAAAAGCATGAAAGAACAGTAGATTGATATTTATTATGACCTTTTATATATGAATATTTTTCAATTTAACTTGGATTGCTAAGGAAAGGTATCATTGTACATTTAAAAACATACTGTTCTATGTTTCTCCTTGCATTTAAAAATGTATTTTCCTAGAGTAAACAGGATTTGCTTGCAAATACAGAATTTACTTAATTTTACAAAGCTTGTAGTTTTGAGATCTATTCTGGAGAATACAGGCTTCTGCATCTCTGAACATTAGCAGTAGTTTGTGCTGGAAGCCACAGTGATCTTTTAAGTCACATGAAGTAGGAAGGAGAGTACTTCTGGATAGTATGCCTATCTGTAAACCAGCTTATACTGACTTACCTACGTTTCAAAGTCCAGTGTAAATAAATGTATATTGGTTCATAATTAAATTTCATATTTAACACTTGTATTTGTTCAGCAGTTTAAATTAAATTTTTACATATTTTATTTACTGTGTGAATAGTCATGCATATAAGGTGAAATAACTTCACAATTGCACTGTGCTGGAAAAATCTAGTATGTGCCAAAATGCCAAACATCTTTGTTAACTGTAGAATTAAGAATTGTTTAACTAGTTTCAATAATGAATATAGAATGAAGGAATTCTCTATTAATTCATTATGAAAACTTGCTCTGTTTATGTTGTTTTTAGCATTTCCCTGTTCTTTCTGGATGTTTTAAATTATAACAGTGTACATGTCATGTTCTAATGGCTATGGTGTATGAAAATATGTCTGTGTATTGAGAATTATTTTTATAATCCTTGTATGGTGAAGTAAATTATGTATTGATTAGAAAAATGTGTACATGTTTGTCTAAGTGATAAGCACCAGAATATTGGCTTGAAGGAAGATACTCTAGTGATTTTGGAAGCATAAACACGTGGGAGTGTTATCACACTCTCACAGCAGTGATGGCAAAAACAGGACAATAAAAAAAAGGCAAGACGTACCATAGACTGTAGCATCATAGAAAAGGAAAAGTCATCAGGACTTCAGCTCTTCTGTGTAGGCCTTTATTCTCATCCACAATGACCATGTTTGTGTGCTTTGTAGTACTTCAGCTCCAGTTGAGGGTCGTAGTCTCAATGTCTACATGGAAAATCGCCATACGCTAAGCGGACTGGAGGAGACTTGCAACCTGTCTCAAGTTTAAATCTCTGGCCAAGTGAAGAAGCCCCCAAACCTTAGTTATCTCCAAAGATTAGGGCGTTGTTCCTCTCATTCCAGAGAAGAATTCCTCTTTGTTTTTCCAGTTCACTTACACAGAGATTAAAGGTTAATGGAGGTAGAAAATAGCCCACTTTCCTATCCATTGTAATTGTGTATTCTGTGATCACATTTCTTATATAACATGGTGAGGCATTATCCCACAGAAATGATTAGCAAAGAGTTACTAGAAGTACAACAATACTTAATGATAATCATGAAAACTTGCTGGAAAACCCTACCAAATTAAAGCATGATCAATTTTTTTCTCTTGAACCCTATAGATCAAGGCAGGGTGGTGGGGGGAAGAGTCCTAGCATTAGTTTTAAATACAAAAGGAAAAATTACCAAAACTTTATGGCTTGCTCATTGCAGCTTAGACTAATGGCAGTGTTGCATCTTGGACATGGAGATGTTTAAGTTACCTCCACTGAAGGAAATATGTCACTGAGTGTTCAAGCTGTTCACTGACTGAACTGGCAGTTGCACTGGCTTCGGTGTGGTGCCACAAAAATGCATCGCACAGCTTTTGGACTTAGTCTGTCCTAATGTGGTGGTGCCTTTATGTTGCAAGCATGTACCTGCCATAAACATAGGGTCTCTGCACTGTGCCACACACTGTAGGCATTTTTTCCATGAGGGAAAGCTTTCTCTCTTTCCATGAGAGATTTTTAGTAGTCTTTAAATCAATGAATTCACACGTGAAAGACTAAGAGCTCAGAGAAAAAATGAGGCAAGATTTTTCTGCACTGGTGAAGTTAACACTAGTCATGAGAAAATTCAAACAGATAATAAAATTTTTGATGAGTAGTGTTATAATTGAAGTAATTTCAATATTGGGCAGTGCATAGGAAATCCAATGAGTGGTTCCAGGTTGTGGGAGAGAGGGAGCTGACAGAAGCAAGAGCTCTTTGGAACAAGAGATGGAAATAGATTGTTTGTTATACCTAAGGATTTCTTACTTATTTGAATGAGAGAAATTTAAATGTATTTAAAAGAGAAAATGTGAGGAATTAGGTAAAGAAGACAGGGAACTAGATGTAATCTAAAGCTTAAGGAGACAACTGGCCTGACATTTTATTTCTGTGCATGAGAAAAGACATAATTAATATAATTATCCTAGGACTTCAGTGAAATCTGAAAAGGTTGTGTCCTTTTGAAATAAAATTATTTGTGGAGGAACTGTCTGTAATGACTTAATTTCTGTTATAGTATACCTTGACCCTGGAAAATAACTGATAAAGCCTAATATAGGATACTAATTGTTTAAAGTATTAAGTTCCTTGTTGGTTGGGGTTTTTTTCCCCCTGGAGTTCTGTAGCTTTATTCTGACTTTAAAACTTGGTGATAATTTTACTGGACTGTTTCCAGAGCCAGCTACTGTATTTTATATCCATCAGCATCATTCCCTTGGCTTGAACGAAATAATAGTGCTTTACATAATCTGTTGACCTAGCCATTTTCTCTTGAAAGCTTATTGTCAGTGAAACAATAGGAGAGGAGAAATATGCATAAAAAATATTAAATGAAATTTTCTTTAGTTGAAATGTTATATAACAATTTTGCTTGTATGGCATCAGTAAAGCCAAATATCAGGACACTTGCCTAGAGAAATCTTCATTCGACGACACAGAAAATTCAGTTCCCTGCAAAGCCAGTACAGAATCTACCTGGTCTGAGTCCACAATTTGTTCATAATTGATCAGTGTGGGGCTTCCTTTTTTAGATACTTTTACAGCAATGAGAATATTTTGTGGCGCACAGTTTTTTAGGTTAGAGAGAAAATAAGTAAGCTGAATATAAGCCTCGGGTATTTTTCCGTGGTTTTAAAATATCTAAGTGATAAATTTGCACTTCTAAAATACAATGAAACCCAAACTTACTACCTCACAGTTAAAGGTCTTATGAGAGAAATCCTAAAAGTTTCTTTACTGTAACTGGAACTTGAGAGAGAATTCTGTCTAGGAGTCTGCCTAGGCTGACTGGTGGAGTAGCAGAAATAGGCACTTAATTATTGCTCGGTTTAATTGAAGAGTTAGGATATTGATTTCTTTGGTTTTTTGTAGGATATCACATGACTTGCCCCCCACCCCCCCATTAATGGGAGTATTACTGGACTGTACCAAAATGAGAACAGAGGAAGGATCTATTTTCCTGTTAAAAGGAGTTTTGCAGGTTTTATTTTATCTAAAGATAAATTCTGCTTTTAAAAAACAAACCAAACCCCCAAAATCTATCCATCCTGTTTTATATAGGAAGTTTTTTCCCTGACTATAATAATTTTTAAAATAAATATAATATTAAGGTCTAACTTTGCCAAACACTGAACTTCTCCACAGTGTTCTCTGAAATATGTGCCTGTTTAAGACAAGACAAATGTGTTTCTAGATGATGGAGATTCCACCTCTTTGAAATAAATTTCTTAATGCATAACTTTGTTATTGAAGCAAATAATTTTAAGACCTAAAATCCTTTTTTACTACCATAATTCACAAAATGTAATGCAAGAGCCACACTTACTAGTTCATTTATTTATGTACAGGTTTGAGGCATTGTCCTTGTTCCTTTCCCAAGCTAGTTTGAAATGTTCACTTAACAAACTTCTGGTATGTTCACTTACAACCCAGTCAATTAGAGAGTGATTCTCCAAAGGGGTAGAGTCAAAAGACGAATGTGATTTTAATAAAGACAAGAGAGAACACAAAAGAGAAAATGGGAGTAATGAGTAAAGAAAGGAGAAATAAAGACAGAACCTTTGGTTTTGCCACTTCTTCAAGGAATCCTTGGTTGCATTGGTGTGATGGCACTTGCAGTCAGACACAGATTTATTCTAGTTGCAATTTTAAAGTGTCTGTATATGATCCTTCTGTTAAATGGAAGTAGCATAGCAGTACTAAGCCTGGAAAAATACAGCTGAGGATTACCTAAATTGGTTGTACTTTTTAAAATGTTCCAGACAGTTTTATTTTAAGCTTTTTAAATCAGTATATTTCTCAGATCTAATTTTGTGATAAATACTAAGCTTTAAGCCAACAATCTCCAAAACTATTCCTTCCTTCCCAATATAATACTCCCAAAACTTCAATTTGCCCTGAACATTTTCAAATAATGTTGTTTCTTTGCTAGAATATGGATAGTTGTCTCAATAATAGATATGATCTGTGCAGATGGCTGCTTTACTATGTAATGAGTGTACTTGTGGTAACACAGCTGATTTGGCACTCCAAGCAGACATGCTCCTGCTGTGCTGGCCCACAGCCGAGTACGAAGGATAAGTGATATAATCACATGGAGATTAAATAAGTTTTCTGCTTATGTCAAATTTTTATTCTAGTATGAAAAGTAGTTTAAAAAGTCATTTTTAAAATTAATGCAAATCAAATTAAACACTTCTCTAGTATCATGAGTTATCCAGTGTAAGCCATTGAATTTACATGACAGATTTCTTAGTCCAGCTTTGGAATGGGTATACACACCCCTATTGAGATGTCAGGGGAATGTAGGAAAGATGATTATAGATCATCACCTGCTGCATCAAGTGCATTATTGCATCTTTTGATAGGTAAGCTTACAGATACATGGTTCTTGTTATTTTCAGGCTATTAAGAAGTGCAGTGTGGAAACCAAAGTTACTGTAACAAGAATCAATGATGTAATCAAATTAAATGTACATACTCTATTAATGTGTATCAAAGAATATTGTATTTATGTATCAAAATAAACAGTGATAGAAATTAATAACTGTGAAATCTCGTTTTCCATTTCAGGTTGAGAGATGGAGAACTGAATTTCAGTTTCCATATGCAAAATAATATTATGTGGATACTTGCATTATTCTGTCTTATCTTGGTTATAAATAGTGGTTTAAAATGTTTGTATCAAAAAGCCATGAGAGGTTTATAATTCCCTGTATTGTGTCTATATCTGTTTTTAAAACATTTCAAGTCTTCAGGTATTATCTAAGATATCCATTTCTTGCTAGATCTGACAGGATTCATGTTCTCTTTCAGGAGACGCTGATAGATTGGTGTGATGAAAAGGAACTTAATTTGATTTTAACAACTGGAGGAACAGGGTTTGCACCGCGAGATGTCACTCCAGAGGTGAGATAGTCCTGGAATAGAAAAATCTGCCCTTTGGTGTAGAAATGCATGAGTCTGGAGGAGGGGGGTGATTTTTTTTTTTTTTAATCTGTACCATAACTTTGCAGTATCTATGGACAGGTCAAGTGCTATACAACTTGGAATCAGAAAAAAGTAATAGAAAATACAGCACGAGAGAATTACTCTGACCTTGGGTTCTGACCCAAAACAATTTTCAAACTAAAATGTGGTATAGTACAGTGGTTTTCCAGTCCCCTTACAAAACAAAATTCTAATGGCTTTGTGGTGTAATTTTCCTTAGCACTACAGTACAACACTGCTAAGCAAAATCTTGTGTGGCATTTTTTTGTGCCTTGTGCAAGGAAGAGTGGGATAAGAGAGATCCTTTAATGCTCCCTTGAAGAATAGTGTATTGTCAACTACTGCATTATAGGTAAGAGTGTGAGGCAGACAGAAGGGGAAAAAATTCTATGCATAGGTACTATGGATCTGCTTGTCAAAAAAATCTAAACAGGCACAGAGTTGGAGGTAATCTGCACCAGTAAATGTTGCTCAGGAAATTTGTTTACCTTACACTTACATGGAGCTAAAGTGTGGGGGGAAAAATGAGAAGCTTAACCTAATGAACTCATGGCCATGAGCTGTCATGTGAAATGACTTTGTGATTGTTCTTGAAGAATTTTGGTATTTATGGTTCCAAATTAGATTAACATCAACTTTTAAAATCACATATTTTATTTGGTGTGATTATGCTCACTAAAGGGCAGAATTAAGATTGAGTGAGTTGTGGTTATTTGCATAATTAAACACATCTAAATTTCTGTTAAGTACTCATGTATGTTTTCAATTTCTTAGACTCTCAAGTTGATTTGGATTCTTTATAGCATATCTACAATGCCTTTTACTTAGAAATGTGTTTTGTCGCATGCCTGAAGTTCAAATTCTTTTTTCCCTTAGGAATCTAAAAGCATTTTTTTAATTTCTTGTATAGCATTTATGTAACTAGAGAAACATGTAAACTAAATGCTCCTGTTCATTACTACTGATGGTTTTAGATTATATCCTAGAAACCTTGAGTAGCTAAAACCTGGGGGGGCAGTCTGTGTGTGAGGAAATGGGAACAGTATTTAGGTGAGCACTGTGTGGTACCTAGTAAAACTGATTTTGCAGATTATTCACTTTGCTAAAGCCATCACAAGTAAAAAGTGAGTTGGTAAATTTGTCTCTTGCTTGCAAGCTAACTAATGCTTTTGAAGGTTGTGTTACCAGGACTGTGTAGAAGGAGGAATGAATTTCTGCTTCAATTTTCCTTTATGCAGGGTCAAGCCTAGGCAGCAGTGCCAGATGAAGCATTGTAGCCAGTGCAAAAAAATAACCACAGGTTCTCAAGCAGCATTTGGGACCAAAAAATAAACAAATGAGACCTCTGCACATAAACACCCAGTGTTTTCTTTACACTGCATTGCTGTCACTCAAACTAATTAACACAGGAAGGGATGATTGTTTTCATTAGCTTTGTTGAGTGAGCCATTCTGAAAGTTACTTGAGTTGTTACTATGTCTCTGTGTAATAAAAACACATTGATATAAAAATCATTCACAACTTGTACTGAAGAAAAACTGCATTGTTTTTAAACATAATAGATATGCAAGCCTTGGACTGATCGTATCAGAAACAAGCGTTCTGACTGTCAAATTATTCCTATATTTAAAAAGAACTTCTATAGGAGAGTCTTTACTCACTTTTCACTTAATTAAGGTGGATTAACTTAAATCACAGTGGAGATATAGAATCCCAGGTTTATTTTAAAGCGATGATGACAAGTGTTGTTCCTCTGATGGGATTTATTACATCATTCTTTCACACAAATGTTTTTAAGGGAAGAAAATCAGTTTGCCAGTAGGTGTCATACCAAAAACATACTAAGAAGCCTAAGTTTTGTCCCCATATTTTATGTCTTTTGGGCCAATGAGAAAGCCCAAAGTGGAAAATTCATTATGTCAACATGAAATGTGCAATAACAAGCCTTTAGGAAAACTTACATTGGCATAGGAAATGGTTTTCATCCCTTGTGTGTATGGTGTTGGTTCAGCACTCTCTCTTAATTGAACTGATAATGAAAGGATGTGATCATGATATTGTGCTATTGAGATGTCATCTTTAAGATGTTAATTTAATACTTTTAAGAATTGAATTTGATAATGGAAAATGTTTTACTATTTTGCCTTAGAATAGTGACAGTAGCCTGTTGAGTCATACTTCTACTGGTATGTTTCAGTCCTGCTTCTTAATTCCCCTGTACTTGGGATTAGAAAGGAGATTTCTCTGTTCCTTTTTTAGTATATATATAATATAATAAATATAATTGCTATTGTACATACACAATAAAGGTAGTTCCCAAGAATAATTGCAACCCAAAGACTTAATGTTAATTGAATTTTGTAATTATTGATAAAATTGAAATTAAGTGCTTAGCATAATGTAGCTAAAAATGGCTTCTTGATACCTCAGAAATATGTAATTAAGTATCCAAAAAATTAGTGGTTTCCCCACTCACTTTGTCTTTTGAACACTATATCGGAACCATTCCAGGTTGTTGCAGTTGTTTCAGTGATGTGTAATAATATTTTTTCTTGCAATGGAATAGAGGATTTTTAGGGATGTTCACAATATCTGATTTTCCTTGCCTGTTTCTGATCCCTAAATGTATAGCCTTGGTCTAGCCTGTGCATGGAGAGGAGCTTTTCGAATACGATTCAGATTTTGAGGGGCAAAGGTCAGTTTATTTTAGCAGTGTGGATATCCTTCACTTTCTTGACTACACAACTAGAAGTGATGAAATGTACATGGATATTAAAAACCAAATTCACTCAATGGATGGCTGAATTTGAAAATAAATGTGTTATAGGTGTTTCTAGTGAATGGTGGAATTCCTAACTGTTACGGCAGTTGTTGGTAGTTTGCATTTTTTCTAAGGCTGAAGTGTAAGCCTAATTTTGTAGATACAACCACTTTTTTTACAATGTAATTTCACGTATAATTTATGGGAATAGTCTTTAAATCTCTACTGGAGTTTGCTCATACAGTCTGCTTGTTGATTTTAAAAGTTTTTGTTGCTGGACAGAAATCCAATTATGGCCCAATTTATTTATTTAGGGAACTTTCGTTTTTTATTTCCAGATGCAAACATTTATATCTTGGAACTACAGTACTTCAGTGGTAGTCCTTACAGAATGTTGATAACAATATACATTAACTTTTGTGAAAAAAATTAAATAATGTTGCAGCATTTTTATCAGTCACTGGGAATCCTTCTGAGGTATTAATGTATTTTGTCTGTTGCTGTTGCTCAGTACAAAGGGAAAGAAAAAATCTCATGTATATGGGTGCTCTGCTCAGTTTTCTGTCCTATGTATTTTTACATTTATTCTTCTGCAAAATTTTACATTCAGAAAATTCACTTGTCTGTCTCCTAGCAGTCTTCTAGCTGTTTTCTTATCCTTTGTCTCTAGTAGGATTCTGTGTGAGTCTTGTTTGTCCATCTGTGAGACTAATTGTATGTACTTAGATAATAGCAGTAGCTCAGCTGATGATAGAAGTTCTTGAACTGTGTCACAATGTGTATTCACAAATCATTCATCCACACTGCAGGTAATTTTGAGCCCTAAGATTTTAAGATAATACCTTATAAAAAAAAAATAGAAGAGCTTTTTCCAGCATAGAACACCAGACAGATGTTTCCTTACAGTCTTCCCACTTTTCAAGTGTTCTGGAAAATTTATGAATGCTTCTTTCAGTTCTTACTGTTTATATTCTTCAATATTTATAGACTTGTTTAAAATGTATTTAGACACATTCTTGTTTTCATTCAGTCTGAAAATACATGCATACTTATTTATTCTTTCATCAGAGTTCTCTAGTCCATGGAAAGAAATCATTGTTCTCTGGAACTCCCTTCTGTTCATCAATGTTTCTGAAAACTCATGCTCAGAATGAACAAAATACTCCAAACATACCACACAGAAGCCATGTTTGGATAGAACAAAGTCTCAATTCTTCTGTAGTATGTCTTTTTATATTCAGTTGAAAATTGCACCAGCATTTTTATAATTATTGCCAAATGCAAATTTTCTATCATTTGACTCTTCCCCATTCTCTAAGGTATCTCTCTTGGATTTTTCTTCAAATTCCATTTTACTTCCGCAGACTATTTTAATTTTTATATCCTTCCAATTCTCTGTCTCAAGTAATGTTGGAAACCCTCTTGATCTCTATTTTCATTTTTCATGTGTTTTGTCTGTTTGCTTCCACTTCAACTTTGTTCATGAAAAGAGATCCTTATGACACAATAGGATAGTCATATTATAGCCATACTCTCCTAGCAACACATTCCATCAAAGTAACCCAAATCCAATGAGACTTAAACTTTTCAAATAACAATTTCCATTGAATAGGCAGCAACTTAAACTAGAAATAATATATAGGAAGTTTTTATCCTCCCTGATTCAAATACTGCCTTTCCAGAGCAGCAGGATTTCTAGGATTGTTTGTTGTGGATATAGGACTACTTCTGTTCTTCCTCAGTGATATTTTATTATTGGCACTGGACCAAAAGAAAATAATTTCCATTTTACAAACTGTTACTTCAGGTTGGCTCCACTGTGGAGGAATGAAGCCTTCATCTCACAGGGGATATAAGTAATTTTGTGGTAGGAATAATATGAAATTGTACAACCTCTAATAACCCAGGGTAATGTTTTAGTTTTTCATCCTTCAGTATTCCAGGCACCCTCCAATTTAATAGCTATTTTAAGAAAATATTTTTGTAATCTCTTTTCAAACTGTAGCTTTTCCTATCTCTTAATGGAGGTCTTGCTCTGAGTTAAGTTTGATTTCTGTGGTGAGCTATTGTATAACAATATGTGCTGTGTGTGGATGATATCTGACCCTGTAACTTGCCATCAGACTTTTTGAGGCCTTCATAGTTCTTAGAAAATTGTTTCCAACCCAGCTTCCTCCTAAAGGGTCAGCATTACCAAACCTTGCCACTTGCATCTAATCAATGAAGGTGCTTAAACAGAGATTGCTCTGTGACAAACTCCTTCCAAATTCTGTGCTACTCTTTTAGAAGTTTATCAGCAATCAATCAGTAAAGTACCGTTCCCTTTTTCTTAGTCCTGCAGGCATTTCCTAGTTTATATGATTAGATCTTTATCTAGTCTGCTTTAATTTTTCAATAGAATTTATTATTTGATATGCTGTATTTGGTGCTACAAAATTCAAATA
This sequence comes from Polioptila caerulea, assembly GCA_013397295.1. NCBI lineage: Eukaryota > Metazoa > Chordata > Aves > Passeriformes > Certhiidae > Polioptila > Polioptila caerulea. The sequence goes on along the minus strand of VYXF01002162.1, from coordinate 395,047 downwards.
TATTTGTGTTCCATAATACTTTGATTTAAAATTATATATTTAGATTTTAATCCGTCGTGGGGAGGCATGTTATTATAGCAGAATTGATATGTTTAGTTGTAGAACACTTTTCACTAAACATCCATTACCAGTTTCTTTGAGAAGCAGCAATGTACAAATTAATTGCACCACACAACACACTGTCAGTTTATAGAAGTACCTGTCTTGAGAAATTCCACTTTGATTTAACTGACTTACAAAGGGCTAAGATTGCTCTTCTCTTCTCTTCTCTTCTCTTCTCTTCTCTTCTCTTCTCTTCTCTCTTCTCTCTTCTCTCTTCTCTCTTCTCTCTTCTCTCTTCTCTCTTCTCTCTTCTCTCTTCTCTCTTCCTCTCCTCCACTTCTGAGTTTCTCAGGGAAACTTGGTAGCACACTGTTGTCACTGAAGGGCTTGGTTGTGCTGTCATCAACTGCAGTCACTACATGGAAACACCTACGAGCTGTTCAGACACCTTTAGTGAAGAATATGAGGGGCAAGAAAGGCAGATCCCATTTCAGCTCCATTTATTCAACTATCTGAGCTTACTCAAAAAAATAAGACTATCAAACAAATATAGACAATACTTCTCTGTGTATGGGATTTGATGTGTCTAAAATGCAAAGCTGCATGTTTTTATTGACATTCCTTTTAAAAAGTTTCAACTGTCACAGTGGATACAGAAAAAGGTAAAAAAAAAAATGTGATGGCAAGGAGGGATGCTTTCTGTGAGAGTTACACAACTCAGTCTGTTTAGTTTATCATGTAGAACACTGAGAAATAACTTTGGTTTTGCCTGTACTTTCTTTGGGGAAAAATGTACAATACTAAAGGCTTTGTAACTGACCAAAGGCTTTCTTTACCCACTAAAGAGAATTGTAGAAATAGCAGGTGATAGAAAGCTTGAGCCAGTAAAATCTAACAAAACCATTGCAATGAAAAGCTTTATGTGTTTGTGGTTTGTTTGTTTAAGGGATATAAGCAAATTCCCTAAAAAGCTGTATTCTTAATTTTAATTCTGTCAAATCAAAAGTGTTGGCTAGTGGGAGAAATGTCTTATAAAACCCAAGTTATCTTGTGCTTCTTGCAGAAATCATGAATGATGTTAAATGAATCATCCTGCACTTTTAGCCTTACATTCTGTATGTGTTAGATGAGAAGATAGTTTGAATCAAATTAATCCTGAAATTAATAATCAAGCAATTTTGTTTCCTGATTCCAAAGGACTATATAAATTGCTTTTGTCTCTTTTTTGAAAATGTGAAACCCTGATAATATTGGCTGAGAAGGCTGGGGCAAATATATTTTTAATTACTTAACTAATGTGTTAACCTTCTGTGTAAAGTTGTCTGACCATCATATCACAAAGGTAATGCTAATAGAATTCCTATTAAGCCTTTGGTTATTTTTGCTCATTTGAGAATAAGCTTTTATTTGCTTTTTTTAGGTGTCCTTAATACTCTTGAATAGCAAATAGAGGCTGTGTTTTTTGACTTTCCAACATATAGGAAATATTTGCAAGCTCTGCTGAAAAGAATAGTAAAACAGCAGTAAGGAATTTGAATGCTTCACAAAATGAGAAGTAAAACTACAGTAATGATCCAGGAAATCTCACCTTTTTGTTCTCAGATTTTGAAATTAAAGGGTTTTTTCCAAAGTAATTTAGGAATGGCAGTTGGAAGAAGACTGGCATGTCCTGAGAGCGGACAAATGGTTCTTATGTGAGTGAACCCAGTACTTCCAACAGTACACCCAGATGAAGAATATTATGGTGTGCTTTATAAATGGGGTAATGGGGTTTCCTCCTCTTCCTTTTACTGATGCCTTTTAGCTGTGTTTTCACTGTTGATCCCACAGCTTATCTGGACATGTCTCTATTAGTTTAAATAAATTGGCTTGTCTCCTATTAGCAGTGTAGCCACAACAGTGACTATATCTTGCAGTACTTTGTGTTACTGGGGAAGAAAGACAGGCCTGCCATAGGACTTCTGCATAATGAAATTTTCAGTTTGGAACTTCTGGAATTTTTTTTCCCCTTAGACATTTCTATAATAGTTTCCATTAAAGCATCACTTTGGAGAAGATAATAGGAAACTGAACAAAATTATCTTGAAAACATTGTCAGGCCTGTAATTTTTGCCCCTAATGTGCCTTTTTTTTCTTGTCATGGTCTGCTACAAAGTGTTTAGTAAAAGCTAAATACAGGGAAAGTTAACAACAAAAAAATATAGACATGTTAGGAAGACTCCTCTGTGAAGGCAGCTTAAAGACATGATAACAAAAGGGCAAATAGCAAATACTAGTTTGGATTTAAGATGTATGAAAAATTGAGTGAGTTAGTCCTTTTGATATCAGCACACCAGAATAGCAAAATGACTCATTATTAAAATAGTTGATCATTAAAACTAATACTTATTAAAGAATAGAGCATTTCTCATTTACTTCATCCCTGCCGTGTAGGAGCTTTTCCAGCCACTAAGTGGAAAGGAGCTAGAAAAGTCTTGGAAAGCAGCTGGCTTTGGGATTTATTCTTAGGATTATAACTAGTCCTTCTCCTGCTTTTGCTAATTGCTACCACATGGAGCAGTGAAGCTTTAGCAAAATGTTGACTCAGTATAAGTACCAAAATAGAAAACCAAAATGACTATTGTCACGCTTAGGCATGAAAGTCTGATCAGATATGGACAAGAAAATAATTACTTTTTAACCTTTATTTAGACTATATTTAAGTTTCTTGTCTCTTCATGCATATATTCTTTTCCTAGTTACTCTGTCATCAGAATACCTAAATTAATAGTGAGGTGTATAACCACTGTTATTTATTGTTGACATTTAAACTGTCCCTGGATTTTGAAAGTCCTTGTTTTCCTCCACAAATAAGCGTTTTCTTATGGTACACTGGGATCAGTTTGTCATAGTTCATTTTCCTTTAGCTTGAAAGATCTCCCTTCAGAGAGAAGGTGATAGCAATTTTGTTCTTGGTGTGGTGCAGCTAATTGTAGTTCCTGCTGGCCACAGAGTCACAGGATTTTATAAAACTGCCAATGCGTGCCCTTAGTACCTTGTACTCTGCTATCTCTGTTTCAGCCAGTGTTTGCAGTTCCTGGCTGGTTTATGCCATTATTAATCATATGATGGAAGTCTTCTCTGCCTAAATTATTTGCCATTTTGTTCGAAGTCCAAATAGTAGTGTTCAATATGGGAAAGTTTGGGTATGGAAGAAATTCCTATTCTATGACCCAAATTTTTAAATTTGAAGTTCTCTTAACCTCTATTATTCTTGTGCCTTGCTCTGCTAGAAGAAGAATGAGTGGTTGATACTCAGAGATCAGTATAAATAAAGTTCCATCAGCTTAGCCTATCACTACTATATTCTTTAAAAACTTTGTTGCATACGAGTGCATGGCAAGTTCCTACAGATTCTCTCTGCGACCTTTCCAAATCCTAATTCAGCAAAGGCACAACTAAGCTAATGATTCCTTTATATTATCTAAAATCCCCTACAGTTGGAAGAGGGAAGAATTGGCTTCTTGTTTCATATTACTGCCTTGTCAAAGTGGAGTGTAGGTTTTCAGTGTTGACAGTAAAATGTTAATGTGCAGGTAGATAAATGCACACACAATGTGGACATCTAAGTAGACAGAAATAGTGAAGTTTGATTCTTGGTTGATTCTTTTAGTTTCTAGGTAGATACTGAGTAAAAAGTCTATGATTTAAATGACAGATGAGTTAAATTACTGAATTTTATTAGTGCTGGGATTTTCTCAGTTCTTACATTTCAGAGTTCATTGCATGTTTCTGAAATAAAGCAACAAGTAAGATTTCTGAAATAGTTTGATTTGTTTAAAAAACCAACCATATTAAACAGCAAAATGCTTAAGTTAAAGAGAAGACGATATTCAAGGTAACAATTAGGTGCTGATAAGTTTGATACTTAGAAGAGGGTTACCCCACAAGATTCCTAAGACTAATTCTTTTCATTAGAGTGTGGGTGTGTCTAAGCCAAATTCAAACACCAGCCTACACTAATAATGAGTAACAGTTGATGATGACTTCCGTCAATGTCACAAATGGCCGGCAGTGGCTAATGGGCACTCCTGTTCAACTTCACAAGCCATTTTGCAGTGGATATGGGAATGAGCTCACAAGACCAACCCCTTTCCCCTCTTATACTCGAGGTGCTAGAGGTAAGTGTGGTTTTGGGGAACAAGGGTGGGAGGTCATGAGATGAAAGTGTTGCGGGCTTCTTAAGTTTTTCACCAACCTCCATAAAGGCATGTATCTGGGGATGGGCAAAGATTCAGTTGAATTCTTATTTTTTGCCCAAAGAGATTACCCAGTCCTAAATTGACATGCTTTCCTTGAACTGGGAGTCAGAAATCCCTTTTCTCTTCTGTTTTTCTGCTGCAGAAATTCCCAACATTCCCATTATGTGGGCTCCAGAGAGGGGTAAGCAACATCTTCAATCCCACCCAATCATTTCCAAACTAATTCTTTGCTAGTATTTTTTTGCTTTTTAAATCATCATCAGAAGCAGTTTTTAGACACATTTTTCCCATTTGTTTGATTTTCTTGTGGATTCTCATACTTTTGTTTATAGGAAGGTCCCATGGCCTCCCCAAGTGCTAGGGTCAGACTCATTTGCTGTTTCCATTTGTGTGCTATTCTCCTGTGGATTTTCATGGTTCACTCTGATCAAATGATATTACCAAAGGGTGAGCATCTAGACTCTTGAGACTGTTTCACTCATGGTATCCTGAGTTGTTGAAAAAGCACTGCCACCCTGCTGCCCTGTCAGTCATTTGGCAGGCTTATGTTTTGCTCTTGCCAACAGTTGCATCTGATTGTTGGTGGGCTTTGGTCTTTTTCTGCCTTGTCTGGGGACTGCCTGGCATTCACTACTGTCTTGTATTCTCTCTACCTGCTGGCTGTGTGGAATTGTCCTCCTGAAATCTTGGCCCTTTGCCTGACTTGCCCAGCTAATTGCTTGACAGTGACTGCCTACTGCCCTGTCCGTCTGTTGGCCGGCATGTGTGGCCTCCTTGCTGTCCCTTCAGTCTGATTGCACATGGGCATTGGCCTCCTGCTGCCCGGTCTCCTGCTCCAAGTGCCTGGCATTGCCTTCCTGCTGAGTGCATCTGCTGACTTTGTGGGATTGCCCTTCTGCTGCTTGGCACACCTGCTCAGCGTTTGGTCCTGCTTTAGCAATTTGCTGAATGTTTGGCATTTTCCTCATGCCTTTTCACCTGATCCTTGAATACAGTGTCCCCTTGCTGCTCTTTGAATCTGCTTACTCACTGATACTTGCTCTTTTGCCATCCTGTCCACTTGCTTTTATGCCTGGCATTTCTATCATATTGTCCTACCCATCTGCCTAGATTTTATTTCTAAATATGCACCAGTCTGAAAAGATAAGAAGAATTTTAAGGAATGGGGAAAAACTATTGTCTGGCTCCTTCATGGTCTGATTCAGTTTAACATACTGGCCAAAAACTGATCTCAGTACCAGCATTCAACTTTTTCATAGAACTACTCAAACCCCTTTCCCATCTTATGAAGAAAGAAACCAAACCCAAACCAGACTGAATTATATTTAGTCTTTGCTTCCATCACTTTATTCGATAGGTGTATTACTAAGTTATACTGTATTAAGTATTAAATTTGATAGTAATTAAGTACTATAACCCCAATATTGCCTAAGGTATCTCAGAATCCATGGAAGGTAGGTAATAAAAGGAGGGAAAAACAATCTGTTGCTCAGGCTCAGAAACATTAAGGTTTGAATGTAGAGCTATGGTCATTAAACACAGTGGACCAAAGAAGCTAAATAAGACATTTTACAGGTATCTTTAGTTAAAACAGAGGTTTGCAGCTAATCTAAATAAATCATTGGATCAGTCCAGTATTATCAAACTGAAATATATCCTAATTTCTGCTTCCTACCCTTTCTGTACTGCGAGAAGGGTCAATTGCCAGTTTACAGAAACCTTTTGTCATTCTCTCTCAGATTAAGAACAAGGATTTGACTTCATCTGTAAGGTCCATAGTGAGGGAATAAATCATTGTCACATCTTAGAATAAAAAGCAGGATTTCCTGCTCTTCTTTATATTCAACTCACTTGACCTCTTTTCCTAGCTCTGCCATAGTTTTTAGCCTGTTTTGAGTGTTTGTGGGTTTAATTGTGTTTTTGAATCCAGTAGCAACTAGGAACTGGAGAAAATATTCTGTCATAATGAATTCTGTCATCATTCATAGAAAAATCTTACTATATTTAAATAAATTGTATGCAATGTTCTTTTAACCTTAGCTTTTAGTCTCTTCAGATGTATTATCACTGCTTTTGCTATCTTCAAAGGTACCTTTAATATATGAAATTATGTCTAAGCCTAGAGGCAGGGCAACATCCCTTGAGTCAGTAGCTCAAGCTTTCACCAGTGTGGGACCAGCTGTGGAATCAAAGACTCTGTGAGAGAGCACCTTGTTCCCATGCCCCAACACCAGCTTGCTGCTCTGGAGGATGCCTCCCAGGGCAGTTGGCAATGTTCAGAGGAAGAGCCAGTAGGACCCTTCTCCCAGTTTTCACATTAATGCCTAGAAACCAGTTAACTTGCATTTTGCTCCAAGGAACTGGAGGATGCGAATGTCCACCTACATTTTAGTCCCTTACTGTCTCCTAGGCTCTCCTGTCCTCTCTCTCCTCAGCCTTTCCAACCCTCCCTTGCTTTTCCAAGCATATTTTTTTCACAACTTCATGAACTCTTAAAGATGTAGGCTGTCAGTCTCTCACTTCCCACCAGCTTCATGTTGTTGAAGGGTGTGGTGACAAGAACAGGTCTCCGTGGCAAATCTCTTTCTCCAAGCTTTAACTCCCAGTGTTACTTTGATGCTTCCCTAGGCTGTTGTTTGAGAAGCATAGCAGGGGCTGGAAGGGAGGAGGAATATTCATTCTAGCACTGTGGGGCTGCAGGATACTGCTAGAACTCACTTCTTATCCCAAGAAACAAAGTAATTTGTTCATGTATCATTTTAGTTATTTTTAATATAGGATTTTTAAAATTAATATTGCCTCAAATATGCAGGGATTTTTTTCAAATAATATTCAAGTTACACAAATTTTAAATGCAGAAAAGCAGCAGAAGCTGGAGGAAAATAAGTTAAGCTTTTTCTTGAATGTATGAAATTTTATTGGCTGAAAATTATACCTGTGACAGAACTGATGCTGTGCTGTCTTAGGCAGCTTCACTGTAACATATAATGTTAAATCAGTTTTCTACCTGAAGTGGTCAAGTTATGGTACAAATATTCAAATTTCTAAAAAATTCAAAGTTCTAAAAGAACCTGTGGTAAGTTGAAGGAATAAATTTTAGATTTTATAAATGAGGTTTTATAAATTTAGGTCTTATAAATGAGTCAACATTTGGTTAAAGAAAAATTTGCACACAAAGCCCTGGGAGAAGCATTTTCTCTATTAAATCCCTGAAACAGTGATATACAACATAATTCTGTCTTAAATTTTTTTTTCACAGGAGTTTTGGGGAGATTTTTTTAGTCTTTTGTCCTTGGAGGTCTTTTTGTGGGTTTTGGGTTAGGGTTTTTTTGAGGGGCAGGGGGAGGTAGAGTTTAAAGTATTCTTTAGCCTATCCTGTGCTGATTTTCTACCAAAATTAGCTTTTGAAACAGTCATCAACAGTACAGGTCTTTCCAGCTCATAGAGTTTCCTTTTCCAGAATAACTAAATTTGCTGTTATCAGCCCTATTTTATCTCTGTTTTATTGCTCTTTTTAGACTATTTTCCTTCCTTATTATCTCTGATAAAAAAAACCTATTACAGTTCTAATAGTCATTTCCTGAACTAAAATATTTGTCAGGAGAGAATGTTTGTTGTATATTCTCTTTACTTCAATGCAGTTTTCATTTCCATTTATTTTTCACAGTTCACTTTCTTTATTCTTCTCTGTTTTCTAAAGGTATTCTTTCTGATGATAGCAGCATTGCAGTCTCTAAGCAACTAATTTCTTCAGTTGTTTCTGGAAAGAAAACAAATTCCTAATTAATACAGGTCTTCTGCACTCAAAAAGAGAGATATAAGATAATTTTTTAACCTTGGGATTTCCAGAAGGTGTTTCACTCCCTTGATCTATTTAATCACTGCTTTCACTTTCACTTGAAGCTTTCCACTCTTAAAAATAATGTGTCTGACAGTGACTCATATCAGCTTGGAATTCAGGTTTTATTATGTCTGTATGTTACTTCTGGATTCAGATTGAAAAATTTATTTGGTTAATTTTAGACAGGAATGCTTTGAATAATACATGTTATGCTAAATAACATGCATGCCTTTTGGTTCATGCTTTTCATCATTGACAAAGGCTTTTTTTCTTACAATTCACGTAATGATTTGCTGAATGAGTATTTATACAGAGTAAGTTCCAGTGTATCTCTGCTGTTATCTCTTGACTTAGTTGGCCAATAGCTTTTGTTGAAAAAACAAGGATATGATGTTGCATTTAGAATGTAGAAATTTGACAGCAAATCAATCCCTTGCTTCCCAGCTGCTCCCTAGAGATCAAGAGGATGTGGGTGCAGTCAGCTTACTCTGACTGCAGCCAATTGGGCCCTTCAAGTGTGGTCACATTCAGTAAGAGCTTTCATGAGTGCAGATTCACTGATAGTGCAGTTCGTGAGAGCAGCATGTTATATGTTCTTGTTAGATTGACCATAATATACACTGGGTCTGCCAAATGTGAGCATGTAGTGCTATGTGCAACTCTTCACAGGTAATGGCCAAAGCAGACAGAGGCACAAATCTTACAGAGGCATTCCAGCTTTGGTGAGGAAGAGAGGAGCAAGCCTCTTGACTTGTCTGCAGAATGGGATCATAATCTCATCATCTGCCAAAGGGGATTCCAAATGGAAAATGTATACTTTGGGGAGAAGTGGAGATGATGTAGTCAAATATCCTGTTGCTGCCTTCATAAATGGTGAGGGGGCAGCTGTGTGTACGTACAGGTGGGGTTTTGCACCCCTAGCAGCAGCCCATCGTGCCCACATTAATGTCTCCCCACACATCTCACAGCATCTCTCTTGGCTTTAGGCCTTGTTCCTACAGATGGATGTGCAAACCAATTAATCAGTGCTGCAGAATTGTTCCCTCCCATACATTTTGTTACTGTTCTGCCCAGACAGGTTTTAGATTCAGCCTGGAGAAGAGAAGGCTCCAGGGAGGCCCTATTGCATTCTTTCAGGACTGCGAGAGGGACTATAAAAAAGATGGGACCAAACATTTTAGCAGGGCCTGATGTGATAGGACAAGGAGGAATGATTTGAAACTGAAGGAGGTGCAGTTTAGATATTAAGAAGAAATTCCTTCCTGTGAGGGAGGTGAGGCACTAGCCCAGGTTGCACGGGGCAGCTGTGGATGCCCCATTCCTGGAAGCGTTCAAGGTCAGGGATAAAGCGGCTCTGAACAGCTTGATCTAGTTGAAGATATCCTTGCTTTTTGCAGGGGAGGTTGGACTTAAATAGACTTTAAAAAGTCTCTCCCAACTCAGACTATTCTGTGACTTGCTGGAGCTTTTTTCACTTCATTTGGGAGTTTAATCAAGTCAGATTTATGTAATTGTTTGGAAATTTTATCTGAGACTGCACCTAAGCTTTTGTTTGATTCGGGCTTTATTGCTCTCATGGGACATCATAGCAACAGTAATCAATCTTTTTCACCTTCATTGTTTGCTTTCAAAAATATTTGTACACCTTTATTAGGTTCTTTTCTTGCAACCTTTTTTCAAACTGAGTTGTAAATAAGCTTTATTTTGTGTAGTGTTGCAATTGCACACATCGCTCATACAAGTGAACTAATCATCATCACATTCAAGTGGCAGATTTTGCAGATTTCAAAGCTGAATGAAACCGACACATTGCACCTTTAATTTTGGCTGAATTTTTACCCTACAACTCCATTTCTAAGAGTGAAAAATTATTGGGTTATTGTCACTATAAGCTGACCAGTTCCCCCTTTGAAACCCAAATAATGCCTAGGCATCCAGTAGTATACAGAATTAATCCATGAACAGCGAGGCTTAACACTATGGTGTCTTCCAAACTCTTTTACAATTCATCCATATTTTACTGATTTCTGCTGGTCAGCACTGGGCATTTCTGGAAAAAGAACAGAGAAGGGCACAAAATTCTTTTAGATGTGTTTGTCTCCTAGGGATTTTATTTCCTGCAGAATCTTAATGAGAAGCTGCTGTTAAATCATCATCATTCTTTGCAGGAAAGAGAGAGTAGAATTTTCTTTTGACTTTAAGGTTAACAAAGATGGATTTTCCAGTCCAGCTAGAACTGTGGGACTTTCTCAATAGCTTTTACACTGTTAAGGTAGTCTAATATTTTCCCCAAAAATACTTGGTGTCTTTATTTATTTTCGTTGTTATATTTTCTTTTTAAAAAGATAATAATTTAAGATATGATTTGTTTCATCAGATACAAAGTGTCAGGTAGCTAACCTTGGGTGCATTTGATTTCTGTGTTATTCTGAATTATACATTATACATATATTTTATACAGAAATAATGCCTGATATTTTACTTGAGTTAGTCTGCCTAGAGGTAGGATGTTTGTAGTTGCTGTAGACTTAGTGTGAGCACATTTGCTGGGGTAGTGAGATGCTTAGCATTCAGTGCAAGAGTCCTGTATATATTTTGAGTACACAGGGCAAGAACTAACTTGTTCCCCTTGTCTATCCAAGAATCTCTTTTGTCTTTTCATTTTTTAAAAGCTACTGCCTTTTCTCAGTGATCCACTCACACATTGCTAGTGTAAAATCAGTTTGCTGAAAAAGTTTGGACGCAGAGGGAATTTTATTAAAAAGCAAAAAGATTTTTCTGCACAATATAGTCTGCTGCTTCAAGGACAACAGAAGTGTATGTGAGGGGGGGTGCTTATATACCTGTGTTGCTGTAGCTGTATTAATGAAAAAGTGTGTATGTATGTTATGTATCTGTATTAATGAAAAAATGTGTGTGTTACAGGAACACTGAGGGTCTCAAAACTGAGTTTTGCGTCTGGAAATTAAACTGGCAGAATTTGTCTATACAATGCAAAGTTGTAATAATGTGAAGACATTGCTCTGTCACAGCTGAGTAGCATCAATAAATGATTCAACTAGCTTTACCTAGTTCATGAAAGATATTTTTTCATCTAAAACTGAAAGAAACTGGTGTTTTGGAAGTGTGTATAGTAAACATCTTAGGAACAGTGTAATAAGTATATTCTATACTGGAGTGTTTATATATATATATATATATATATATATATGCTTAACTATTACTATAAAATACTGTAAGCCATTAATGAAACAGTAAAATAAAATTCCAGAGGAAAAGGTAAACTTGATATATTTAATATTACTCAGTATAGATTAGGAATTCTACTGTTTTTCCCTTCAGTGCTCTGTGCTACAGCAGTCTCAACAAAATACTTTTCAACTTCTGTTTGAAAAACCTTTTCATTCAATTGTTCCCATGAGAATCTTGGAGGTTAAAAATGTGATTTGTGCCAGAAGTTGAAATAGTCTTATATAGGAAATCATTTGACAGAATGCACAGTAGGTCACTTTGGCTTTCAAAATCTATTCACTTGTTCAATTCTAATGAAAGCATCATTTGCATGTGCCAAAACTGACAACTGTTCAAACTCTGAACACATGAATTGTATCACTGGATGTCACAAAAGAATCATTTCTATGAATTTATAGGTTATGGGAAAAGTACTTTAAAGTTGCTGTTATTAGAGGTGCTTAATCGCTTACTTGGGGAGTAAAGATACTGTGTAAGAGAATCTTTAGAGAAAGTATTTTTTGTAGTTCTTGTGTTGCTATGGTGTATTCTTGAAAAATTATCACTCATTAGTCTGCCCTTTTTAGTGCAGAAGGTGTACTTTGGGAAGAGTTGTTTTTTATTAAATCTTCAACACTGATGATTTGAGATCTGAAACTGGAGGACCTACTTAACCTGTGGAAGAATTTGACTGAAGTTTCCGAAGTGCAAATATTTCGTATGCTGTATTTGTTCTTGGCAAAAGGTAGCAAATGTTAGGAAACATCAGATGAGATCCTCAAAGAAAAGTGTTTCACATTTCAATTCCAGTAACCAATGTGGTAGAGCTAAAGCATTGCAAAATTATGTATTTAAAAAAGTGAAATTGCAAGCAAAAACTTGTGGTTCTTTCGCTGCTCCAGACACTGCCCGAGTTCTTAAGAGAAAGCAGAGTGTATTTGTGCCTTTGTGGCCTCATTCTTTATGTGTCCCTATGAGGATATCTAAGAAATAGTGCCTTCTCTTTTCCCATGCTATTAATTACCACAACAAAGCAAAAGTTGCCATTTTCTTTCTCTTATATAGTTCTAGACTTCATTGCTTAGTATACTTCCCTGAACCACAAACACACCCACTCTCCCCGTGTAGAAGAATCTAAGTTTGGCACTAGTTTTGAATTGAAGCTGCCTGTAGCCTGACTCCACTTTGGTATAGATGTATAGTCTAGAAGATAGTGATCATAACCAGAAACACTGTCTAGGGTATATTTTTATGAGACCGTGCTCCCTAGTTGTTATTCTGTTAGTTAATTCTCCTTACATTGTCATTTCAGTCATGTAGAATTCTTATTGGCATAGTGTAGATACCCATGCTTATTTCTCTCATTTGTGCTACATGAGTCTGTTTTTGAGAGAACAAAATTTTTCACTTCTCGTGTTTTCTTCCTTTTCTTCAAATTTTAGAGAATTATTTAAAGGTTGGGCTGGATTTCCTATTTTATATTAATACAAAACAGTTTGAAATAACTGGGGGAAAACTTAAAATAATAGTAATTATTAACAGATAACATTTTAACAGTGTTTTTGTAATAGCTGAATAGTTTTATTGTCTTTACCAGGAAATCTTCAGCTATACTACTTTTGCTGAACAGAAAGGGATTTGTTCTTGCACAAAGTGGAGTTGCAGTGGGAAGCACAGCAGTTTGCACATAGAAAGAGGACTGAAAGAGGAAGCAGACACCTGACCCTTCTTTGTACAAATTGCAGGGGCTTGTTTCCAGCTGTTGGTTTACCACGCTCCTCCTGACCTCCCCACCTTTGCAAATACTCTGCCTTTTGACACTGGCTTAACACACCCCTTTAGACAGCTGTAATGTACTGCATCTGGTGGGCTGTGTCCAGCTTTGTACAGGCTAAATGCATCCCTTACAGCCCAGAAAAGCATTTAGTGTCTTGTTTGTTTAGCAGCTACTAAAAATGATTGCTCCAGTGGGTTTATGACAATGTATGGGGGTAGGCAGTGTCATAAAATTAAGATCATTTTTTATGGCGTAAATATTTTATACACATTTAAGATCTTCAAACTTTGTTTAGTGACCAGGAATAAAAAAGGATTATTACCATAATATGTATTAGAAGTGATATTTAGAAAATTTACATGGTTGGATGCCCAGAAACATCAATTTCATTAACACTTCAATTACACAAATGAGGCAAGCAAATCACTGATCTATGAAGTTTATATAAATCATATGCAATCAGATTTAGCTAAAAATTTAGATCTAGATCTGCAGAAGTGGAAGAATAATTTACAAATTGCACAGTGTTGTTTTTTCTAGTATATTAAGTTAAATTTTCAGCTTCTCTATAGTGTGTAAAATGTGAAGCATCTTTCCCCAAATGTTTTGCAAGCTGTAAGTAAAAAAGAAACTGAGTGTCATTAAGTAAATATTTTCATGAGTTTGATTTCAATTGAAAAAAACAAGGATTTTTAAGGAAAGCTACCATGAACACTAAGGTTTTTATTAAGTAATACACACTTTATTTGATGATGATAATAAGAAGAAAAATAATTTATTTGTTTAAAAAAGTAATTACCATTGGGGTCCAGCTATTGGGAATGAAATATATTCATGGCTTGGTTATGCAGAAGTCATTGAGTGTTGTCAGAGGTACCTCTATTTGCTACTTGCTTTTTATGGTCATCTACGCAGTGGAAGTGTTCTGATAGACTCGTTCACTGATACTGGTGTACAAAGAAGGCAGAGGCTGAATTAGCTTCTGGCACTTGGGTCTCATGCCATGGGCATTAGGCTGCAACAAATGGTGTGATGGGTCCCAGTGGAAGGAGTGAGGGAATGCAGAGGAAACTATTTGCAGGCAGAGGGAATCATGGATGTAGGGAGAAACAGAGAAAACAGAGTCTGTATTTAATCTAACAGTAGTCACTGCTGTGACACTTTTGTTCCTGGCACAGATAAATTTTGTGGGGTCATTCTGTGGTGTTTAGGTTCTGGGTGGCAGCAGAATCACTTCAGATGCGCTGAGAGTGCAAGCAGCATTCCAGTGCTGCAGAATTATCGTCAGTGGAAATGTGTTATTGCTGTGTGCAGATACACCAGTTTGTAGAGTTCAGTTTTAGTTGGTTACATTAATCAGGGTTCCATTCACCTTTGGCTGTGTGTAAATTTGTGTTGGGAGAAGAAAAGGAAAAAGAAAATGGAATCAGAACACGGAGAAGTATGTCTCAAGCTTACCACTGGTGAGAGGGAAAAGCACTAGGGTAAGCCATTCTAATAGGATTAGACATGTTTTGTTTTCTTTTATGTAAATAGAAATCTACAAAAGTCTGAGAGTGCTCTTAGTATGTCTATGTGTACCTGACATAGGTAGCTGTGTTTAGCAGCAAAAATTCCCAACAAAGACATCAAAATGGAGACTCACCAGTCTCAGTATGAGTTTCTCACTGTGCAGTAAAATTGGCAGAAGCTGGATGGTCTCTTCATGAGGGGGAACAAACACATGCATCAGGGTCAGCACCGGCCCCGTGTCTGCCTAGTCATCCTGTGAGCCCAAACACAGCAACTGCTACTTACTGTAGCCTTATATTTTTATAAACCTACTTGATTTTGGTTCTTTTGCAGCAATAGCATATGTGATCAGTTTCATCCATTTGTCAAGATAACTGAGCCAAATTAGCCAAAGAAATTTGATTTTTGAAAACATCAAAGACCATGAATCCTGTCATGCCTTACATCTGTAAAAACCCCAATGAATATTGCCATACAGATTATTGGTGACAAAGAATAGGAAGAAGGACAGGAAAGACAGCATAAGGGTGAAAATGAGATGAATTAAAAATCCTTATCCAAAAAACTTTCCAATGTATTGAAAGAAACCAACTGCTGAAACTTGTATTTCTTATTGTTCATGGAGAAGAAATAGATAAGTGTTTTTTTGGTGAAAAGTGCTGATCAGTCTAGCTCTATGTAAGCTCTATTTTCTCTCTGTAAAATAAGAGTAGGGAAGTAGACAGTAAACTGAAATAGCTGATTTTTGAATAAAAATTACTGGCACATGTCTTATCTCCAGCAGAGGTATTCTGAATAACTTTGAAGAAGGCATCTCATCTCCAGGCTGAGAGATGCAATTTTTATTCCTAAAGTACACACTTCTTACACAACTGGTTGACAGAGCTTTTTGTTGCATATTTGACCAATCTGTCTCTCTAGTTTTTCTCTGCTCTTCTGTGGTCTGTGAGCTCTGTTGCAGAGGTTATATAGGTATTTCTTTGGTAAAGCCCTTCCAAGATTTCAGCTTTCAATGGAAAACTCAAATAGGTTATTAAATCTTATCGATGCTAATGCTGTGGTCTGTTAAACATAAATTATCTGCAAATTTGTCCATTAATTTGCATCTATAGCTCTATTATATATATGCAGAGTCATAGATTTTAACTTGTTCAACAGAAATAATATTTTCCACAGAGGCAGTCTCTGTCATCTTAATTTAATTGAATTTATTATGATTTCTGAGTCTCCAATTTGCATTTTAGTTGAAGAAGTAAAACTATATTACTGCTCAAAACCAGCTGGAGTATATGAAATGTCTCAGACCATTACTTACTCTTGAGGTCAAATTTTGCTATGCTTGATACCTGAAAGACAAAGATGAAGAGTTTCTGAACATTTCCAGAAGAGTAGTCCTAGGTATTTTAATTAAATCAGTCTGCATCAGGTATATCCTCCAAAAACTGCCTGGGAGGGTTTCCACAGGTTAGAAACTGAACTAACAATTTATGTGGAGGCAAAGAAAGGCAGTGAAGCAGCAGAGAACTCTGTGAAACCAATTGGCAGTGAGCCATCTGTTAAGCAACCGCAACTACGTCAAAGATATCTAAAAATATACCAGTTGGTTTGGGAACATAATGCCCTAACTCCAATAAAAAGGCACTTTGTAAACAATCAAAAATGTCATTTAAAATCAATTGCATTTGTTCATATAGCAATTAAATATAAGATGTACGGCTCTCATAGATGTTGTTTGTAAATCCTAAAAAATTAAATTGTCTGTACTCCTCTTTGGAGTAGAAACTAGCATTTTCTTTCAATTCCATTGTCTCTCTCTGTGGCTCCCCCATGTCCTGACACTTCTGTCATGTCTTGTCTTCCCATTTTGCTTCTCCTGAGTTTCTCTCTCATCTATTTTCTTGTCCAAGCTGCCTTGGGCAGTCTTTCTTTGTGGAACCATAAAATGGTTTGGGTTTGAAGGGAACTTAAAAATCCTCAGGTTCCAAGCTCCTCTCTGTTTTCCATCCCACTCACTTCATTCACTTGCCCTCACGCTATTGTCATTTCTCTACTTCTGAGAATCCTACTGCTTGGATTTCCAGCAGTTCTGCCTTTGCACTTCAGCTTCCTTCTTCCCACATTCCCTTCTATCTAAACTACAAACCTTGCCTTTCTTTGTAACCTCCAAGCTGCACTTTCTGCTTTTCTGTCTTTCTCCTGAACTCTGGCTTTTACTTTCAAGTACTTTTGTTTCTGTGGAGCCCCTCTCTTCCATCTCCCTCTTACATGCGCCTGTCTTCTTTGCACTACCAGCTTATCTGTCAGAAACTGGGGACACTTTTTGGTGTCATTTTAGTGTTTCTGTGCAGTTTTGCTCCAGTATTTTCCACTTACCTGAGTCATCAGCCTCAAGTTTGAGAATCAGTGTAAAGCTTCAGTCCTGATTAAGGCATCAGTGTGACAGCTCTGAATGAAATATCATCATTTTTTTCTGCATCTGCCCAGCAGTGTCATCACTGCTGTTGTAAGAGAGCCGAGGGCAGCAGCCTTGATTTGTGATTCATTCTGTGCCAACACTATGGCCCCCTGCAGCGGGCAACAGCTGGCTGATGGTGAGACTACCAACAAAAAAATTGCCCATGAAACAAGGTTGAACAGTCTTAATTCAGCCTTGCTGGAGTTCTGGTAAAATGTTGAGGTGCTGAGTCACTAATTCCTTAATAGTTTCCATGAAGGCAGGTGTTGGTACCCAACAGTTAACTCCTGAACTGGACACAGATAAAAATCTAAATTTGACCTCTCTTCTCCACCCTTCCTTCAAACAAAAAATACTGAAAGAAGTATGAGAAAACCTGGTCACCAGCACTTTGGTACATTGTTAGGTGAAACAAAGAGTTGTTACAAATTGCAGCATTGCTGATTTCATTCATATATGTTCAGCTAATTTAGAGTGTGCTTCCCAGTGTGATGGTGATTTCAGTTCCTGTTCAGGGCACGTGCTAAGTCATGTTATTTGAGGACACCCTAAAAGTGGACTATACAGTGGCTGATTTCAAGAGCAGATGTCACTGTAACAGTGGTTTACTTAGCAGCAGCTTTTTTTGGTTGCGTCCCTCCAGTCAGGCTGCAAACATGAAAACAGGAAATGTCTCCCTGTTTGTAGAGGTCCATCTGCAGTAATAAATATAAGCATATGTATTTTGAAACAACTATTTTTAGAAACTTGTGTTGAGGATCATGCTGCTGCTTGGACTTTATGCCCTTTCAGATTTTGTTGCTTAGTCTATACATTTTTAATAATCACATTGCCTGCTAGCAGTGACATTTTGTGAAGGTCATTTTTCTTGTGAAGTTGGAGAATGGACTTGCATTTCATTGAAGGACTCCCTGAGCTGCAGGATCATTGTTTATGGACTGTCTTGCATCTTGTACTACCTTTGAAGCCTGCTTAGAATATCAACTAATGATATCTTCAAAGTGTCACTGTGCTCAAGGTCAGAAAATAAATCGCAAAATGCACTTTACACTTAAAAACCATTTTGAATAGCTTTGAAGCATGGTATTAATTGAAATGAAAAGGCATAGATACAGACTTGGTACATATGCACACACAGAGAATTCCATGTTGCACTAACCTCTTCATGGTCACCAAAGTGTCTCTTCACCATTGCAATGCCTTTATCTTCTGTATTATAAAAATCATCGGGTTTGTGGATATCTTAAGAATTTTTAATGTGATTGATGATTTCTTACCTCAGCAGGTATCTTAAGGTAATCTCTCTCCATGGAGGAGTTTTATATTTTTGTCTACATCATTCCAAGCTCACTTCCTTTTTTCCCTGTGTAAAACACAGTCACTGGGTTGTATTTATATGCCTTTTCTGTTTCTGCATAGAGAATGGCAGATCCGAAAACCAACATGCTGTGCCTGAAATACAGGAGACTGTGGTGTCAGCTACTAAATTAAAATTGCTTGGTTTTTTTATAGCTTCCTACAACTGAGCACATAACAAGTTTACTTATTAATAAAGTACTCAAATGTTTACATGGTAGCAGTGTCTGATGCCTTCTAATACTGATACTAATTTCTAATTAAATAATATTCTGATATTCCTTTAAAAATATCAAAAGCTAGTGACCATGTTTGAGAATATGGCCATTTGAATATCTATACTCTTGATGGATATTTTTTTTTTTCTGTTTTATCTATTGCTTCATGTAAGCGCCCTTACATGTAAGCGTCCTTCTTTTAGGGATGCTGTTGGGTTAATTCTGTCATTTTCCTTCTCTAGGACTTTAGTTTTCCATTTGTAAACTAAGAGCTTACAAAAGTACAAGTTTTTGATTTATAATTGAATCTTTCCTACAAAATAACTTGCCTGTTTTTTTTCTGTATCAAACTGCGAAGAAAATTCAGCTTATTCAGGGTGTCCTTATATTTAAGATGTTCTTTTCTATTTCTGTTTTGATAGTTGTACCATCAAAGCATTGTAGTTTGGCTTTATGTTATACCATGGTTTTCACAGTTCTATGACCATTGCTACCAGTTTAGTTGTGCTGAATAAGTTAAAATCTTGTTTCAGAGCATGAAGCAGTGTGACCCTCTGAACAGCAGCTACTGTGGGGGAAATGAAGAGATAGGGCTGTAACCTGTCTTTAAGATGCAATGTCCTAAGTAAAGTTAGATGTTGGGAGACTGGACAGATTGTGCATTTGAGAAAATTTCTGTTAGGAAGTTAGGACACAGGGTTGTGCATGATTTTCCATCTGATTCCCTGTTTGGGAAAAGGACTAAAAAGACAAGAATTTTCAGACTGCTTCCAGACTTCTCAATGCCCACTGCCTACGGACTGCTTATGAATAAGAGCCACCAGCCTGTTTGGAACTGCTGTTTTGCTGACATGATCAAAAGGGAAGGCCTCAGCCTCTGGCCATTATCATTACCATTTTACTATTTTCCTGCCTGCCTGCTACGTGGGCTTCCCTTTGCAATTTTTTTTTTCTATCTTCTGCGCAGACTGATTCATCCTTCTCATGCCTGAGAAAATCTCAACAGGAAAATGCACCAGATTGATGAGGAAGAGAAGGCAGTTACATTGGGTCTTTGCTTATTCTCAAACAGCTTTTCCTTTCTATTCAAGGCAGTTGTTATTTCTGTGGTGTTGGTTAACACTTTTTATTTTATAGGGTCCTGACTTCTATAACTTTCTATAGGAATCTTCACAGTGCTGCTAACAATCCTTCATCCCAACTCCTTGTCCTTCCCTATTTTACACAACCATGAGAAAATTCTATAGCATGTTTCAGTTGAGAATTTAGCAACAACATTTCTTGACAGAAAATAAATGAGGAGATATTCCTACCCAATTTTTAGCTGGTTTCATTTTTTTTCTTGTCCTTACACTTGTTCACTCAGTTTGCTATTTAATTTTTGATTGCAGGCCACTAAAGAAGTAATAGAGCGAGAAGCCCCGGGGATGGCCCTGGCAATGCTGATGGGATCACTTAATGTTACACCTCTGGGCATGCTCTCTAGGTAAGACTACTTCCATCAAAACATGAGGTGAACTCTTCCCACAGAATTATTTATTACTAATTACTTATTGTTATCCAATGGCTATGTGCAAATCATTGAAGACTGCCATTGTTATCAAGACTAGAAGTCTTAACTTCAGAGAAGGGGCCAAATTCATATAATGGTAATTGCACTACCTCATTAAATTCCCTTTGTCTCTACTAGAGACTGTATTCTCCTGTGTTTTCTGTGCCATGTTATTTGTAATACTGATGCACACTCTTAAATAGCTGTCTTTCCATTCTAGAAATGTGATGTTTTGGTGATGAGTGAAGAATTTTTCTGTATGTTGTTCATCAAGTATTTAAATGGTTTTTCTGGCAAAAAAAATCATTTTGATAAAGACGAATGTTTTGTACTGTCCTACATGTGGAGGAATCTCATTAATTTCTCTCTCCAAGTACCTGGAGTGCATGCACAATCTCTATGGTTTTCTTGAAAGCACACATAGTACTTCTGCCAGCCATGCAGTTCCTAAGCACTTTTACATACTTTTTCATGATCTCTTGAGATTTTTTGGCAGCTCCATTTCTCTCTTGAGCCACTAGGTCTGATTATTGGCAGCTGAAATTAGAGTTTCATGCTGCTGGTTTAGACCTTTTTTGGTTATTTTTTGGTTGTACTGGACATTTAGCTTATAACGCTCAAAAAATATTTAAAGCAGAATAGCAGAGCCAAGAGGACAACTACTAAAGGAGCTGTCTGCCAAACACAATTCCACCTCATTTTTATTCCCCTGTGAACAGTTCTTATTTCCTTTGTTTTAAATCTGCCATAAACTGTAACCCACGTATGGGATTTGCTGGATTGAGTTTGTACTCTGTAAGCTTGACTACTGCAACAGGAATAAATGAACACATTTCTTTAATTCAGGCTCATCTCTGTGCTGCAGTAGAAATTCCTCAGCTACCTGGAATTCTTTCTAAACTGAGGGTACCTAATGTGAAAGAAGGCAACATGAGAAAAGAGAGGCTAGGAGTCAGGCAATATTCAAACTGCCAGCTGAAAACAGCACTTCAGGCTGGCTTGAGTATGATATCAAAAGTTAATTTAGTGGCACAAAGATGATCTCTGTGCTATTTACTTGTGAGCATTGTGACAGCTGTTGTGGAAATACTTGTTACCCTGCTAAAAAATGCCATGCAACCAATAAATGACATTAATTACTGAGAATTACTTGTATAAGAAGAAATCCAGGGAAGTTGGCTACCCAACAAGCCATGGGTTATGGCTCAAAATTTTTGATAATGCCATGACTGGAAATTATTTTCTTTTCTGTTCTGTCTTCACTTATAGCTCATGTTTTTATTCAATGAAGAGAATATTGCAGTTTCTCTAAACTGTCACCTCCATATCTTCATGGTTTAGTTTTATCATTTTACATTTTTCTTATCCTTATATCCCAGCCCTGGGTTTTTTACCTTGGCTTTTGTAAACAGTGAAAGCACTCTTTCCAACCTCAAGACAAAATTCTGTAATTTAGTTTCTTTTTTTTGGGTAATATTTAGCTAAAATGTTGAAAAGTCAAACGTTAGACAACAGAAAGCATTCAGCACTTGAGTGTTCAGCCTTACATCAACACCAAAGGAATATCTAAAAGACAAAAAAAAAACCAAACAAAAAACTTCCATCTTTGATAGTTGGTCTTGCCTTTTCTTGAGGAAGAGGGGAAAGCTATTAGGAAGAATTATATATGAATTGCATAAGCACAATTTTCACTTGAGAGTTACTTCCTTCTCTGCTTTTCTTATGTTTAATCTTTAAATAAAAAGGACATACTTGAATTAATGCAACAAGCACAATTTAGTATTTTTACCTGGCCAGGGACACAATGTTGGACACGGTCAATTACACTGCAAAGGAACCATGTGTGACCAAACAGACTATTTCAAATAATGTATTGGATGCAAGTAAACAGTAGAATTAAGGGAGCTACATAGATCTCAATAAAGATGGAAATCTAGCTAGTGTTTGTACTATCAAATTAATGTTATACCCTGTCAATCTTGTTATATGCTTTTTCAGCTCAGCTTCTCTCAAGTTCTTTTTTGAGTACATAATCAGAAAATATATTGGAAGTCAAGTTTTAAAAATCTGATAAATCATCAAATTTATCTTAAATGCTTTCCTTTGGTTTTGATAGTGGAGGTAGTTGCATGCAAGAATTTCAGTCTGTGTTTCTTTCATTTCAGGCCTGTGTGTGGAATCAGAGGGAAAACTCTCATAATTAATCTTCCAGGTAGCAAGAAAGGGTCACAGGTAAGAAATGTTCTTACTGATCTGCTAGGAAGGAACTATGATGAGCACTTCTCCATGTTTCGAATGGTAGAAAGTGCCCACTGTAGCAGATTTTACAGAAGAGAATTGAAATGCATATTCATGTCAAGTTACCACAGCATCACCCTTAGCCAAGGACCATGCAACTCCAAGCTTGTTGAAGGGGCTGTGTGACCAGGACAACATTACATGTAATGCAAGAGAGCACTCACTTGACCAGGCAGTGCTAATGGAGAGTCTAATGATCTCTTACACGTTCCCTTTCTTCTCTAATTAGCTGTACCTTGTCTCTGGGTTGTCTCCAGCTTCCAAGAAATCATTCTTTTTCACACAGGAGTAAGAGGAATGCATAGTATATGGTAGAACCTGCTGGAGCATTTGCAGTTTTGATCAACAAGAGGGAAGAAAGGGAACATAATTTTAAGAGTTTGGGAATGTTTTTGAATCTTCTCTATGTGGGTATGTCAGACTTTTAACCCTTTATACAGTTTGTTTTCTTCATTCATTTTTCTCTGTTTGGACAGAGAAGTTAGAATTTTTGTTTTTATTCATGTTTTCTGTCTGACTCTATAGCTGAGAGGAACAAAATTAAATTCCAGCAGGGATTTGTGTGAGTGTGTTAGTAAAACTAGATCTTTCACTAATTTCTTCGTAGTTGGCTGATAGAAAAACAATCTTCTCCACAGAAGTACTGCTAAGCTGAATAGTGATCTATACAACCTGAGACAAAACTGCTGGGGAAGGTTCCCAATCAGTCACAAGAATCTATTTCTTCAAGGCTCAGACTAAATATGGCCTTGTTAATAAATGAATTTTCCTCTGGCCTTGAAGAAATGCACACCTGGTACACAACTCCTGAACCTGTAGTAGCCAGGCACGGAGCAGACAGTACCAACACGTTTAGCAGCACAGCCCTGAAGTCACCGTTTCTTAGACTTCTGTCTGGAGATAAAAAACCAACATTTATGTGGGCTGTCACCTGGAAGTGGAAATGCTTTGAATACTATGATCTTAAGCAGCCACCATAGGTTTTCAGAGGCACTGTCAACATGTT
Source organism: Polioptila caerulea (assembly GCA_013397295.1). Lineage (NCBI taxonomy): Eukaryota > Metazoa > Chordata > Aves > Passeriformes > Certhiidae > Polioptila > Polioptila caerulea. The sequence goes on along the minus strand of VYXF01002162.1, from coordinate 371,518 downwards.
TCAGTTCAAGGACTCAGTGTGAGCCCTCCTATGATTCTACGATTCCTCACAGAGTTTCTGGAAATCTAGTGAGACTGTAATTTAAAGGAAACTTAAAAGCTTTCAAAACACACAAGAGGCATTGGAGGATGGTGAGGTGGGAGTATACCTTCTTGAAATTCTTCCAGTGATATGTGGGAAATCATATGTATGTACATGTATTTAACATAGCAATAGCCCCCTGTTTTAAAGAAGTGATGTGCCAGTAAGAAGGTTATTTCACGAGTAAATACTCCTTTTGCTGAATTAGGAGAGAGATGAAATAGCCTACAGTCTCTTATGGATTTTATTGTGTTCAGGAGCACTCCTAACCCAGAGAAGCAATTGTCATTTTCTGTCCTGAGGCAATCAGACTTTGAAGATAGGTAAATTGCAGAAAGTGAATGAGGAAAAGAAATGAAAAAGTATTAATAAGTATTTTAACAATAGATTGATATAGAGTAAGTAATAAAAAAGGTAATTGTGCTGGAAAAGAAAAAAGTCCTATGATTGCATCATACAAGCAAGCTTATGATAAACTGATTTTCATTTGTTCCTGTCATGATTATACTCTGTCCTGTCATGATTTCTTTTAGTATAAGACATCTGTAAAGTCTCAGATTTCAGCAAAGGCTTTTAAGATGAAGAGTGGAGAAAATTGGTCCATAAAAGGCTGAATCTCTAGAACCAAAAAGGACAGATTGTCACCAGGAATTTCTCTCATTTTTCTCTTTTACCACTTGCTGATTTCCCTTCCATTGCATAAATACAATCATATGAGAAGCTTATATAAAGCTATGAAATTTCAGCAGCATACATGTTTCTTTAATAAAATATTAATGGAAAATGACAGCAGTGTAAATGCTTCATCTCCAAAATGGACTGGATGCCAAACATGTTTTCACCAGAGAACATTTGTGTGGCATGTACCACTGAATCCAGATCTGCAGAAATCTTCCATTTTTGTGTTGGATTTTTTTTTTTTTTTTTAGTCTTGCAAAATATAGTTAATATTATGAAAGAGGGCAAAGTGTGAAATGACCAGATGTTTATTAAGTTTTAAAAATTTTGTAATTGTAGTAACAATTGCCTAAAACAATGGGTTTCATATGTATCATGAACTTTTAGAGGACTTACTGGGAATCTGTGCATTATTCAGAAAAAATAAAAAAATAATAAAAATTAAATAAAGCCAGAAGGCTTTATTTCAATGCTTGCAGTGGGGCAAATGCTTCTCTGGCTAGTCAGTTATTAGTGTACTTTTTCACAGTTATTGGTCAGTTCAGGGGTTGTTCTTGTTTCTCACTTACTTGCTTCTTTGCTAAAGTAATGATGGTTGTATGCTTCATTATTTTAAACCATTTTAAAAGTAATACTGTGAAGGCACAATAACTCTGCAGTTTACAGTTGCATTATAAGTCATAATCTTTATTATCTTTGCAAATATGTTTTAGTATACTTTCATTCTGTACAGCATTTGTACTCATCTGGTTTGCTCCAGTTCTTTGCAGTACCAACTTCAATGTTTTAAGAATTTTTAAATCTATGAGGCAGTCTGACCTATCATTCATTACTCTTAAAGAAGCAACTGAAAGATGTGTTCTTATTTAGGAGCTTTGAGGAAATACAGTGCTTGTAAGTCAGGTTTTACTTACAAAGTGGGATATATAAACTCCAGTAATTTCTGATGGATTCTTTGCTTTTTATTTTGTTTACATAGTTATGTTTATTTATTGAAAATATTTATTTCATTATCCATTTATGAACTTATTATTTATTTTCTGGGTACTCTAAAATATCAGGATATGTTTTTTAAAGTCTTCCTATGCTTGAAACAAAACTGAAGGGCAACAAAAAGGATAGTGCCAGCTTTGTCTGTCAACCTGTGTGTTCCTGACTGCATTGCCATGGCAATTATTTCCTGTGACCCTGCCATCATTTTCCAATACTTAAATGTTTACATACAGTCTCCTAAAACAACATAAGAAAACTTTTTCCTGTGGTGCCTTGGAGAAGAATGAGAGACAGTAGTCACAAATTGAATGAGGTAGCTTCCAAAGGAAAAATAAAAGAAATGGAAAACTAAAACAAAACTGAAAAAAATGCCAAACACTTTGAGGGTAATTAAGCATTAAGACATGTTGTCAGCAAGGGTTGTGGAGTCTCTGTTCTTGGATTGTTCCTCAAGACTTTACTGGATAAGCCCTAAGGAGGCTGAGTTTCCTGCTGACCCTGTTCTGAGCAGGCAGGTGCAGCACATTAAGTCCTGAGGTTCCGCTTTGGTTTCATGAGGCACCTGCGTAGTTTAGCAGCAGAGGAAGCTCTACATGGTAGCTATATCTGTGCCCATTGTGGAACAAGATGTCTGCAGCTTTGCTTTCTCCAGCCATATAAAATCAACTTTCTAATTGTTTGTGAGATTATAGAATAAGGAGAGGTTTGAAAAATAGCTTGTTCATTAAATATTTTTTTTGTTACATGGCATTATGATGACATAAGTGTATTTTGTCATTCTTCCAGTATATAGAATAAATCCATTAATAAAAAAGGATATAATTATATAGAAGTATAATTATGGAAACCCTTATGAATTGTTCTCTAATTGTGAGGGAGCATAATAGGAAAAGATTATAAGCTAATATCCCTGGAGGGATACAGTTAAATGTTTTCTGCATTTTTGTAGTATTTTGCCAGTTGCTGTAAACTATTTTCAGTATTACAAATTCACAGAAATGTAACTCATGTTTTCAGTATTAGCTTCATTGCAATAACCCTGCTGTGCAATTTACTGTATTTGCATGAAAAAAGGCAAAAATTTGTAGAATAGTCGCCTGACTTGTTACTGAGTTCATTTATCTTTTAATAGCAGTTGCACAGGACATGATAGGTTTTATTTATGTTCAGGTGAAAAGAGGCATCTAAATCCCAAATATTTAAAGAATAAACTCATGTTTGTATGTGCAGGTAGCTTTTCACAGTGGTTTCTCTTCTCGTTCTGCATAGGAATGCTTTCAGTTTATACTGCCAGCCCTACCTCACGCCATTGACCTTTTGCGGGATGCCATTGTAAAAGTAAAGGAGGTACACGATGAGCTTGAAGATCTACCTTCACCACCACCTCCTCTTTCTCCTCCTCCAACCACCAGCCCTCACAAACAGACAGAAGACAAAGGAGTGCAGTGTGAGGAAGAGGAGGAAGAGAAGAAGGATAGCGGAGTTGCCTCAACAGAGGACAGTTCTTCTTCACATATAACAGCAGCAGCCATTGCAGCCAAGGTGGGTCTGGCTTCTTTCCTTAAGAGACCCTTGAGTTTCTCTCAGACACTTTCCACCAATATTCATTTGCATGTTAAGACTATACATTCATGTCTTTGTGTCAAACAAGTGTATTTCAGGTACATTTTGTAGAAGTAGAGCTTCATAAAAATATATGAATTCTGTTTTGGTAGGTGATTTCAAATCCCATTGGGAGATATATCGTTTATTATCTTGATGTTAATATATGTTTTATGGTACCATTCTGATGTGACAGACTAGTTTTAGTGGCTTTTTTTAATTTGAAGTACTCACACGCCTGAACATGCAAAGTCCAGTAGGCAGCATGTTAAGGAATCACAACAAAACTTTGCAACCCATAATATCTAATTTGAAATGAATATTTTAATTTCTGAATACAGTGATAAAAGAATGACAGACAGATAACAATTTAAGTAATAAACTATCCAGATTACTGTATTCCAGTGTGCATGTCTGCATAACAGATGTGAAATTCTGCCAACAAACTAAATATCATAATGTCTTTATAGCCTTGCTTTAACCAATAATCATAGATCAGCATTACTCAAACTAAAATTATAATAAATTGGAGACTCCAAAAGAAAAAAATGAGGTAACATTTGTAACTTCAATTCAAATTTTAAATATTTTCCCAAGAATAATTGTACTATTCGAAGCAATATATAATTATTTACCTCAGTTTTATTTGTTCAGTTTTGGAATGGAAAGATAATGTATCCCTGTGTGTTTGGAAACAGTTTTTTCCAAACTGTTTTGTTTGCTATCTACTCCACAAGTTGTGCTTTTAATTCCTATTATGAGAATTGAAAGTCTAAGTAATTCAAAATTATATTAAACAATTTCTAAACCAAAGCAGCAACATTCTAACTTCAGAAATGTGAATTCAGGTCTGAGACATCTTGACATTTCTAAGACAGCTGCAGCTGGAGATCATCTCCCAATATACAGAAAATCCTGATTACATATGTCTTTGCAGGGATGAATTAAGGTAATTATCATTTGCAAGTATCAGTTTTTATTAATGCAAATTTTAAGTTGTTTAATTTATTTTGATGCAGGCAAAGATAAATAATATGTGTCATTTTTAAAGGCAGGAAATACCTGAGATGGCTATGTTCATATGAGCTTGGCATTCCAGTGTCACAGTTGTTTTTGCCTCATTCATTTTTGGTCATTTGCTTGTACAGTTTCATATTTTCCTGTCACTGTATTCATAGCTGTTATGTGTTGTGCATTAGAAGCATCCATCCTATTCCAGTCCAGCTGTTCTCATGGCTAAAGGTCAGCAGCCCATCCCTGGTCTCATCAGTTATTGCCATCACCCAGCAGGCAGTGCAGGAGAACTGGTAAGAGACACTTGCAAGAGGCTTTTGCACTAACACTAACTAAAAATGCTCTGCCTGCCTCTGTGTATGAACAAACAGTGTTACTTATTATCTTCTTACAAAGACACATCAGTGCTATCTTTGAGGGCACACGTTACAGAAAATACCTGTTTAGATAAAGGGCTGAACAAGGTAAAGGGGATGTGTGTTTTCACTTTGAATCATTTAGCTGCTGAGATAATAATTGCTGTAAAGCCTATGTTTCTGGTTAGTCATTGGCTTTATCATCTAATATCCTCAATAATTGAATAAAATTAAGATAATCTCCTAAAATTGCTGCTTTAGTGCTATTAAATGGTAACTTTTCCCTCCTTGTCTTGTTTTGCTGCTTTTCTCTCAGTAGTTTTTTTGTCAACTCAATACGACATTTGCACTGGGTGTTCGTAGCTTGCTTTCATCACTTGCAGTTTCTGCCTCATTTTTGCTTTTTGTTGTAGAACTAGAGTTTTTCAAAAACAGAAGACTTCAGGAGTCAGGAAGCAGTGGACTTACTATAAATTACTGGGTTTTAATAAATAGTAGAAAACTATATCATTGAATGATGAAAAAGAACCTGTTCCCTTAGGCAAACAGTAATTTAAACCATCAATCAAATAGCCTAACACCTCTGTTTTTAAAACATAATTCTGTGTCTCTTGAGAAGTCACTTGGGAATTGTGAAGACTTTAAAGCTCATGCACCTGATGATAAAGCTATATTGTACATATATGTACATACATACACCCATTTATTGCAGTGTGTTGTTTTAGGGGTTTTTTTGGAGTTGAGGTCACTAAACTAGAATTTGCACCATATTCTTCAGTATCAGTAGAAAACAGTTAATTCACCCTCTATGAAGAGCACTTTTAAACTGGCATACATGTTTCTGTGTTCTCTTGAAGATTACTCTTGGGCTATTGTTTTATGCATTCTATAATCCAAATCACATCTTCAAACTCAGAGCAGAAAGTGGTTAATTTTTTGGCAGGTTATTGGTTAAGACATTTTTTTCTCTTATATAACAGTCGTAGTAATTGCCTCCTACAGATTGTTTTCTTACCTCGCCATCATTGTCAGTCTTTGTTTCAGTTCTGAGCAAAAGAGAACAAAGAACTCGTATCTGTTCCTTTTTGCCCTTCTTGTCAAGGCTCTTGTTAAAGTTCTCTAATATGAAAACACGAATATTTAAACAAAAAGAAAAGTACACCAGGGAAAGGCCAGGTCAGATAAAAATTGTAGAAGCAATGGCTGATGCATATGGTGAATATCTTTCTTTGTCACTTCATTTATTTCTCATTAATTTCTGTCTTTGTCAGTATGTTACAAGTTTTCCACTCCAGCTAGTGCAAACAGAAACTATTTTCACTAAAAACTATGAATTTTATTGTGCCCCATTTAAAGTTTTGAGATCTTTACTCTGTATTCGATTTATTTGAAACTGAAAAATTAATTAAAAATATTAGGGAGACAAATCATAAATGCTCAGTGTGACTTAGTGAAAGTTAAAAGAACAGTCTATCCAAATTGCAGTAATATTTCTGCCCTTCTTTATTTCAGGTTTCTGTGCACCAGGACACACAGATATTTCTCATGGGTGTATTTACCTCTTAACCAGAGTTAACAAGAGTTGCCTTGATTAGACACTTATATTGCCTAAATTTAATTTTTTAATATTAAAATTCAAAAACTCTCTAAATTTAGGTGAGAAAATGAGGAATTCCCCATGTCACATTATAATTTTATGTGTTTCTGTTAATGGAATAGACATACTAGTACCTTCATAAAATTCAGCAGATTGTAGTGGTTCAAAGAGAGTATTAGCACTACTTTTAGCAATACAGCACATTCCACTTTCATATTAGAAAAAGAGCAAAATTTATAACTGTGAACTAAATTTATGCTCTTAGTGAGAAATTTTTCTCTAGAATCTAGATATATTTATATATGAATTATTTTCTGGTAATTGCATTTTATGTAAAGGTAGTGAATTGGAAATAATTCTCATTGAAATTAAGTGCCTGTGATCATCTTTTCCCTTTACCTTCTGCTTCCTTTTCTGATTAATATCATGGCTGAAATTTTACTTAAATTTTAATTTTCTCACAGGCAAAAATTAGTACTACACGTGCAGTTCAGGGGAAACTGGGATTGTCTCAGTCACTTTATTGCAGAGAGAGATTTTTATTACAAAAATCAGAATTGTGGAAGCAATGATTGATCAATATGGTGGGAAATAAAAATGTTTCTTGCCTGAAGGTTATGAGGCAGTATGAAATATCTTGTTGCTCTACAGTACCCAGAGTAAACCTAGGGAGAACTGAATCATGATATCATTTGCAAAAGCAATATTATTATTCCTGTTATGGGGTCTAGGAGTACATAAAAGGGGTAATGGGCCTGTACACAATCATATCAAGGTGCGTGCAGCTTTTTATCAGAAAAGAGTAGATAAAAGGTATCTTATTTGAAGACTTAAAACTATTATTTCTTTGACCTTGTCTTTTTTTATTTTATACCTTTGTGAAAGTGTATTTTTTTTTGCCTGTATTTTCCTTAGGTATGGACATTATAAAGAAGCATTGAAAGTTGTAGGGAGTATCTATGCCAATATGAAACTTGGGGATTGTCAGCCTGTTTTGGGCTTTGATGAATTTAAGATGGGATTTCAGGAGAAAAAGTGAACAGAAGGGAAATAATGCATCTGACTACAAACCATTTGAGCATTTGGAATATCATTGCTTCAGTTTACCTCTGAGATACATCCCTTAGATGTGATTTGCAAATCAGAATACTCCATGTAGAGGCCAGTTAGGCACTGTTTCTGAAGAGGAAGATATCCCCAGTGTAGTTGTGCATAGTGAAAAGAAACTATGACTTCAGATTTACAGTGGAAATTGTTGCATGAGATGCTTAGCCTTGAAAGATCCTCTGAGGAGAGCTGACAGAAACTGACTGGCAAAAAAGACTGTTAGTCTAGAAACACAGTAGAGCAGAAAGGAGGCAGCTGCTGGCACTCTGAGAACAAAACCTGTTTTCACACACTTATAAACAAGTTAGAAACAAAGGAAACTCTTAACATGAGGAGAAGGGTATATGGTGAAATAAGATCCTCTAGGTATAACCCTGTATTTCTAAGTCAAGGTTGATAAGTTAGACATAGTCATTATTTATAGAGTGGAACCAAGGAAGCTGAGGGAGTGGGAAATGACACATATTTAATATCACAAGTATTAAGATTGGTCATTTTAACTGCACTGAGACAAGCAACAAAGCTCTCTTAATGTTCTAATAATGTAACACATAGTAAAAGCTAGGATTCAAGCTTGTTCCTGGAAGGACATACTTTCCAGTGGCTTCTATCTGCCCTAAAGTCTTATTAGGCAAAAATGTTCAAAATGCCTAGATGCAGACTGGGTAACAGAATCTCCATTTATAAAAAAAATCCTGTCTGGAAATTCACAGCACTCATGATTTGGCTTGTCACTGGACTTTCCTTTCTTGCTTCCTTTTATTGTCTGCTACTGCCATTTGCCCCAGACACAGGGGTTCTTCTGATGGTCCTCTTAGAACTTGAACATCAAGCTGAATGAAGAAATTTTTAATGAGGAGAAAGATCTTAAAATATGCATGTGTCTATATATTCCTTCAAAGATCTGAATGTCTACATTTTCTGGTTAGCTGTGATAGAATTTTCCCAGGATTTTCCCTGAGTGAAGCCACGCTGGCTGCTTCAAATCACCTCCCTGTCCTCCGTGTACCTTGACAGGGCTTGTAGGAGGATCTGTTCTGTGATCCCTGGGCACAGAGAGGAGGCTGACAGGTTGGTAGTTCCCAGGTTCCTCCTTTCTACCCTTTTTTAAGATGGATGCAATGTTCCCTACTTCCAATCACCTGGGACTTCATCTTGCTGCCATGACTTTTCCAATTCCATGGACAATGGTTTAGGAACTCCATCAGCCAATTCCTTCGGGATTTTGGGATGCATCTCATCAGGTCCCATGGATCTGTGTATGTCATGAACCTGATCCTCCCTCAGAGTGGGGCTTTATCGTCCCTCTGGCTTAAGGGCCATCCATTCAAGAAGTGTGGGAAGAGAGGTTGCCAGTGAAGACTGAGGCAAAAAGTTGTTGATTGCCTCAGCCTTCTCCTCATCCATTGTTACCAGTTTGCCAGTTGTTCATCAGGAGGGATATGCTTCCCTAACTGGCACTGTAATATATTATGTGGGAAGTAAAAAAAGACTAAACTTTTATTTTCCCCCTCAGAATGTATTTTAAACCAAGTGTTGGCTTTGGATGGTGGTTTCTAATGCTTTTGCCTACACTCGCTCCAGAGAGCCCTGTAGCTTTTGCAGCACAAACCTTACATTGAGAATTTTTGTAGCTGAAATAAATTTTTCATGGAATAAAGAGTATTTACTCACTGGATGACATTTCTTGTGAGAAATTTTCTTACTTCATGACATTTCTTTAGAGGGGTTCAGTAAATTTTTACAGAATGGTTTTCTTTTCAGAACGTTGCCCCCTAGTTAATGAATGGAAAGTCTGCCTCCCTTCATGTCATGGTAGAAATCATTGTTTGTCATTGTTGAGTTTGAAACAAAAGTTCAAGAGGAAACCATTATTTTCTTATTATTTCCTGTTGTAGTATATTTGAGTCATAGTTTTTTCAGGACAACTGGTATGTTCTGTGCTACTTCAGTTCAAATGTTAGATATTTGTTATTGAAATTAGGGGAGTATGCCATTAGCCACTGCCAAGCACTGAGTACGAGGAGGTGTGCAAACTGAGGAGTGGGGTATTCCTATGTTTTTGAGGTAAGGTTTTGAGTAAGTTTTACACACAGTATATTTTTTGCTATTAATCCCATCTCTCTTCTTTTTAAGATTCCAGATTCCATCATCTCTCGTGGTGTTCAGGTTCTCCCACGTGATACAGCCTCCCTCAGTACTACTCCTTCAGAATCTCCTCGTGCCCAAGCCACCTCTCGCCTCTCCACTGCATCCTGCCCAACACCAAAAGTAAGTACATTTATGCCTTGCAAGCTCCATGCTCAGCCCTGTAATCGATCAGATTAATGTATTGCCTCTGCTGAACAAGGTTGGTTCGCATGCAAGGGTTGTGTCATTCTACCTAACAGATAAATGCAGGACAGTGTAGCTTGTTCCATGTGTACTGCTACACAGTTTACCCTGTGGGCCCACCAACACCTTATGGTTACTGAAGTTTCATGTTATCTCTTGCAATAGGGATCATAAATATAAAATTTTTAGCACCTTGAATGTATTTAGTATCGTTCAGTATCCCCAGGAACATAGATATTCCTGCCACTGAGTAACATCAAGCAAATAGTATTTTGTCAAAAAAATATATGTGCAAATTTCTAGCCTGGGCTGGGGCAGATCTGTGCCCCACTTTATTATTGTTCAGTTTAAGACTTTCAAACCAACTGGCTTTGCTCAAACTTAAATATTTGCTGCCTGACATTTGGAAACAAAAAACAGCCAAAATTAAATAGAAAGAAAGTTTTAATGCCAACCTTGTGGGATTATTATTCAGTTCTTAGTGATCAGACTATACTATTTAATCATTGAGGTGAACTCTATATATTTACTTTTTATCAAGCTTTAAATAGCATACATCAAAAACTAAGCAAATTGACCAGTGGCAAGGTCTGTAATGTTTACCTTCAGCAGAATTCCTTTCAGCAGAAGAAAACTGTCTAAATTTGCTTTGTGCATTTACATCACAAAGATCTTTCTGTGGCACCAGATGCTGACATACTAATAAACCAGTAGCAGATGGCAAATAATAACATTCTTCCTTATCTAACTCATGATCCTTGAAGATTATTCTGCTTGCTAAAATGATTGCCAGCATCTGCTAGTTCTTCTCTCCTACTGTCTCATTCTTTTCTGTCAGCAAACAAGATTTATGGGCAACCACCCATAGAGATATTTTGGTTTAACTATGATATTGTTTTATGCAGTACTTACCTTCACTGTAATGGAATCAAAATTGTTCTGCTGGACAGCAAACTTGAGCTTCCTTATGTAATCTACTTCTCTTAAGATTGTTCAGTGAATTCTATCTGTAAGCATCTCCTTCACTTTTTTCCTAAAATATTTTATCTTGTCTAATGGCTTAAAAATAATAACATAGAGCTTTTTACATTACAATGCTCAAAGCAGAAGAGTAAGACAAAACAGAGAAACTGCACTGAGCCTTAAGCCCATTGAGAAAACAAAATTGTCCAAAGGGAACCAAAGGTGACCAGTAACAAGTGGAAGTAAGAGACAGCTCTTCTGAAAAATAGCTCTAGATGATACTTCTGTATTTTCAGGAAGTTTATCACCATGGGAAGGAGTAAAGCCTCTCTGTTACAAAGCAGAATGCAGTCCTCTAGACTGTCTTGATAGATTCAGAGATTACAGAAGGAATGTACTAGAAGTCTGAAACAGATTGAAAATCTGAAACTGTGTTTGGGCAATTAGTGGAGATGGGCTCATTTCATAATTAGATCATGCTTTGGTATTTCTTGTTGAGACCTGCTTTTCATGTGGGACTGTAAAATCAGGTTTTGTTCAAAATGTGTGAGACCACACCACTTTTATAACAGGAATTGCCATGCAACGTCTAGCTAGATTAGGTTTTCTGTGATGCATTTGATGGTGGTTTGTTACAAGCTGATATAGGGAAAACTAAAAAAAAACCCAACTGGAAAATAAACTTGACAGGTGATGGCATCTGTTCCTATTACTTAGAGGTTGGATTTTGCACATAAGCTTCTTTACCACTTAGAGAGTTCTTGGTTCATTTTATATATTACTTTCAAAAAAAAAGAAAATACCCATTGTCTTTTTGTTCAGTCCTTTACAGTATCCTCAAGTTTTCAAACATCATCTGAATTTATCAAGAAATGTGATTCATTCAGATTCTTCAAGATTATCAATGTGTCTAAATGTCTTTACTTATTTTGTTTTTCCTTCTGGATCCTGGCTTTCTAGTAATGCAATATGGGTTAATTTTATACTGGCCTCTTGCCCACACAGTAATGAGAATAAAAGTAAATTGAACTTCAGCATCCAGGTCATGTTACAAGGTTGTTTATTTTGGTTCTTTAATCTGCAAGTGTGTATCTTTTAAATAAGCTCATTTGGTGGTTTAGGAACTCATTTCAGGGCTCCAAAACATGTATATATGACATGAAACAAAGGAAGTGTCAGGGGAAAAATACTATTTTTTTGAATATACTTATTTTTGGAGTGGTGGTCTAGCCACAGAGCAAGTGGCACTATATTTCTTTGTCAACTGCATATTCCAGTTTATTTTGTTGTACCATTTTCTTCTTGTATTTTTTTGTCCTAAGTGTACATGAACCCTTACATCTCTCTTACTGAATTTGCTGAATAACAGAAAGCTCTGTGTGTCTCAGAAAAAAAAACCAAAACAAGCTTCTGCAATGACGGGAGCACCTCTATTAAATGAATGTAAGTAGCAGGCTAATAATGCATGAGGATATTGGAGAAAAGGTATGGGAGAACACTTTACTAATGCTCCTGATTGATCTGTTAGAAGATTTTACCTTTTTATAATCATATTTTGGAAAACCTAATGTTGTTTATGTATACAACCAGATCATGTAGACAAAATACAACATTTAATTTGCAAATTTACTGTTTACAACTTAGCATCCATGTTTTCTGAAAATCTCTGTTTCTAACAAAGTACTCAATGATAAATATTGGGTTGGAACCTGGATATTTCAATCAGTCTTCATAAATGTAATTTCCTGGTAAAGGAAGTAATTCTATTTCTTGGGAGGTAGGAACTTTTTAAGAGAAATTGCCTTTGGGACTACTCTATGTCAATGATTAGGTACATCCCCAAGACTAAGCAAGCCAGCTTTTGTTAGCTTTTAATAAATCTCTGTGGAACACATTTCTTGTTCTCTAAATGGTATTTGAGTTTCAAACAAAATCGACCACTGCACAAAGAGCATTTAAACCATATTTGTAGTAGATGGATTCACATATAGACAGAATCTAAGTTTTACTCAGAGGAAAGCTACACTAACAGTCCTCCCTTTTCAGTCATTCAACCATAAAGTTTATAGAGGTTGTGACATATTTTTATCTTGTTCTATAGTTTTGATTGTTTAAAAGTCTCACGGCTTTCTTAACATGGTTAGATGAACTTGCTGAATGCTCACATGACAGAAGTTTAGAATGACACAGTGTGGCTTACAAGTTTTTCTTGTCATTCCAGTAGCTGCTCAGATACTAAGGTCTCACTATGTTTTTGTCTGTGTTTGTGGTTGGCATTTTCATGAAATAAAATGCTTTTCAGACACAAAAGCAATAGGGGTACCTAGGGTAAAATACTTCTACAAATATGGAGATTTTTTTTTTTATATTTGCATTAATGTTGATTCTCGGGGTTTTTAAAGCTTACAGTATAAAACTTTTGATCTATAACTTCAGATAACTTAAAAGAATATATCCAGAGCAAATGACTGAGTCATTATTTCAAGCTTTGAATTTTGTTCTACTCTTAGGGGGTTCATATTAGTATAAAAGAAAATTGCAGTTTTCAAGTTGAAGTCTTCACTTCTCCCGTACATAAATGATGTAATCAGTACTTAATTTTTGGCAATGTTGTGTGTCAAAGTCAAAGGAAACAGATTTAGAAGACCGAGGACAGGTTTTTAATTATCGCCCGGAATTCATTTCAGTGACAAGAGATGTTCAAAGTGTTTCACTTTGCAAGATCATCAGTCTCACTGATGTTCAGTTCTTTAACTTCAATGTGCAAAGTTTCTTTGTGTTATCTTTGATCATAAGGGATCCTAAGGAAGTTGTTTTAGTACTTTTAAGATGAGAGTGTCAGTTTTATTCCATATTGCTACTTTATTCTCTTCACTCCTCACATTTTGCTTAAGAGAAAATCTGTCTCTACTTTACTTGCTAGTTTTCTGTCCCTTCCCTAGCTGTCCATTTTTTAGTTACACCGGGCCAGACAAAACCCTCAGTAGTAAGTTAGACCCTTACATATTTATAGTTGGAATAGATAACTTTTGATTCCTATGTAATGAAACTTTATAGGCTCTATCTTAGAGCTAAAATGAGCCAGCAAGGCTACTTTTCAGAATTTTTTTCAACTCTAGCAAAACAGTCATCTCACCTATCCTCTGCTCCGTCCATCAACACCTTCTTTGTAACAGTACATTTAATTCTGCTACTTGGTCACTTTTGGTTACTTTCTGTCTCCTATGAAGAACTATTGTCTTTATCATTCATAAATAGACATTCACTTAAAGACCTAATTCCCAGTGTAGAAAGAATGACGTGTAATTTATGTAAATGTTCCAGTTGCAGAGAATTTCTGAAATGAAATAGCCTAGAAAAATACTTTAAACTTTTTTTGAAAGAAAAAAATGCTAATGAAAGTTGTTTCTGTGACAAAAAAACCCCTTATTATTTCAGTAATTTCTCATGCTTACTGCTAACAAAAAATGATCTGTCATGAACCACTGCTTTAATATTAAATTTGTGCATTGACATCCACACAATCAAATGAGTTACAAATTAATGCGAAACCTAATTAAAATTTATGTTTTCAGTCTAGTGTTTTTTCAATGTAGAATTGCTATGTGAAGTAAGCCCAAGAGCAGGTGGGAGCAGGTGGAGTTGGAAAGATGTTTTTGTCAATTATTGTTGTTACAAATTTTTCAATATTTATCAGTAAAAGAAAGATCAGGTTCCTTACCAGAAATTCTTAGCTAATAATAAGATGCTATTGAAGATGTATTTTGGTAAACTGTAGTTGTATCCACAGTGTAGCTATTTTGTGTTCATTTGAGTGCATGTTTTTTTCTTGATTCTTACTGTTTCTTCTTAAGGGGGTCATCAAAAGGAAATATGGCAAGTATGTGAATGTATTTTAAAGTTTGAATCCATACACTAAATTTCCAAGTGAATTTTGCTTCCTTTTTATTTATGAAGTTTGCATAAGCTGAAATTTATTCTACCTAGGAACTTGCTTGAGTAAGTAGCAAGTGCTTTGGCATGGCTGTGAAGGTGTGATTAGGTTGAGGAGCGTGGAAAAGTGCAAAGAATGTTTTAAATTGTTAGGATGATCTACATAGGTGAGATCACACTCCAAGCACTGCAAGGGTTTCTTGCTTTTTCTTGCAAAAATACACACAGACGTAGTTACTTTTTCCTGTAGAAATTTCCAGTGTTTTCATTATTATTTCTGGGTTTAATTTCCTTTTAGTTTTTTTCCAATGTACATTCCAGGATTACAGAAAATTATGTTTAGTAAAAAGACATGCTAATAGAATGTATATTTGAGTAGAAAGTAGCCACAATTGCCTTAAGATCAATCCTGCTTCCCAATGCACATCAATCTGCTGTATCCTCCTGGGTTCTTCTCAGGACAATGCACCACTGGTTTTCAGATCAATTACTAATTAAGATACCAGAATATTTTCATATAGTCCTTACCTTTTTCTCTCGTTATTTAAAGTGTATTGTCTTGGCAAAACATGTGGATAATTGAGCCCTAGCAAGACTTATTTTTAGTTTACATTTTGGTTGCAAACCCTGGAAGCTGTTGGTTAACAACATGCTGCAGCTTCAAAAGTGAGACATTGTAACTAAGGCTTGGTTGCTTGGGATATTAAAAAATCCCTCAAATACATCATAATTAGTAAAATCCTTTCAAAAATGGAAGATACACTTTGTGGAAAGGTCAGAAGACTGTTCAGGGACAGTCTTTTGGGCGTTTTTTGAGCATTAGTACCAAAATAGACCCATCAACAAGTCAGCTCTGGAGAAGACTGGAATAATGTGGAGGCTGAACATTGAATTTCAATAGAAATACTTACTTGTCTTAGCTTTCTTTATTAAATATGCTTCAAGTAATACTTTGTTTATTCAATTCCTGGAGTCAGTATTACACAGTATGGCAGCATCAAAATATGGTTCTCTTCCCTTAGTCATGCTGAAGAACTATTTATTTTAGAGTGATTGGGAATTAGCTTCAGATCCAGAACAATTCTTGCAGTCGCAGAATCAGCCACTTTTCAGACCTGTTGTAGATTGAATCATACAAACAAGCTCTAACATGCAAAATTTCTCTACATTATTATGTCTTAATAACCAATTGATATTAATTAAACTACAGAATTTCATTCTTTTCCTGGGTCCAGTGAAAACTTTCAAATACTCCATAAAAGGTTACTCAGTCTTTCCCTGGAAATACGTTTTCTTTTCAAATTGTAACTATTCAGCATGTGCATTCCTTCAGAAGAGACCAATCTTTCAGTGCATACATCCTGGCTCACACATGCATGGCATGAGTTCTGGTCTCTGTTTGCTAACACTGCATCAGGTTGTCAACTCCCCCTTGAAATGTTTTTTTCAATTAACTTTGAGAGCAAGAGTTTTCATTTCTTATTATGCTGTCTTCCAAGGCCAAGTGTTTATTTCAAATTCTGGTAACTTCAATTTGTCATTTCTTTAAGATAGGGAAAAGATATGCATCCTTCTCACTTGAGAAGCCTTACTGATGTCTTTTCCATTCCTATCCAAAACAAATCTCTTGTGTAACACAAGATGAGGCTTTTAGGGTTTCTTTTATGGTTTGGGTTTCTTTCATCAACAACCATGTAATTACGTCTGTCTTTCATCCAGTGTCTTACATTAGAAATTACTGTGAATGCACCTCTACAGGATTATTTACAGGCTACATTTTCAGTATAACTAGTTCTGGTTTTGTCACTGGTGCTTGTTGAGTTTGTTGGCACCTGGTGGTCATTTTTATGTCTTGCTGAAGATGATGTCAGAAAAATATTGACTTCTCCATTCAGTCTTTTTTACTTGGGGCTATTAGTGCCTATTATATAAGCCAATTGACTAAATCTTATTTCTTTATTAAAAATTATGTCAAGAGTAAAACTGTGCATCCTATAGGCTGAATTTTCATATGGTCTTATGTGTGTAGGAATTTGGCTTTCTTTTGTTCCTTTTCTTTAGTGTCTTAGTCCGTTCATACCTTAACCTGATGTAATCAACAGCTCAGCTCTGGGTTTCTGTTCCTTCACTGACTCTTGACATAATAAATAATCTACAGTATTTTTTGCTGGGCTCTTTCCTGATGAAATAATCAGCAGTTTTAAAAATGTACCTGTAAGGATAAACAACAATCTTCTTGTTGGTTCTTTCTTATTAAACAATTTAATTATAGTGTAGCAAAGTTCAGTGCCAGGTGTTATAGGAGAGATAGGTGATGCTATTTTAGAACAAAAAGGGTTTAATTCCCTCTTTCATGTCTATGTATTCAAGGGCACAAAGATACATGCATTCAGTAGTCTGTCCAGAATCCGTGTGTGCGTACCCAGCTGGTCTGGTCAGGATAGCTTGAAGTGATAGAGAGGATGTGAAGCGCCAGCTATGACCTTCTCCACAACTTTTCTAGTATCCTTCTTAGGCTGGTATCCATTGAGTCAGTGTTGGATGCATCTTTTATACTCTTTAGAATCTGACAGTAAAGGAGATATTTGTCTATCTGGTTTCACCTCTTGAATATGTTAGATTTTATTGTTGTACTGGGTTCTCCTTATGTAAACCTGCTCTTCATCATTTTGATTTTATCTCACCAGCTCAACTCTCTTTTGGTCTGTAAATCATTTTAGGTAGCCTGATTTTACTGATTGGATATCCCCAGAAGCTGCAAAAGTACTATGAACTAAATGAACCACTAATCTGCATACCATCAACATTTTTATGTTCCCTCCACTATGCTTTCTGGTGCTTCCTCATCCATACAGGTCCTTCCTTTTCTCTGCCACTCCTAATATGTCTGTTAGGCATTCAAGGAGGGTTCTTAGGCTGGAGTCTGTATTACCTTGCTATTGAAACAAACGTGTCACAGTTTGATACTGTATCATGCTTCTACAGTTTTGCATCATCATCATCATCTGCATTTCATGCACGTGTCTGCTGGTTTTGGCTGGGGCAGAGCTGCTATGGGTCTACACAGCACCACAGCCAGCAGCAAAAGCAAAAAGCAGCCACCAAGGAGCACTAGACTAAGACACAGTCAGGCAAGTGAGCCCCATGACAATCACAGGAGCCTGCTGATTATTAGCTGAACAGAAATAACAGCTATAAATTCAAGTTTGCACTTGAATTTATCAGTCAAATCTGTCATTATCTCAAGCACTTCGAGCGCCATGTATGGTGCCAAAAAGACTGTCGTGGTTTAACCCCAGCTGGCAACCAACCAAGCCCCCTGCAGCTGTTCCCTTTCTCCCCCAACCAGGGGGAGAGAATCAGAAGAGTAAAAACAATAAAACTTGTGGGTTGAGATAAAGACAGTTTAATAGGGAAAGCAGAAGCACACACAGGCAAAGCAACACAAGGAATTCAATTAGTTTTCAACAGTATGTTTACTTGTTTGAAAGGAAGTGGGTTTTTTCTGTTTCTGATCGCATCCACGCCATCATTGCATGTTATTGGATATGTATTTCTGTAGGCATTTATTGAAATTTGCATTTACTGAAACCTACATACATTTCAGTATGTTGCTTTTGTTTTAAACTTACAATAGTGCAGAAAGTCTGTATGGAAAAAATCAGTGAGAAAATAGGGATCCTTAAGGTGAGACATTCAAAGTGCTTACACTTGGAACATATTTCTCTCCAATGGCTGTGTTGGAAAGAGGGCCTCACACTTGATTACCTTAGAGTAGATTTATGGAAATCATTCTGTAAGAAACAGTAACAGGTTTGGCAAGATTTCAAACCAGCTGTTGGCTTTTTTTCAAATTTACACCATCCATTTCAGTTTATTTCTTAAGACTGCTTTTGTTTCTTCTATATGTAGTTTTTCAAAATGTAAGGAGCATCTTTGAGCAAGTTCTTATGTATTTGCATGGCAGTTCTTTGCAACACGGTGTTAGCTTTATGAAGTTTGCAGGCAGCCTCCTTAGACAATGGTTTCACTCAACAGCACTGTTAGTGTGGACAAAGATTGACCTTGGCCATTCACCAGGTTATTGTTAGTACTTGGCCACTTAAAGGTCATATTGTTTTATGCTTCTGCAAAGTGAATTGCATACCGGATCTTTCCACCTTAGCTTAATCTTCTGATGTTGTCCTCTCACTGCTTTAATTGTGTCCTGTGTCTTTAGTGGATACACCCTTTTCCGATATCCCTACCTACCCTTCTGCTCCTCTTTCATACTCCTCAGGATGTGACAAGACGTGTTTACACAGGTTTTCCAAACACAGCCCTGTCTAGTCAAAAGGATAAAATACAGGCTGTTACAGATATTTGAGAAGAAACCTTAAAGGCACTTGTCCTCTTCCCTTTGAAGTCCCACTGCCCCATCTGTTTTCAGAAAGGTGAGATCTTCCTTGTTACAATGAGCCCCAATGAAAACATCTCTCCCTTAATTTTGCTGCTAGAAGTGATCAAAGAGAGCAGGTATTTGCTTTAGAACCCTGCAAGAGAGCTGGTTTGCTTTATCATCTACCTGTCCCATCATCATATCACTCCTAAGTGACTTTATTGGTGCAACAGTTTGCTCCCTGACCATGAAGGTATCTTTGATAGGAGCTTCCTCAGTGTCTAAAAGTGTTCAAAGGACAGTGTCTGCCACAATATGTGCTATAACCCTGTATCTGCTGCAGCTTTTAAAACTTAAGTTCAGCTTAGGACAGCAAGGCAAAATAGCACATTCAGAAGCAAATTGTCAGTTTGGGAAAGATATATAAAAAGAATATGAAACTTCATCACCTAGAACTAGGATGTTTTGATTTTTTCCTTAAATATGACCTTTCCTACTTGCCAAGACAGATTTCTGATATATGGGATAGGTGTTTGGGTTTTGAAAAACTCCACCAGGAGCACGAGCTGCAAATTGTGCTTTTTTTTTTTTGTGGGGAAAGCTAGAGAATCACTGAGGCTGCAGACATAGGCGAGGACCAAAATGTGCCAGCAGACAGTGAAAAAATGATCAAATGTGTCTGAAATGAGAGGATTGAAAGTATTGAATTGAGGAGAAATTGGATGTAAAGGTTGAGTGGTAAAGGTCTGATACAAATCAAAGCAATATTTGTGGCTCTTGAGTGATGAGGCTGCAGGACTTGGAGTGTTTGAAGAGGAGCAGGAAGTAGCTTGGGTGCAGGAGGGAGCAACAGCATTATGAGAAAAGGAGGGGCTGTGGCCAGGAAGAAGTGTCTGAAAGGCAGTGTTGGGCAGGTAGAAGGGTTTGCAAAACTTGAGTTGTGAGACAGGAGAGTTGTCCAACTGTTCACTGCATAGTGACAGTAAGGGCCTGGCTCTCATATGCCCAAATCTCTAGTTTAAATGAGATTTAGGACATTAGGTCACTACAAAAAGAGGCACACTATGTAATGCTTGTATTTATTGTAGTCTGTCTTGCCCTGACTGTGCATTTTACCTACCAACTTTTAGATTTTATTTCTGAACATTAAATTTCACTGGAGTCAATAGATATTTTTCAAGAACTGACACATGTTGCTTTACAAACTCTCTTATGTAAGGACATGATTACATTATCTTTGCCATTATGTGTGTTACCAGAGCATTCCATCTATTGATGATTCTAGTTTGAAAACAGTAAGAAAATTGCAGTATTTTTTACCACTGCTTGTTCCACCTGCACTGTGTTTATTCCTACATCTGCACATGGAATAGTGTGAGTTGTAGTGTCCATTTGAAAAAAAAAATTGGGGTAGTGTGAACAGAATTTGAGATGGTATGATAATGATGTTTTATGGCCTCCATTGGCATTCACATACATTATGCTTTTGTAGGTTTAACATTATCAAGAAGTGCAGCAAACTTAATAAAACTTTTGTGCCAAATTGCATTATAATGCACAGGCATGAATACATTTATTGGTTGAGAATGTATGTCATTGTTATAGGAGCCTGTATTCTCTTTGTTTGAAATATTCCCCATTTATTTAAGAAGCCCCCTTTTAATTGGTGTTTGTCTGGCATAAAACCACAGAAGTAAAAATACTTTCAAGTGCAAATCTATTTTTTATGCATGGATGTAAAATTTATACATAATGCATTTTTAAACCTAAATTGATTTGCTGCTGTATTAAAAATATATTAAGCTCTTTGTTAGCAGTAGAGACTGCTCACTTGATGTAGAACATCATTCTTATCAGAGAAGAGAATTCAAGTTGAAGTTTGGATTTCTGTATCAGAATTTTCCACTCTTGATTAGGCAAGTAAGGGTTGTAAAATGTGCCACCTAGACCAGTATTATATAATATTGGAAGCTGACAGTCACTGTCCCCACCATCAAAGTTGTTCACAAGTAGTATGTAATTACTTCACTAATTAAACTTACTTCTTGCAAGCCATTGAATATTTCGTTTCTTTTTTTTTTATTATTTTTAACTGGATGTCACTACCCTTAACTTCTTTTCAGTTTGTTGCATACCTTGAACTTGATTAATATTCTTTGGGGTTAGAAAATGCATTTTCCGTCTTCCTAAACTTAAATCTCCTTTGGATTCAGCTCCCTTATGTGATCTGGCCAATACATAAGATTTTTTTTGTTCCTGGCCAGCTGATCTGAAATCATTGCCAACTGGGTTATACTTTTGAGATACATTTCTCTGTTAATATGAACTCCATGAGAACTTGTGTGAGAGATTTCAAGAACATTTATTTGAGCACAGTGGTATTATAATATGCATAGTATAGCTTTTCTAGTTTCTCTTCATCAACCCTGTTCTTTATGTGTTGTATTCTTTCAAAGCCCCTTCACATGGGTGCTGTTTGAATATATGCTGATTCATATTTAGTTTCTCTTCTATTATGTTTTTGATGTTTTTATCTTCTTAATTTTCATGGTTTTTAATACATAACCTACCTTTACACTGAATCAAAAAACACCTCTTTAAGCTGGACTGGACTTACCCTATTGTTTTTCTTCTATATTTTGCCTTGGTTAGTTGAATGGCCCTTGGGAGGAAAAATAAATAAATAAATAAAAGCAATTTCAAGGTATATTGTAGAATTTTGCTGAAGGAAGTGAACCAAAGTAGGAGCATCACCTGTGCAGTTTTGCTCTAGATTTCTAAAACTGATCATTCCTTTCTCAGCATGATGCCCTGCACTTTGAGATAAAACAGTAACTGGAAGGAAGCAATGGCAGGTAAAACTGAAAAAACAAAGGAGGTCTTATTTTCTCATTGGATATACAAACTTGTTAGTGTCACTGTTTCACATCCAAAAACTTCTCTAAAAAGGAACAACTTCATAAATATTTATTAACAGCATATGGAGTCACAATGACAAATATTATGCAAGCAAGTTTCATGATTTGGGATTCAGTAGAGGATATTCACCCCATTGCACTGCACATTCCCTGAGGCAACTGGGTTGGACGTGCAAGGGAATTTACAGATAAACGCGATAAGAGGCCATGGCTAGAAACTGACAGGGACTATTTTTGTGGAAGGAAACAGAAAATGCTTGTCAGCACAGTTGTCAGGAGTATGTAGTATAACATAGCTGCCAAAACAGTGCTTTGCAGACTCAATGATGTTCCACAAGTAATATTAATAGTTTTCTTTATTCACCATTCATTTTTGATCTCTGCAGTAGTAATCAAGTGGTTGAACAGTTATGTTTTTCTTATGTGTACAGCAAATAATCTGAACTTGATTTGGATGCTGTGTAGTATAATCTCTTACTTTTGATGATCATAATACCAACATTGTGTGCCCAGGTCATCGAATAAGATAACTTGACACCTTTTAAAACTATTGCTGTAAAAAAATTTCTATTGTAAGGTTTTCATTTATTCAATTTTAGAATTAAGTAATTTAATCATATCAAAAAGATGCTGTCATTATGAACAATTCATGTGTTGCCCAGGATTTTGGAAAAAAGTCTGAAAGAGGTTTAGCTTTTTTGGTAAATGTGGATGGGAAAAGATTTGATGAAAGATTTGGGTCCTGCAAAATTCCAATTTCTTTGTCAGAGTGTAAGCAGTGAAACTTTGGAGTAGCACAGATAGAGTATATTATCAGAAAGGGGAAGGAGTCTAAGATAGTGTTAAATTTGAAGCTATTTTTCCTGTTGTGGAATTCTTCCTTTAAATAAATCCAGCAAAAGCAGAGTCTCAGATTAGGTAATTGTTCAGAAATGTTCTTCCTTTATGACAAGCATAACTGATAGATTAGATACATTAGATACGTATTTACGGTTAGGTCTTCTAAATTCTTTTTTCTGGAGTAAAATCAAGGATGGAGATAACATTTCTCATGTACTCTATTAAGTAGAAGGTAGTAGAATAACACTGGAACTGTATGTGAGACTTCTGCTTAGAAAACATTTTCTGTTCTCTCATCTTCTAACAAATCCATTAACCATATTCGAGCATTCCTCTTTGCTCACTATTTGATTCTGGTCTCTTTGCTTCCTAAGTTGCAAAGGCCTAAACTGGCCTCCTTTCTCATTCTACTCCAGCTGTAACTCCACCTTGTTCTTCAGATATCAAGATTGGGATAACTGTAGCTAATTTTTAGCTATTAACTCCTGCTGTTATTCTATTGTGAATAAGAAAGGGATGTAAATATAATGCATTTTTAAGCTGTCAGTGCATTATACCCTCCTAGTTTCCTGGAATGTTCCCTACACAGCAGCCTTCTCCCTTCATTACATTAAATATCTTCATTCATCAACTTCATGGTGTTCCAAACCTCTCAAGTTTTTCAGGTAACATTTTGCCCATAACAACTCAGTGTTGCTCCTGCCTCATCTCTTAATCCACTTACTTAGCTTGTGTTGTGGTGTAGATACTTTGGATTTAGATCACTTACACACATTTTTCATCACAATCTTTTCTATTTACCAGTGTTCATCTGTGATGGGGTTCTTGTGTTAGCTGAGTTTCTGAAAAATAAGGAGTGTATAATCCATGCCATATTCTGAATTGCAACTTCTAGATCATCCTACAGTTGACCAGAGAAAGATAAGGATATACGTGAATTCCTTTCTGTGGTATTTGCCATGAAAAATATTTTTTGGGTTTTTATTCCTGCCGTCCCTTGCCTTCTTGGTAATACCCTATTTAATTCCCAAAACAGATGTAGTATAGATTGTGCAATACTCATGTAATTCTGATTCATCCCTTGAGAAGCATTCAAGTTGCCCTCTGCAGTGCTCCTGTAGAAAACATGCTGTCGTGTATATTAACTGTGCCATGGATGTAAAGCAAGTCTTACACTTAGACTATCTCCTTGTAATTTATATATGCCAGCATTTAGAATGTCATTGCTTGCAGTGTACACATTGTGTATGTATTTCTATATATATTCTGAAGAAAGAAAGACTAAATAATGTTAGTTATATGTGCCTGTAATATCTCCAGTCTCATTTCTAACTGAACCCTAAACCTTTAGAACAACTTGAACAGCCACAATTGGTGAGTAATGCAAGAAAAACTTTTTCCCTGAGGGACAGTGCATATTGCTGTCACAACTTTTCCTCCTTTTCTGTATTATTTAGTACTTTTCTTAATGCCCCAGTTCCATGTCATTATGTGAGATTATAAGCATTTATTTTTTCTTATTTCTCATTTTCCAAACAAACATGTGTTTATTATTCATCTTAAAAGTTTCAAATTGATAAAACGAATTGCAGTTCTGCTAGATTATGTCCTATTATCTGGGATGGTAGTATCTAACCAGGATGTTAGGGAAAGCATCTTTGCTCTAAGTCATGATGTTTTTTTCTTCAGATAAGGATCTTTTTCCAAATTGAGGTGTGCTTTTTGTTCTCAATTAGGAAATACATAGCTAATATGTAGTAACTCAGTTACAACTGCCTATGTTTTAGTTGAATGTGTCTTCTAAAGGAGACATAGTTTAAGAATGAAGATTTCTTTTTGGTTTGTATGCTAGAATTGAGTGGAGATTTGCTTGGAGTCCTGTGATAACAGTAGTGGGGGTGTTTCACTTGAGAGTTCAAATCGGATGCTATTTTAATGCTGTAATACCAGGGAAAGAAAACAACAATTAATATAAATGTTTCCAGTGTATTTTGCTAATAGACATCCTATCAGAACTAAATACTGAAATTGTTAAGATATTGTTCTGTTGCATTGTTTTCTTGAGAATCAAATACAAGCGAAAAAACAAAACGCTCAGTTGACTGTTTTTTGAAGAGAAATTTCTCTGTTTTGCATGGGACAGGTAAAAACAAACAGGACAATTTAACTTGTGCCTTGCTAGTGTGCTCCAGAGAGCATAAAGCATAGTTGAATTTCCATGGTTCATTCAATCTTTGGCTTCTTTGCTGAGATTTCTTAAAGACAGTTATTGTGATTTGAAAGGGTTCACCTCAGTTGTGTGGGATTTTGTTTTACTTAAGATAATGAAAGCTTTCAGTTCAGTCTTGGCTCAGACTTAGTAGGATGTCACTGAAGTAATTTTAATTGTCTTCTTCCTCTCTGCTTCAAATGACACATGTTCACTTTATTGGTGAAAGAAGTATATTTACCAGATAAAGAAATTCTGAAAAGAACTTTTGCTGTAATTGAATGTTTTATTTTACATGCTTCTAAAAATATGAAGCCTTTTAGCCGCTACCTCATTTGTATCTTCCATCCTCTGCATCATCTAGGAAAAAACATATATAATAAAGGAAAAGTAATCAGATAGGAGATGCTGGGGGTCATATACACAGTGTATTTAAATATTTAAAATAAAAATCTAATATTGGTCTGGCATTAAAATTTTCTGGTTGGGCAGCATAATTTTTAACTGGGAATCTTGATAGCAGTTGCTAAAATCTCTAGGCCCGGGTCAACAGGAATCTGTATTGCATTCTGTCAGGTATCAGTCATGATACTTGCAGGCTCCCAGTTATAGCATACTCTGCTCATATGATTTGTAGAAGGTGTAGGGGGGGGTTCTTCAGTCAGTTTTAGAATTTCATTATTTTTAATATCCAAATCAGATAAGTAACATGTATTCTTTCCAAAATGTTAGTGAATTCAGCATGTAACATATGTGCCAGATTGGTAATATACTGAGAAAGAAGTGATCAACAAAGCAAGTTTAAAATGCCATGATAAAGTGTCATTTATTCCAGAAATTAGAGTCTGTGTCTTTGTCCTCTAGAGGTGTCTCAGAGAGTCAAATTGATGTCTTGCATGTACTGCTAACTGATTGTGTGGAAATTTTTTTAAGTTCACTTTTTCTTTATTCTTCTGTCTTTTTTACCCATCTTCCCCCATTGTAGCAAATTAGACGGCCGGATGAAAGCAAAGGAGTTGCTAGTAGAGTTGGATCCCTCAAAGTAAATATGTTTCTAACATTTATTTTGCAAGTTTTCTTCTATAGCCTACACTTTTCCTTTTGAAGGGGGAGGTGTGGGGAGGGAGGGAAGGGGCTTTTCCATTTCTCACCATCACATCATTTTTATTTCAGTATTCTTATTGCTGTTGGGTCACATTTTGTTTGTTTCTGTGCTACACATAGAACAACCTACTGAAGGCAGGCTGCCAGTTAGGTAGCTTCAGATGTCACTAGAAGTAAGAGATAGTAACAACCTTTTTAAAGTGCTTGTAATTTGGTGATCATGATTAAACCACTTCTCTGATCTGCCTGTTACATGGAGAAGTGATTTACTCATCTTCAAACTATTGCTTCCCACCTTGAAACGTAATTAAACTTTTATAGTGTTCACACTTTTTAAATTTAATTCCGCAAAAGACCATTACAATATAGTTGAGTATTTCATATATAGAGAGAGACTTTAAATTAGAAAAAAATATCAAATAGATAAAGATCAAATGAAAGATATTCAAAGGAGACTAATAAGAATGGAGCCACTGTTCTGCTGATAGTATCTTCTGCCTTTTAATGTTTCTTTAAACATAGACAAATATTTAGATTTCTTAAGAGAACAGGCAGATATCTAAACCAGTACCCACCACACACAGTGTTAAAAAACCTGTGTTAAACCCTGATAAATGGTTTTGAACCAAGATGCTGATCATATGCAGTCCAAGCCATTTTGATCTCAAGAGTTGCCTCTATTTCAGCTATCCAATTTTTCACTTTTTTTCTACTTTATTTCCTTTAAGCACCTTCTCAACCACTAATTATTTCTTTTTTCTTTTGCATTCTCCTTGCCTTTCCTGTCTTCTTGGTTTATGATCTTTTGTTTTGGTTTTGGTTTTGGTTTGGTTTTGGTTTTGTATGTAAGTGTATTGCATTTGTTCCAGGACAAGCCATCCTCTCTGTTCTCTAGCACTACTCTACAGCTGCTCTTTTGAAACTGTTATTTCACTGAGCACAAAGAAGGGGAGGGAGAGGATTAATTATGCACCTCTTTCTGGTAATGCCTCCATTTAAATTGATCTTAGCATAGAAAAAGAAGCCAGTTGCTACTTGTTCATATGAGTCCTAGCTAGAGGCTAGCATTCCTCACTGTCTGTGAGGCTTTATGTTTTCATCTGGTGTTTTGCAAAGATGTTTTAATTACAGTGTAGATGAGAAGAGCATCTACATGAATGAGACTCTGTTTAAGTGAGAGGCATTCAGGACCTGAATTCACTGAATTCACATGGGTAAAAATACAAGGCAGCCACAGTCTCTATGCTGATTTTTGAAAATTCTGTTCATGATTGCAGTGACCAGTGCATTTTAATGCATGGTTCATCACATACAAATCTAGATGCATTATGCATGCACATATGCAGAAGATGTAGCTTATTTAGATGGTGGGTCTCACCTGTTATTATGAAGACCCATTAATAGCTCATTTTGGATTAATATTTCTTTATCTGATTTAATTCCATGACCTAAAATATATGTGTAGACAGAAAATCTTCCTTATAGAAAATGAGAAATCCTAATTGTGGTTCCCAAACATGAAAATTTGCCTCTAATATAGAAATAAATTCTAGAACACAGCCTTACTAATAAATAATAAATAAATAAATAAAAAATATAGCAGAGTTTCAGTAGCTTTAGAATTATAGTTCCCTTGATTTTTCTTTTATTTTTCCTGTAGTGAAAAAGAGCCACGTTAAGCAAAGATATCTTCCTTCCAGATTCCAGGTTCACTGAGCCTTGTATGTCTGTGTTGTTCAAAGCACTTTGATGTCTTGGAATGTTTTGGCAGAGGCAGTGAGAAATGCATTATGTTATGGCTTATTAAAAACAAAATAAAACAAAACACAAAAACAAAGAGCAGAAGAAAAATGAAGGGAAAAAAGCTGTGACAAGAGAACAAGTTGCTTTTTCAATTCATTTTCTGATGTTTACATGTAGCTCCATCGAAAGCTGGAGGAGCTCAGAGATCACCCAGAAGGCAATGTCAAAGGATGCTCTCTCCGAGTAAATGTACGATTTCACTCGGTGATCTGATTTTTTTAAAAAACTTCTGCTGGCTGGTAACACCAAATCTGATTGGTTTGTCCTCTCATCCTCATCTTTTTCCTTTCTCTCTCTATTTTTTCCTTTGTGTTTTCTTTCTTTTCTAGCTGGGGTTTCGTTTTAATGTATATGAGAAACCTGACCTGATTGACAGAGTTTGTTGTAAAGAATATCCTACTGCATTTTAATGAATGCTAATGAAACTGCTTGACTTTACAGAAACTAAAAAAAAAAACCCCTTTCCAAAATCAAAGTTGCATATCTAAAAGTTTCCTGAATATTAAACTTAGCAATGAATAAAACAGATACCCTTAATTTAAAGAATAAAAATACCTTCTGCCAGTGATGGATAGTCTTACCTGAAGCAAAATCTGTGGCTGATACAAGGTAACCCAAAAGCATATAGGTTCACATGTACCTCTGTCTTTGCAGTCAATCTTTTCGGGTCCCTGTTTTATCTCACAAAATAGGTCAATATTTGGTTGAATGACAGCTATGCAAATTTTGTTGCTTGGGTTTTTTTATCAGACTAATGCAAAAAATACAGCAGCACGTTTCTTCTGTGTCACATTCGTTCTTTAATGAAAAAAAGTTGTGAAAAAGGAATTAGGATCTAGTATATCAGTCATGACACCCTATAAAGTCACTCAATTTTCACAGCAATATTTAATGAAGCAACTCAAATCCAACATGACCATACAGACAGCAGTACCTCTTGTTTAGTAGTTCACCTCATGAATTAAGAATAGCTTTTCAGCAATTCTATAGAGAAGTGCCTTTAAGCCACGTCATTTTGGATATAATGATAAGTAGGGAAAAGCATGTAGCAGAGTAAATGTGAAAGTTAATAACACTTTGTCTCTTTGCACATCCGTCCACTGAAGGGTCTCTCAATATTTTCTTGGATTCATGTCCTCTTTGATTTCCATACACTATGATTGTTGTCACTCTCAGAACTATCATTCTAATTCATAATCCACTCAGATTATACAGTGAAAGATAATTTTTATAATGAAAATTATTTGATAATTAATGCCCCTTTTGGGTGCTTTTGCATATACAGCTTTGTATCTGACATACAGCTGATTACTGCTTATTGTCAAATAGAAATTCTTGAGTTTATCATCTCTTGCAGGTCAAATACAAGGAAATCAAGCTGCTAATATTTTGCAGTTTTCTATAAAATAAATTCGATTAAAGGACAGTATCTTCTTCCTGGCAAATCTTTTAGGAATCAAGTTTCGGGGGGAATAAACTGTGTCATATTTAAGATTTGGTGATACCTCACAGTCAAGACAAAGCTTATTCTTAAATTCCTGATCTAGTACTTAAAAATAAATGTAAAGCCAGAAAAAAAAATGCCATGAAACATGGTACTACAAAAAAGATGTTCTAATCATACATTATTTCACAGAATGTGAAATGTCACATGAAGAAAGATTTCAAACTAAAAGCTGTGACTACATTAGCCATGGTAACATGACTACATGAGTTGTCATGAAATTGTCCTGTTCCTCTGTGCCACTTTATCTGTTATTTCATGACCATACCCTCCATGATGGAAGTAAGTCAGTCAGTAAGAAATGGAAGTAAGTAAATAAAGAAATGTTCCATGTATTCTGCATACGCCTTTAAGTCTCCTAAAACAAGCAGAACACATTGCTAAAATTTGCTGCTTTGTCACTGCTCCTCTGATTCATGCAGTAATAATGGATGTTCCAGATAAGAGCATTTAAAAATACAATATACAAATGACTGATCAAAGAGAAGAAATAGTGAACAACTGGAGAAAAAAATGAGGGATCTGTTAATAGCTCATTTTAAAAATAATTTTCATTTTTTCCATACTGCTTTTGGAAAGGGTTTTAGATGTAGGTTTTTGATACTCCTACAATGTGGCAAAAGTATTGAATGGTATGGGAGGGGGAGCATGTAGTATCTGATGGCCAGCCTGTAAGTGAAAATGAAATGCTATTGCACAATACCATTAAGGTGGAACCTTTATTCCAGAATGAATTGCAAAGACATTCTTTCCAGAGTAGATTCAAAGGCCACTGGAAATACATAGGAAACACTAGAATTCTGCAGAATATCACAAATGCCACCAGAAATTTAGAAAGCTTTCCAGATATCTGAAATAAAATTGCACTGAAAACACATACGAAAATTTAATTAATTAAGGAATTTGGAGGGTCGAGTAATTTTCAGTAGTAATGCATAGCCATTTACAAGAAAATTATGCTGACCTAAGGTTTGGTTTTGTGTTTCCTCTTGAGAAGCTCATTCATCTTGCAGTTCTTGTCATGACTTAATATGTTGACCCCTTGCAGTGACCAGTTTGACACTGAACTGTTTAGAAAACTTAGTGTTCTGTCACTTGAACATGGTAGCATTCCCTCACTGCTGAAATTAGTGTAATTAGTGTAGCAGTAGTTAAGTGCAATTGCTACTGACATGATCAGCAGGGGAAGCTGACTTGGTTATATTTTATAACTCATAATACCTGCCCGAATTGATACCCTTCTGGAAGTGTGGAATTACTCTGAAATTCAACAGAACAATACTGCTTCAATCTGTGCTTTGAAGATATTTTGAGAACTTTTTTGGGTTTTTTTTCTTGGGGGGGGGGTTTGTTTGGTTGGTTTTGGGGTTTTTTGTAATTGTACAGGCTGCGAATTTTAAAAACAAGTTTAATTTCTACAGAAAAATATTATGGAAAGCCCATAAGAAAAAAAAATTTTTCATACAGACCTGTGTGTCTCAGTCTATGGTCTCCTGCATGCATTTTATGTCTTACTTTAAGTACCTGCTTTCTTTGGCCATGATGAAGGATTAAATTTACATGACTCTTATTCTTGATTCTACCATTCACTTAAGTAAGGCCTTCAAACTGAAAACAGATTAGTCTTGCAGGTTTGAACCAGGTTCTCATAGGGTGTAAATAGCTCTTTTAAAAGAATTCTAACAGTGGTGAATTTCTGTGACTGACAATTTGACACCTTAAATTGAGTATAAGTGAGGGAAAAGAGCCCAAATGCCAGCACATTGTCTTCACACAGCATAATACATAGGAGTTGTCAGCACACAAAATAAGGAGAGCTGCCCTTTCTCTCAAATTGGGCAAAACAGTCCCTGAAGTTCATATATGACAAGTTGTAAGAGTAGGTGATAGATTGCAGAAACATCAAAGGAGCTTGGAAATGTATCGATATTTAATTTTAATAATACAGAAACAGTGCACTTACAAAATCCCCAAATCAGGCAGATGCTTAAAAATGGAGATCAGTTAGCAAAAAAAGCAATGACATAGAAATGATCAGGAAATTATAAGTGTGCAGAAGATTAAACAATCACGTTGTGTGATCCTATTGAAGATAAACAGCAATCCCTGTGTGCTGTGAGCATACTCCTTTCCTCAAGAACATTAGGTCAGTTTGGAACTACAGCACTTCAGTATACCTTTGATTTCATCATTATGAGAAAATGAAACAGGTGCATTGAGAGTCTAGACATGTATGAATAAGAAAACAAGAATTTGAAGATTAGGAGATTAAGGGAGATTGTGTATGTGGGTGTTTTTGAGCATAGGAAGAAAAAAATATAACAACAACTGGTATCTTCTTGAGGGAAGTATTATCATTTGCTTCTGTAGAACTGGAATTATGAAAAAGAAAATACAATATTACTTAAAGTTATTAAATTCTAATTGGAATAAGATTGAAGTTAAATGGTTCCATTATTAAGGAAGATATAGTTAATTAGATTACAGGATACTTTGAGAAGGAAAGGGATAGCATTCTACTTAGAGTAGTTGCCTAAGAGAAGATTGAACTGCACAAATGTCTATCATGCCCCTTGTAAGTTGGTGTGAGGAGTAGACAATGTGAACCAAGTTCTTCAGATTTTTGTGGAGTATAGTTTCAAACCTTCTGAACATTGTTGTTTCTGTGTATCTAGTTGCTGGTATGTGAAAAACTGATGCTGTGATGATTCTCGCCAATCACGCATTCTTTGGATTCTCACCTGCAAAACCAAGGTTAATGGTTTTTTCCATGCTGTTAAAAGACAAGCCATGGGAACAGTGGCTGGACATTATTTATGAAAATCTTGATTAGGACCTCTTCCAAAAGTTTTAGTTGAATAGCATCACCTAAGGTGAATGCACCTCTGTTCTGAGCAAAAGCAAGCCTTACCTTTTTTAGAAACATTTCAAAGCTGTATTTCTAGAAACAGTTTTTGCTTTGTCAGAAGAGGATCTTTCTTTTTTCTTTTTTTTTCCTATAATTATAAAATAGACTGTTAAGGAATAACAGTTGATTTCTCAAAACTGTGTTTTTCAGTCTTGATATTTGTCTGAAGGAATTTTCTATTTTTGTCTTAATCCTTCTGCAACTCATCTCAGCTTAAGAAAACATTTCATCAGTTGAAGAAAATGCTGAGTGTGTGTGAATATTTAAGATGATGTAAAGTGATTCAAATTTCCTTAGTAATGTTGTCTAGAAGAGCAAATGAAATGCAGAATGCCAGAAAGGAGCAAAAATATTTTTGGAGTATTAGAACTTTTCAAGGAAGAAAAAAAAAGTTGCATATATAATGGAGACATAAATTAGCACAGACCAATGTGACTGTAAAAATTTCCTGGAAGTGATATTTTATATTTCAATGAAAGAATATGAAATACACATTTGAAACTGAAAAATAATCTTGAAAGACTTCTCATGAATACTATGTTTTCTGCTCGGTCCATCATATACTTAAATCAGCAAGTGGTCACTAATAACCTGTGTGGAAATCTTTGCTGGATTCATCTTTACCACAAATGTATCCAAATTGCTGTAGGGTTTGTTAAGTCAAAGGAAGTTTTGCTGAGGTTTCTGATAATTCGTTTTTTTCACCCCTAGAAGAAAATCGAGACAAGATTTTTAGTACATTTATATGACCCATTTTTTTTTTCTTTTCCTTTATTAGGCTGCTTTTCCTCCTTCTTCAGACAGTGAAACATGAAATGTTTTCACCCAAAGAAAGGATTTTTCTATAAATTACTGGCGAGTCCTTTTCTAATACTTGAGTTGTGTCTGAGTGATTACTAGTTTAGAATAATGGCTATCATGTAATAACAAAATGTGTCTTAAGCAATCAGTAAAATTGTAGGTTACCAATTAACTTGTGTTAACTTGTGCTGAAAGCTCTTGACAGTGGACAGAGTCCCTCAAGAATCACACACATTAAATTGCTTAAGGGCATAATCTGCAGATTTCTACTGACCTATATCTGGCCATAAGTCATTGAACTTTGCAAGTTATTCTGGTTTTTGGGGCAGTGAGACTGAAGAGAAACCTCCTTTGTCAAAATTCTGGTTCTGAGTATGTCAACACATAAGGATATTCAGAGCCTCTTATGGGTTTTCTTACCGATAAGATTGTATCCTTTGCAGAGTTAGAATAAAACTAATACTTTTAAATGAAACAGATCAGTAAAGTTTTGTCCTAGAATACCTTATTGTCCTAAGGATAGTATTGTCAGATATCTAGAGAACCAAGAATTTATATTTGTCTTCAGATTCATCATTAGTTTTAATTATTTTCAAATAAAGTACTTTTTTTTTTCAACTTTAAAGAAGCTTCCACCTTAAAAGGCATAAATTTGAAGTTTCTGAAATAGCTGGTCATGGAAACTTAATGAACCCCCTGCCACTATCTCAGTGCTGGAACCACCTATACAGAAAACCTTCTGAGACCCTTACTGTGCCACCATTTCTTTTTTAACTATGTTTTCTTTTCCCCACTGCACAACCAGGCTCGACTCCCTTCGTGCTCATCCACCTATAGTGTTTCTGAGGTATACTTTGCACGTGTTCTCTCACACAGTCGACCTGCTCACCCATCACTCTTTTTTGATTTATTTACTTTTTTCTTTCCTTTTTTTTTTTCTTTTTTTTTTTCCGCATTGCTCTGTGCACAAGTGGGGAAAAATCAGCTGGGGGGGCAGATTTTGCATGATCAATCTGCAACCATGTTCAGCGTGGTTTTAAAATCACTGTACCAGTCTGAGACCACCATGATGTATAGTCCAGTAGCTAGGCAACTACTACATAACATCAACTACTACATAGCATATGAGCATAAATTATATGATAAAAACATCCTTAATTGTCTCTTACACTAAGTAAAAATAACAAATGTACAGATTTCAAAATGCTTCGCTTTTTAGTCTGACCCATTTTCAGATAGTGAAACTGGAAGGACTCTGTAAAGATAGCCATCAGGTTATGATTGCTAATTATCTGTCTAGATATAGGTGGGTTTATGATACCTGAAATTCATTATTAATTCCCAAAGCTCTGGCTCGAGTCACTACCTGCCAAAATGCATGTACCATTTTAAATTCTTCTGTATCAGCTTCATGACGGTCTTCTATAATGAGGTATAGTACCATCATAACAAGAATTGGAAATGAAAATGCTTCTAGGTAATTAGAATGGGGAAGAAAGAAGAAATACCTAAACTAGAATTCACAAAATCATGGGATAAAACAAAGTTTATAAAATACTGTAAAATTATTTCCATGGCCTGCTGTGTAAAGATTAGGTTTCAGCATATTATTATCACTGATAAATGGATGAGTATAAAAAGATGGACTTAAGGATTCCTGCTGTACTGAATCAGTCTTGAGCACGTAGAGTTATTTATTCTGTATTTTAAAAGAATCCCTTACAGGTGACAAGATCCCATAAGAATTTAGCAGTTTGCTCTATCTTACACTGTTGGCCAATTTCAAAATGCTTCGTTGAATGTTCTATTCAAGAGCAGTATGAAAAATGCAAACTTAAAGAGCTCACTCAATCACTTTGTCCCTAAGCAGAAAGACCCGTACATTGCTGATTGTGTGTGTAATTTGTTCTCAAAAGTTTCAGCTTCTCAAGCAATCATTCCTAGCACTTCCTTATCCTTAGTAATAAAAGTTTTTCATAGTTTCAGTGTATGAATAAGCAAAAGATGTAATAGAACAGTTCTTAAGAAAGGTGCTTACCATTTTTTCTGTCATAGATCTGTATAGATCATTAGTTGCTGTGTGGCTCTTCTGGGAGATGAGTAGTTTTCAAAATAATTAAGTATGTGTTCTTAAAAGCACCTGATATGTATTGTGAAGTTCGTTGTGCCTCATCACTGTATTATATAAAAAACTTACTGTTTTTATCATAATTATCATCAAAACACCAATATGGAAATCAGTTATATGATACTCACGTGCATACAAAGCCACTTTTTTCTAAGCTAATACCAGAACAAGAAATTAAGTTTAGTGCTTATGGGTGCAAGACAGAAGCCATCCTCACTCCATTCTCCTGAGTATCTGTACGAAATTAAGAAAAAGGAGTGGATCAACAGGCATTTCATAGTTCATATCAGCAAAAATGATGAACATGCTCTTACAGATGATGAAGTCAATAAGTCACTTTGTCCTGAGATTACCTTATGGTGCTGAATTGTGTCCCTGTTTGTCTGTTCAGCTCAGAAA
The DNA here is from genome assembly GCA_013397295.1 of Polioptila caerulea. NCBI lineage: Eukaryota > Metazoa > Chordata > Aves > Passeriformes > Certhiidae > Polioptila > Polioptila caerulea. The sequence continues at coordinate 335,868 of VYXF01002162.1, read as the reverse complement.
TAAGTTTTGCACCTTTTAGTTCCGAGAGTGAAGCAGGGGGAGCAGAAGCGTGCAGTTTTTCTCCTGAACAGATAAGGAGAAGGGCCACTGAATTTTGCCCTTTAGGAAAGTTCCTTTCCAAATTTGTCCCAAACCAGGATACACTTTTGGGGAAATTGAAGTCTTCTCCCTTTCCCTGCAACTTCAGCCATTTGTCCTTCACTTTATAGAGGGCTCACTGCCTTCAGAAGAAATACAAACCAATATATTGCATCTGGTGACTGGTCAGCATGTATGGGTCTCCTGCTTGATCAGATTCCAAAAACTTTTTTGCCTTCTCCAAAACAATCACTGCTTTGCAATTTGTGCTAAAGAATCTGCTATCAAGGTGTCACTGCAAGACTGTGCAAGCAATTCATCCTTAATACCCTGTCCAGAGGGAAGCTCTTCATTTCTAAACTGCAAATAGCCTGGTTGTCTGCTGAACCAGATCTTGTGATGCAGTAGCTGATCAGAATTTCATGCTCACAAAATGCACAGTACAAGACATAAAAAGCACAAGGTATGAAAAAATATGGATACATTATTCTCTGGTGGAAGACTACCACCCTGTGTGATTTTCAGCAGAACATTCGAGCCACTGATAGATCCAAAGGAATAAAACAATTGAAACTGAAGATGTCTGTGGCAGTTGTAACTGTCTGAAGAGGCAGGATTGGAGGATCCAAACAGGATTTCTAGTCTAGTTTCTATCTTTTTAAGAGACTCTTCTTTCAAAAATACAGCTTAATGGTCAGGATGCATGTCAAACAACGCTCAACATCATCCTCTATTGTTTTGGAAAATGGGAAATGCTGCTATGAGTAAACAACATCTTGACTTCTAAATTGTATGATAGAAAATCTCTCAAATTGAGGTATTGTTGAATCAACTCCAGAAGCCTGTCAGTAATTTTGATCATGGGAAGAATATTAATAATGGTGTAATACATGATGTCTCATACCGAGGGGGTAAAAGGAACCACACTTCTGATCTCAAGGTTGTTTTTTGTGTCCACACATATTTCTGTGGTTCTTATTTAAAAACATATATATTTTTCTTAAGCTAATTCTTAAAGCACCAAGTTTAGAGCTTCTTAATTTTGTACATCTGAGTCATCATCAGATAGCTTTGGACCTTCAGAGGATATCTGCAATAAAATGGCAAGAGAAATGGAATCAGTGCTGAGAATTCAGCTGAACCTGCCTTATAACAAAGGTACAATGAAAGATGAAAAAGATAACCTCATATAAATGATTTCTGAAATCTCCTTTTTAGATTCGTTATAAAATTTGTCACAATTTTAATTGTTGAGAAAATGTCTGGAACTGGATTACCTGGCACTTCTAGAACTCAAGTTGTCAAAAATGAAAGTCAGTCTACTGTCAAGGATTTCCTGTCACATAGAAGGTCTTAGATTGAGGAAGTAAAAGATCTTCAAGCAGAAGACAAACAGGACCTGTGTATTCTGCATTGTGAAGAATTTGAGGTAGAATTTTCTGCCTGTTTTGTTCATAGAAAACATCCTTGTAGAGATTATTTTGCATCTCAATAATTAGAAAAAGCTTTTCATCTGTTCCTTTTTATTGTCACCAGTAGCATAAGAGGAGCTGCAAATGTGGTCAGCTGATGCCTATTTGAGAATAATGGGCAGAAAGATTTTTAAATCTTCTACTGACTTTTAGGTGCAGAGAGGTTTGTTGAGTTGCAGGCATTATAGTATAGGAGTATTATACACCCTCTTAGCCCCATTCAGCCCTTAACAATTCCACTTGTCTGTAATGAGATATTGTCTTTGGTTCAATTCAGTGAAATTGAAGTGAGTTTCTTTAAAAAGATATTTCCTTATGTCAAGAGTAGTAAAGCTTTAATTCTCTAAAATGGTATGATGATAAAATATAAGTTTATATTCTCTTAAAATTTCACAGTGTGCTATAAAGTTTTTCGCTCTTGATGAAAACCAGTTAGCTTCATGCCTGTAATTTTTGTAGGTGTTACCAGGATTTTGTAGGTGTTACCAAACTAAAATGGTTTGTCTAGAAGTTAAATTATTAATTAGGACTTAAAATGATGTAACAGATGTGCAGTATAGTAGGTGTAGAATAGATATGTAATTTTCTTATTATTCAGCTGTCACAAAACAGTTTATTTTTAAATAGTAGTAGTTCACTTAAGATATTAAATCAAATCAGCTTCACTTAAATTCATTGAACTATTCTGACATCAGCTTGTATCTTAAAAATACCATTCACAATGTAAATTGAACAGATTACTCAATGAAGGTCCACAGTCTCCTAATTTATAAAATTACATTTAGGTAGTGTTATGGCACCATGTTTTTCCCATTTGTATCTCAAACTTTCTATTAGCAGCATCAGTTTCTCTCTCCCTCTCTCTCCCCGTCCTCTGGCTTTTGCATGCGCTGTGTGTTTGGCTAAAAGTGTAATGAAGGAAACCTTTTGATCTGCTTGTTGGAAGGACAGTGCCAACAAAATGTTTATTGCAGTGCTACTCCCTGCTTTCCAAAAAATAAAGTTTTTCAGAGAGGAAGATGCTCAGGTCCATAGCTTGTCATGTGTTTTATTTAGCCTCATTGAGTGGTTAGAACATTATGTCTTTTATTGTGAAAGATCTGCAAAATTCTGCATTAATTCTCTCCCACAAAGAATATTATTCCCATAAAGAGAGGTTTGGAAAATATATTGGTTGCATACTGATTGATGGGATTTAATTGTATACTTAGCATTGTTAATAACACAGCAGAGACCTGTATTATCTTATTGAGACTCAGCAGTACAGGGAATTAAGGAGCAATATTCAGAGAACAAGAAGAAATAAAATCCTGCAATAGGTAGTTGACATCAAAAGACCATTCAGAGACTTGCATGAAGACTTTTAAGTCCTGTAGGTTAAAGTATTTTATATAGTGTACATTACAAAATGTTATAAATAACTGAATCTTGTTCTTCAGAATTAAAGCCAGGTGAGAGACTTGTTCTCCTTCTGCTTAGACTAGTTTGAATAGAAGGCAGTGCTGAAAGACCAGGAACTGCAGCTCAGGCTTTTAGATGTCTTACCACCAGCATAGAACCTGAATTCAGTTTTAGGTACAGGATGGGAATTTCCCTGTTGATATCTGTTGTAAATCTGCTCTACAGAGCCCACATTCATAAATGTAAGCAGGTCCCCTGTTCTTTTCTCTGATTTCATGTAGAAGTGTATCTCTATCCAGCAGATAGAGAATTTGGTTCATTACATCTGACATACAAAAATATACTGAGCCATTGAACAGAAATTCCTGCATTAAATTCAGATTCCCCATCTTGTTGCCTTATGAATGCCATGTACTTTGTCGAGATGCTCTTTCAAATTTGAAATAAGGTTTTTTCAAGAAATAAATGAACACAACAGAGCCAATAATAATGCAATAATCATTTGGGGGTTGTCCAGCTATGTTGGCACAATCTACTCCTGGTTTTCTGTAGTTTTGATTTTTTTTGCAGTTGCAAGTAGGACAATGAGTTTTTAAGTAAAATTAGAATTTATAGATATTCTTGAGCAAGAACTCAGAGCTTTCTATTTGGCAATTTCCATTTAAAAGATTGCATTTTGATTTGCTAGTAGTACCACCTTACTCTACATTCAAGAAAAAATAATTAATTAAAATTCTTGCTTTTAGAGAAACATGGTTTCCTCAGTGGACATTAAAATGCAAAAAATCTATGAAAAAACAGTGATCTTCCTTATTCATAGAAAATAATTTTGCTAGGGCTATCTTCATTCATGATATTAGGATTAGTTTAGGATTAGGATTTCTAAACATCTTCTCTAGCATTCTCTCTGTCATGTGAGAATAGAGTATGGTAAAATTTCGAAGTTACATCAGGAAGGAGTGTGTTATTGCAATAGTCTGATTAAAGTATACATTTATAACTGATTAATGACATCTTAGATAATTTTTTTTAATTCTTTAACAAATGTTGCTCTATTTGTACTTTAAATACTGCTTATCTTTATTTACCCATTGCTGAATCTCAAATTAGATCCATTATTAGTTCATACATTCAAAATAGAAGCAAATGTTACTTAAGCCTGCAGCTTTTCTGTGCATGGTACTTAGCTTTTGACTTCTGCCAAATAAAATTATCCCTTCATATTAACATTTTGTACTTTCATTCTGTACTAATAAGTTAATTTACCAAAAAAGCTAACATTTGGGAGAGTTGTAAAAGATGGGGTTAGCATCTCATTTAATGTTAAAGATTTTGACCTAAAACTTATCTATTCAACTTAACAAAATTGTAATAATTTTTATTATGGTAAAATGCTTTCCAGGTTTGCATTTATCAGAGAAAAAGCAAATAAATAATTTCTGTCCTTCTCCATCTGGAATTTAAAATTCCCTAATTTTTGTTTCAAGACAAATTTTTATGTTTCAATTTTTATTATTCCCCTTGGTTCTTGTACCACAAAAAAGGAAGACATTTCACCTTGCCTTATGGTAAAGATGCGCAATCCTTTAGGAAGCAAATTAGATCAAGCCAAAGAGCTATCAATGTAATTTTCATTTTGTTTGATTATAGCATAGATTCCTTTGCATTTTCCAAAGTCAGTCTTGCCATTATTTCACTGTAAATACATCCATTTAAGCAAAGGGGTTTTTTTCCATTTTCTTGTGCTGTACCATACCTTTGACTACATGGCAATAAAATTGGCTTGATTAGATAAACTTTAAGTTTTTTGTTCTAGACAGCCACTGTTTTCTTTTTAAATCAAATATTGTGATGCTCACCAGCATACAGTGTTTAGAATTTATTTGCTTTCTACTTAAATCAGCTTGTTTGAGAAGCCAGACATTATTTTGCATTGTGTTGCACTAGTAATAACACTTAGTGCAACTGTTGTCTAGCTCCAGCTCCCAAAGCAATCTAACTCTGAAGAGTCAGTTTGAGTAATAGAACCTATAAAAAAATTAGTCAAAAGTCTGAAATAGCAATGAATTAAAGTAGAGGAAAGCTTCTACTGCTGTTAAAGCTTTTGGAGTAATCACTGATGTAAAATGCCATGCATGTGATTTAATTTACATGTATCTCTAGTGGGCATTCTGTTTAAATACATGGAAATCAAGTTAGATATTCACAGCAGTGTCAGTATCAGTAACTCACAGCTCAAATGTCAGTGGGTTTCTATGAGTGCTCCCTAGGTTATCTTCCTGTTTTTCCCTTTTTTCAAATGCCACTTTTAACATGGAAACAACTTTATTTGCTAAGCATTATTGCCATAAAGTTGGTTTTTTTAAGAACTGGAGGGCAGAATGAATGTCCTTATTCACAGTGTTTTCTATTTCCCTTTTTTCATCTTTGAGTTTCCCAAGTTCAGTGCTGCTACAAGCCCAGCCAAATTAGTATTGTGTTCTCAGGTGCATAACTGCTGTGGAGAGCCTGGTGGTTGCTGTTGTGCTGGGACCTTGTAATCCAGGCTGCCAAATTCAAGATAGTACTTAAGGAATCTTATCCTGTTGAGCCTTGGAGGCTCAAAGCAAAATCCAAAATACAAATCCTCTTTCGTAATTTGCATTTCTGGTTACTTTCAAAAAATAATTTCTTACTTGGGTTTAACAATAGTTTTTAGTGCAACATTTGTTCAGTTCCAGCCTCTCATTTCTATAACTTATGAACACTCTGAAATCTTCATGTTATTCATCCATGACCATTCTGATTTCACTTTAAGGATTCTCCTCAGAGGAATATAGTCTGTGTTTCTATCTCAGCTCAAAGGCAGAAATCTAGCTGTTCATCCAGTAAGTTCACTGTCTGATATTTTCTGCTCAGATGGATTCATGAAATGAAGATTTATTTTTCTTACAGTTGGTGCTCCCTAGTTTGAATCTTAAATTTTGAAGAGCTTCATTTATTTTTTCACCAGATAGAAGATTATTGTTACCTATGTTTACTAGTTTGGCTCTTGCACTTGAAGCTCTTCAAATTTAATCCTCCTAGCTCAAATAAAAAGATTAAGCTTAACTAAAATCAACTTCCTTGAAGTTATGCTAGTGCAGAAATTATGATCATACTACATGGGGAAAAATGTTTTGTTCCTGCTCATATAGTTAAAAAGGTAGTCCAACCATTCACTTTGGAATTATAATAGCTATAAAAATCTCCAACCAAAATTTCTGGTAGACACCAACAAGAAAAAGGTGAAATTTACCTTTAAAGATGCTCTAAAAAATATAAGAAATTGGGTGGTGGTTTTTGCTGATTCTTTGGGCCTGAAGGTTCACTGCTCATTTGATTGCTGGTTTTTGAAGCCACAAAGTCACAGAACAGAGTTTATAAGTTTTGATTGCTTTGTTCCTGTTTACATGTGTTCATGTTCCTTTACCACAGAGATACAAGGAATGTTAACTTGTGTGGTCAGCTTCCAGGAAGATCAGATGATATGCAGGAAATGGGAATTGTAAGCTTTGTTAGCTTACAAGTTTGAGTCAGACTCATTCAAACTTCACTGGAGAGATGCTTTTTCACTCCACAGACCTTGGATCGAAGGGATGGAGGCCGTAGGCCTAGAAGCAGTTAGAAGCAGAAGCAGTAATGCTAAAAATTCCAAACATGCCTCTGCCAATTCCCCACCAACGTTTATGCAGTTATTGACAATAACTAGATATGAAGAAAACTGAATTGTGTTTCCCAGCAGTAGCAGGTGTGGTACATGGCGACTCCATCTCTGCTGAGCCTGGCACAGAAAGTGTGGTTCTGTAGCAGGAAGGTCTGAATGGGTGCCAAGGAAGCCTCTGTCACATTTTCTGTCTCCACATTGGTGCTGACTTCATTTTTCTTGCTGGAAAAGCTTCTGGCACCACCTTCAGGAGTACTCATGTTCTGTGTGTCCTTCTTGAGACACGTATTGTGTGATGTCCCTGTCCCACCGCGGCGGGCAGTGGGCACTCCCAGCCCAGAGAGCCAGGGGTGTCCTGGGCTGCATCCAGAGCAGCAGGGGAGGGAGGGGATTCTGCCCCTCTGCTCTGCTCTGCTCTGGTGAGACCCCACCTGCACGGCTGCACCCAGCTCTGGGGGCCCAGCACAGGAAGGACGTGGAGCTGCTGGAGCAGGAGCTTGAATATGATTCCATGGCTGGAGCGTCTGTCCTGTGAAGACAGGCTGAAAGAGTTGAGGCTGTTCCACCTGGAGAACAGAAGGCTCCAGAAAGACCTTTGCTGCCTTCCCGTGCCTGAAGGGGACTACAAGAGAGCTAAAAAGAGACTTTTTACAAGGGCATGCAGTGATAGGATGAGGGAAAATGGCTTTAAGCTGAAAGAGGACAGGTTCACATTAGATGTTAAGGGTAGTGAGGCACTGGAATAGGTTGTCCAGAGAAGTTGTGGTTGCTCCATCCCTGGAAGTGTTCAAAGTAGGACGGAGCTCTGGGCAACCTGGTGTACTGGAAGGTGTCCCTGCCCATGGCAGGGGGCTGGAACTGGATTACCTTTAAGGTCCTTTCCAATGCAAACCGTTCTGTGGTTCTATATTGGGCATTCCTAATGCGGTTGAAATAAATGGCAACTGAGGATCTAATCTCTGCAATTCGACTGTAGGCATGTCAGGTTAAATTTAGTCTAGATGTGTCTGGGTCTCAGTTTCCCATTTCCAAACTCAAGTCATCCCTCTGCTTCACAAAGATTTTGCAAAAATAAATTCCTTCGTGTGTATTACAAGGTTTTGTTTAGTAGAACTGAGCCAAACAGAGAAATCTATAAAGAATTAAATAATTACCCATTTAGCAGATAATTTGAATAATGTTTAGTAAGTAAAACATGAAACTAGTGCTTAAGGAGGGAGATTAAAATGAAGTGGCCTTATCTTGTTTTATGCAGAAACCCTGCTGAAAATAATTATGATGAAATTACGATGCCTTTGTGTCAAAGGAAAAATGAGTTGCCCATATAACATTGATCTGTCCTAAATGTCATTTCACTAAAACTTGCCAATTTTACTTGACTACATTTGAATAAATAATTTATTTTAAAATTTTATTTTGAGGGTCATGCAATTCAATAAACATAGTTTCCTTTTTTTGCAGTATTATGGATATTTCACTATTTTAATGCTGTGTTGAAATTGGCTGTTGCTGTGTACAGAAGTAAAAATTTGAAAATAATTAAAATTTCATTGAAAAGCAAAATACTTGTAATAGAATGAAGCTTTTTAAAATGCTAACCATACTAGTCAAGGATTAGAGAGTAATTTATGGTGTGCTTGAAGACAAGAATTTCTATACATCACTCATGTATCTGAAAACAGCTTAAAAAGTTGATTAATCTGGGACAAGGAGCCCAAAAATTCCTAATTCTGGTCAGTAGGATATAACTCAGACATCCAATGTATAATAAGGCTAAGTGGTTTGTCAGTCAAATTGCCAGGGTGTGAAATTATTTGAAAATAAGCAAGTAAATGCCACTTCTGTGACAAACAACAAGGATAACAGGATTTTTTTTCCCCTTGTACCTCTTAGGACACACAGCTAATTCTCTCTGCTTTTGTTTACATTATCTACGTCTCAAACTGGAGACAATTTCCAGGGCATTTGGAGAATGTTCAGGATTTTCATTCAAACAAATAAAAAAACTTGTTCACAGTTAGTAACACAAGTAGTACAGTGTTTTATTTTTTCTAGTGCAGTGTTTCTAGAGATTTTTTGTGTCTTGTGAATCCCACTTGAATTTTGATAGCACAGGTTAGAAATACCTGTTGGATTTTGTGCACAAATTTGGCAATAATGTTTATGACTCAATTTAGTATGGGCTTTACTTATATAAGATATCTGATCTCTTTATTATAATTAATGCAGCTTCTCTGAACAAAAAGCAGTATGATCTTGAATAAGCTCTGAACTGCCCCTAAAATATCACTGAGAGGTGCCATCTTTCCAGTGTTACTCATACAGTGTTGACTGGATGTTTTCCCCCCTCCCAAGAACACAAAATGCAGCTCATATTTTTTTTTTCATAGAAAGGTAAACATTTCATTAAAATTACTCTGAAGAGAAGAAATCCCTCTTTACTTCTTTTAATTCTCAACTATGAAGCCTATACTGCCAGTTTGTAGTAGCCAGTTAGCTTTCCTGTTAGCTTACTGTGGTTTGCTGTTTTGTCTCTTTTTTGCTGTATATATCACAGTTCTTCCTGTTTTCGCATTGCGAGGTGTTCAGCTTGCAATTTTAGTTGGCATGTAAGATTTCTTTGACTCTTCTTCTAGGATAAATAAACGTGTTAATTTTACCTCTCCAGCACAATGTCCATTTCTGTTGAGAGCAGATTAATCTAAGAAAACTGCCCTTTGCCTTTTCATTCCATATTGTTTGAAATATTGGATAATACCTTTTTTTTATAGTGCTCCTGTAAAAGGAACCACTTCAGCCCTTGTTTCTGCAATGTATTCATCAATCCACTTCCACTGTCATGTTTGAATAGTAGTTAGGATGAACCGTAATCTGACGATAGAATTCCATATCTGTGTTCATAGTCTACTGGGAAAAAATTATCAAAATTCAATAAATCTATATGTAAAGTGTAGGTGATTAGAAAAAAACTCAGAAAAGAGAGCTCATTAATATATGGATTAAGACAATGACATATTCAAGATTTAAAATTGTCTTTAGTTCAGTGTCCAATCTACCAAGCATAACACAACACATAACAGTTGTGAAAATCTGCTCCTAAAATTATTTTGGCTTCAAATAATTTTATGTTTATTTCTTCACAACTACTTAAAATGAGTGATTTGTTGTGTGGAGTCCCACATTATTTATTATTCATATTTAAATTTTGGTGAGCTGAATCCCACCATCAGTAGTGTTTGTTTTAAAAATTGTGTTTATGAGTAATGTCCGCTGCTATCAAATTCCTTGTGCTCACTTTTCTTTCCATTTCAGAAGTGATCTTAGTATTATAAGAAAAAATTATTCTGTTGTTTTGAGCTGACTTTAGTCCCAATTCAGATGCCCATAACACATTCTCTTAAAACCTTGTGTATTCAACTAATTTTAGAATGTTGTTTGAATAAGAATTGATTTCTGTAATTGGAAGATTGCATGTTGTAATTGGATTTTTTAATCCTCGTATACTTTATTGAATGTTTTGTGAAGTACACAATTCCAGATGCAATTTTTTTTAATATTTTTTTGGGGGGACTAAACAATCTTTAAGGTCCCTTCCAACCCAAGCCATTCTTGTGAACATTTTTTTAACAACTTTATTTTTATATTCCATATTAATTCAATCAAAGCTGTTCTCTCCGCTCTTCAGAACAGATTTAACACAGTTTTTTTTAAAGGAAATCAACACTGTATTTCATTGCATTTTTTTTATTTGGTCCTAGTTTAACCTTATGGATATTGCTTAGAATAACATGGCAAAATCAGTTTTAATAAGTATTATCAGAGCAGCTTGAGGCATTGTTATTCATGGTTCGGTTTTCTCTTACCTGCTTATTTAGAGACACTGGATAATGTATGTTGCACTCTTAGTGGATAGAAGGTATTTTAGGCAGAAGACACTGTGCAAACCCCTACAGTTATAAATCAGATCACATGTGATTTGAAATCTGTTTAAAGCAGGCAAATATTTCAGAGACCATTCAAATGGCACATGCACAGGATATATGGTACAGAACTCGGGTCATGAAATTACTAATAAATCATGTGCAGAACCAACAAGCAGCAGCATACTTTCCCCCCACATCACAGCAGATACGTTGTCTTCATAAAGCTGCTGAAGTTTTAAGGAAAGGCTGCGTGAGTTCTGCCCTTTCTCACCAGCAGTAAGTGCAGCAGGTGCAGTACCTCATGAACAGGCCTGCCTGGTGTTTGGGAGAGTGAGAATGCAGTTCTGGCATTGTTAACAGCTGCTGTGCTTTGCTTACCCTGCTTCCTTCATTACAGCTTGGCGAACTCATGCCCTCTGCTGTGCCTTAGTCCTCTGTGTCTGCCTATGTTTGGGTTTCTGCTGGTGGTTCCACATTCTGCATGCTTTCCTCTGAGTGGAGCAATGTGCTTTCCCATAAGTGCTCAAGGTTATGGGTCAGCCCTCCTGCAGGCTCTGTGTTCCTGAGAAATGGGCTCTTTCTGTTGGTGGTAACTCATGTTTTGATGTCATTGTTCTGAATTGTTCTTCATGTTGTAATATTGAGTTAAAATGTACTCCCGTAAGAGTTAGCTTTTCATATTGGGCTGGAAACTCTTCATCTTTGTCTAGCAATTTGTTTTATTATAACCAGTGGCTTTTAATTGTACCTCCCATAATGAAGAGCTGACTTTATACTCTGTGCTAATCTTGTTATGACTTTAAAAAGGTAAGTAATTTCTCTAACAATTCCTAACAGTCATGATAGAGTGTTAAAGGGTTTCTCAGTTTTCTTTTTTCATTATTTTTCACATGAATTTTTCACTTACAGCATGTAGACTTTGTGCCTTTTTCTATTTTTCTTGAAAAAAAAATTTTTTAGACTGGTTTTTATTTGCAGCAAAACAGATTATGTAAATTTTAATGAATACAATTTAGTACAGCCACTGATTTTGTTTTTTCAGACCAATCATGACAGATAGATAGAAGTTGTCACCAGAACTCTTGATTTTTACCATTTCTTTTATTTATTTTTGAGTACTTTATTTCACATTCTATTTGCTACTTCAGCCTATGGGAGAAAGCTTACTCTGCATTCCAGCATGATGAAGTTACATTTTCAAGAATATCATAAAATCCAGTTTGCTTAAAATACAGAGTAATGTGAACTGAATGCTTTGGGTTTGGTTATATTCTGTCTGAACTATGCAGGGGAATGGTACTGGCTGGTATCCCAGTGTATCTTCTGCCAAGATAGATTGTGAGCCAAGAGGCTGTAGAATGGACAAACAATAAATCTATACTTTCCCTGTGAAAGAAAAGACAGCCATAGGTTGTTATTTCTGTAACTACCTGTGAATGAGAAGAATTGCAGTAAATTCCCCTAATAACAGCTCTCCCCAGTCCGTCGTGGTACTATATGCAATGAAGCATGGATTCCTCAGTTAACAATAGATGTGAAAAGAATACAGATTTTTTGTAAATGTCACAAACAACAAAGTAGTAAAACATACAAATAATGACTATTTTAAAAGGCTCTTAAAGCACATGACCCCATTTATAAAAAGCTCCATTGCTGCCAAAACTGTATGTCTTAGGAAACTAGTGTGTTTTATTCAAAATAATTTTACTGGAGTTTTGATTAAAAATAACATTTAGGATAAGAATGTGCAATTCATATTAAACAAATATTATGTAATAACTAATTTTTATGTCAGTTATGTTAAAACATGGTTTGTATTCTGCAGCTGTGAGCATAGGTTGGGAAACGATCAAGTCTAGCTGATCAAGCCTTTTATTTTATTATCATGGATTCCTCTTCCACAGCTGCTTTTAAAATTTGTGGGAAGCAAATTATTTCTCATACTGCATATGTTGCCCATCAGGTGAGTGATAACATGGAAACTTTAGGCTGGGTGTAAGAAATCAAAAAGTAAATATGAAGTCCTCTGTGTGCACAGAATTAAAAAAATGACCTGTAAGAGGCTGTATGTGAAGCCAGCTGTCTTTTGTTGCCATTGTCATTTGGACATTTTAAGAGCAAAACTTTGTGAGCACGTTTCGTTTTTTATATTAGAAGATTTGATCTGCAAATCTCAGCTGCTCTGTTCATTATAAATCTCTTGTTTTTGTCCATACACTAGCTCCACTATAGGTTGGAAGGGCTTAAAGATGAACTGAGGAGGAATAGAGGCTACAACTCGAGAGTAACTATTACTGCTCAAAGGAGCTGTTTTCCATTCGCAAACATTGCTTTGCGCTATGGGTTTGGGCTCCTTCTGTTCCTCCACTTTGTTGAAAGACTCTCTCTTGACTTCCATTTTACTTCTTTAGCACTGTCTTTGTCTGCTAACATTTTTCCTCCTTCTCTAGTAGCTTTTATCTGTGTCCTTTGGATCACATATTTTACTTAGTTTGTTTTAGTAGATTGTTTCAAATGTTTGTGTTTTGTATTTTTGGTTTTTTGCCTTTTTCTTTAGGATTGTGTTATCTCACTGAATTTCATTCCACAGCTGCTGAATTGCTTGGTTATTTTGCAGCAGGTCCATTCCTCATTTTCTCTTTTCATGTTTTTCAGTGAGAAATAAGAGAGCCTCTTCCATTTTATACAGTAGTCTTACACACATAGGCCCATGTCTCCTTTTGCATACACCATCTTTTGCCTTGCCACATCCATCCTGCTTCTCTCTCCATCTCAAACTGTGCTTCCCTTTCTTTTGTGTTTTCTTTCTGGCCATTATTCCACCTTTTTGGTCCAGAATTGTCCTTTGGTAAATTATTAGTAAATATTTGCTTCTTCCAAAGAGAGTTCATTTTATGCCTTTGAAATCTGGTGAAACAACTCTGGGCCAAATTTGGGCATCATTAATATTTTGTTCGCAGTTTTCTTGTGTAGTATTTTTGGTGGGAAGTGGGGAGGGTGTGGAGTTTTTCTGTTTGTTTTTGTTAAACAAGAGTTTTTTTCAGGGAAGGACACCATAACCCACTCTAAGTTGCAACATTTCTTTCCATAAGTTATTCCATTACAATAAGTAGATTGTGTTGCGCTGTAGAATCCAATTTTATGTGACTATCTATTTGGGGCAAGCTGCTGTGGAACAGAAGAAAGAGGTTTAGAAACTGGGGCACAGTTTGTTTCAGCCTTAAATGGTTGTTCCTTAAATGGTTGACAGTTTTTGAGGGGTTGGGGGTTTATTTGGCTTCATCAGTTGCTAGATCATACATATTCACTTTCTAGGCAATTTTTCTGTGACTGCAAGTCCAGAGTGAGGTCTGAAAGATAATCTGCATTCACTCCTTGGCTTTTGCAGCAGAGACAGATGTTCTGCTGGGAAATTACACCCTTAGCATCACCTGTGCTATTCCACTTCTTTCACTGCATGTGCACACTTTTACTTCATTAGTATTCTCCTTGAAATTTAAAATACCTTTGTCAATAAAGTTAAAAAGAGAAGGATTTGGTTCTTACTATCTCAGAGGTTTGTCTTCCTGTGGAGTTCACTTTAACTGGGGTTTTGTCCACACAAAATGCTTTTTATTCAAGTGCTGCCTGTTCAGTCATCTGGCCTGACAGTAGCCCATCTGAAAACTTGCAACTTCAGGGTTATTATACATGGCGCTATCTTTCCAAACCTGAGGAGAATTAACAAGAATTGATGCTTCTCTAAAGATAAAATTTAGACTCTGTTGTGTTTACAGGGCTGATACTCTTTTAAAAAAAAATTATTTTTTAAATCTGCCTGGTAAATAGAATTGTAAATATCCAGTGTTACTAGAATATTAGACCAATGTGAATTTTCCAATTTCCCAGTAGTCAGACTCATCTATCTGGAATAGCACAGTGGTAGCTAAGCATCAAGGAAGAGGGTTTGTTGAGAAACCATGTCATTCTCACACAGTTACTTTTTAAAGTACAATTCCACTACAAAATTCATAGTGAACATAGGACTTATTTTAACCAAATAGGAACAGCAGAGTAAATTTACCAGCTCCATCCGGGAGCCATTTATACAGTTGTGTGTTGCTTATACAATTGTGAGGAATTCTTATTACACATCTTCAGAATCAACATAATTGAAACTAAATATTTGCAACTTTCAATACATGAAAATATCAGCAATAGAATTTTAAATCAAGTCATGTATTTTTGTTAGTATTCTGTCTAATTATCAAACAGGACCTAGATTCAGAGCTACTGTAATTACAGCTGTGTAAGAAAATATGGAATTTTTGTTGAAAACTGATGCTTAACACATAATTTTAAGCACTGTCCTTTGTTTTTTCTCACTTACTGTCCTTAGGCCATCTTGTTTCTTATGGGAGGAGTGTGGAATCAAATTGCTTGTATCAGATTCTGACCATCATCTACTACCCTTCTGCTTAAATATACTTATCTCATGCAAAATATGTAAGAATGTTGCTGAAAATATGTATAGCCTCTGTCTTAGATCCCAGGAGCTTGCCCATTTTATCTCTGTATTTTGCATTCTTGTTAACTTCTGTAGCTCATAGACTCTGTGCTCTCTCTGCAGGTCCAGTCTAGGTGCAGCAGCAAGGAGAACATCCTCAGAGCAAGTAAGTGCAGAAACTTCTCAGCTCTATTGAGAAACCAAGACTGCTCAGAAGACAGCAAGTGATAGTCAGATCAGAGGTGGGACTAAGTGGGTTCGCAGCAGAAATTTAATAACTAAGACAGTGAAATCCAGTCCAAAGGTAAAACTGTAAATAGCTCATAGTGTTCATGTATTAATGGAGTCACCTTTTAATTTATTCTTCAAGTTGTTTTTCTAATGACATGGAGGTCTGTATTGTTTGTGATGTTTTGTTGTAAATGATCATGTGTTTGCAGGTTTTAGGGACAAGAATTAACTCTCAAAGACAATGAAAATGGAAATTCTCAACTTGAATGTACATTATTTTTATTTTTATACTTGAACATGAATTTGAATGTTGGATTACACAGAATCAAACCAAAAAATGCAAAGGTTAAGAATTCACATTTGATCCAAATGATGTCTAGTTTAATTTGTACAATTCTTTTTCTTTGTGTTGTGGGAATCTTTTCTAGTCTAAAATTTGAACCACCATATGTGTGTGTGTGTGTGTGTGTGTGTGTGTATATGTATAATGACAGGACTAGGAAGTTGTTTTGGTGGTAAAAGAGCAGGCTGTCAAGAATTTTCTACCTTATGCAACCAATTGAATTAGCTGCTTCAAAGCTAGGGGATTATTTTGTCGTACAAAATGCAGCTTAATGTAAGTAGTTATTTTTAGAGCTGTCTGACATTTCATATTAGTGAAAGATAACTTGGTAAAGTCTGAGGAGTTGTTTAATGTCATTTGCTTGTAATTACAGTACCATTACCGTTTAGTAATTTTACAATAAAAAAAAAAATCATTTGTTTGTCTCTGGGGCTATTTAAATCTGTGATACCTGTAATAGAAGAGTTAGCATTTGTTTGTAGGAAGAAATGGGAGAGAGAAAGGTTAGTAGTTACACCAGCATCTTTCTTCCTTTCTTCATTAAGGTTATTCATGCTAATCTTAAACCTAAAGGGGCTCTATCTTCTTGGCTTTTCTTGCAGAAATAATGAGTGTTGCTTTTGGTATTAGAAAAAAAGATGTCAGAGATTAGGGAATTTTATCTATTTTAAAAAGTCTATGTTGGAGAATGCATTTCTCAGAAGATTTTAACAGAACCTTTGACATAGCAAATGACATGCATTAGGGACAGACTTGTGAATCAAGGTTGTTCTCTAGGGACCATTCAAAGCATTCAAAACCTGTGAATTCTATCACTTCTTAAGGTTTAAAGGGATGAAATATGAGTTTCTGAAGTAGCTAACAGTGAGTTTTAAGTAGCAGTGAAATTACTGCTAGAAGGAGTAAAAGCATCTGGTGGCAATAGCATAAAGGTTGTTCACTGCCACACAATTCCCTCAGCTTTCATTGCTGTGACATATTTTTTCTTAGCATCTTCCTTCATATTTTCCAACTTAAAACATCAGGCAAATGTTTTTAGCATATATTGTGTGGAATCTGCTGGACCTGAGGAGTTACAGTGCTGCTAAAGCAGGGTTTCTTTCTCTGTGCAGAGGCGGGTGTGGGAAGTTTGACTGTATTTCACAAATGCTTTCCTTTTCCTCTTTAATTATGTTGTCAACGAAAAACAGACATAATAACTGGAAATGTAAGCTTGCCTGGTTGTTAAAACCAGGAATGCAGTTTTTTCCATTAGTTACACTTTCATCTTATAATAGTTTAATTTGGATCATTTCTCCCTAGTTTTCTTATGAGAAAGTTAGGTTTAAGAGTTTGCCAAGTCTTACTATAGTTAGAAAATGTCTCATCAGCTGTTTCTGTCTTCCTTAGAATGCAAACAGGAGTATTCTTTTAAGGAAAAGAGCAAAGTCAATTAAAAATTATTCGTGCTTGACAAATTCACAGTTCCTGCTTTTTTCATCTTGTTATCTTCTAAATACATATAAAGAGATTGTTCAAATAATTTCTTCCAGAATCATTCCTAGAAGCACTAGGTGGGCAAGTTTTACTTGTCTCTACTTCTTCTGAAAGGTAGTGACTGTGTTAATACCAAAAATTATTGGTTAACAGTCTCTCACATAAAAAGGCAAGGATGTGTTACTGCAGAACAAGTATTATATATATAGATTAATTAAGAAACCTCCTCTTCTGAAGGAAGGACTTAGACTGTATGATTGTTGTGCTATTTTTTACTTGCTTGTTATTAGAAAACTTCACTTGAAGCAATAATCTATTTTTTTGCAGAATCTGAAGGCATGTGCAGCAACAAATGAGATATTAATGTAGTGACTGCAAAGCGAAGTCATGTCGTTAAAAATTAGTTTCTATTATTTGTTAATATGTATGGTGATTTGTGTTACTTAGGAATATCATTACATATCACATCATCCACTTTGGCTCTCATAAATACCTTGTTCTAGGTAAATCCTTTTAAGATACTCTGCAATTGTAATTGTCTTAACCTTTTGGGTTATATCTGTTACTCTTGTTTATGTATTCCTGCAATAGTTCTCTCTTCAATTGCTTGTCTTCACTTGCAAAATCCATCAAAGCTTTTTGTCCCCTTGTTTAATCTCTCAGTAAGTATCATGAAATCAAACCCTCTGTTGGCTTCATTTTCAAACAACTTCTGTCATATTTTCTCCCTACCTGTCTCTCATACTTGGGAAAAGTAAGGTTTCCCTAAGTTGTCCTACTGCCTTCGCTGCAGTCATGCACTTAAACAAACTTTGCTATGGTGATGACAAAATCTTGGTGATGAGTATGCCCACTAGCTGGAGACACTGTCTGTGGGCTTGACTGCCCAGTGATTTCATTGTGCTCTTCTCTCTATCTTCCTTTCAGACCTTTTGACTCCCATCTCACTCTTGGATTGTAGGCTCACAGGCACAATGTCCACTGTTGTGCTTTACCTGTGCATGGCACAGAGCATGTTGAGCTGTGTTTGTGCAAAATAGAATGGAGTTAATTGTCCTGAGTTCATAGAACTGAATTAGTCTCAGATTATCATCCTCAGTGTAAAATACTGACTTTCCTGGAAGGGCTTCTGTTTTAGATTAACCAATCTTTTCATGCTCATCAAGACTTCTGGTATGTTCTTCCTTCTGGATAAGGATATACACTCACTTGTTTCTAGTTGAATACAGTGTCTTCCCAGTGTGGGACATGAAAGCTCAGTAGTGATAACTAACTGATTTAATTTGCTCCAAAGTGATTAGTTTCAGTAAATGAACATCACTACAGGAACCTGCTCACTGTAGCACACATGAACTTGTTCTTTCTCCTTGCAGGTCACAGTGCTGTTGACATTACCAAGGTAGCAAGAAGACATCGCATGTCTCCATTCCCATTGACATCCATGGACAAGGCCTTCATCACAGTTCTGGAGATGACCCCAGTGCTTGGAACAGAAATCATCAATTACAGAGGTACATTAAGTTGGATTCTTTGTGAGCATGAGGGTGATTACTTCCCTATTTGGGAACCTTCTTGCTCTTTTATTAATGTTGTGAGGTATCTGAGACAGTGCTTTCTCCAGGAGAAACTGCTTTAGGAAATACCAGGAATAGGGGAAATCTTTCAAAGTTAGGGGAATGTCAGTTGAACTCAGTGGTGCTCCCTGAAGGAGTCTGTAATGGAACGCTAAAAAATGCATAAATTAATTTTCTTCCTGTTTGTATTATATGCAGCAAGCATATTATACTTGAATGTGCCTCAGTGGACTTTGGTAGATGCCAGGTAGCTCTAATCTGTACTGTAACTGGTTCCCTCTATTGTCTGGCTGTGGAAGATTCTCACTAAACCAATCTGAGATCAATGATCAAAACAAAGTGAATATTGATTCCAGATCACTTTTTTCCATGACTATATCTTTAACAGTTCATCTCAGTCTCTTTTTCCAGTTTCTAGTTAGCCTATTAGTCATTCCAGAATTTTCCTCCTCATAAATACAATTCCTTTTCTATTCTAACTCTATGTGATCATTTTCTGAAATTACTTCCTTTTAATGTTTGATCTATCAAAACTTTGTAATTAAAGAGTAACTGGTTTTGATTTATAAGGTGAGGTTGTCTTCAAAAGCACCAAACAGGGAGCAAAATATCAGACTTTGTGACTGTGTGACTTTGTGACTGTATCTATACTCATGAATAAGTAGGGATAGATGAAGTGATTTTCTGGCCCTAAAAGGAATTAGCAAGGCACCTCTCATGTTTATTCAGCTAAATTATCCTTATTCCTGAAATACTCTGTTCATAATGTCTATGAGGTGCCTCCCTCAACTTCTGCTGTTCCTTACAGCAGGTCTAGACATTATCTGGGACAATGTTCTCGGCACATAACAAAACTATGACAGGTAATAGGCTGCCAAGTAAACCCAAATTAGGTAGGGAAGCAGAAACCTCTTCCAGAGATTCTTCCAGGTTGCCCAAAAGTAAGGCAGTGAGCGAAGAGATTGTAGAACTGTAAACCTTGAAAGGCAAAAACATTTTGGATGCTGGTGTGCTTGCTACAGGCAGCAGAGAGGCAAGAATGGTTTCTGAATGGAATATTCTGTCTTCTGGGTTGGAAGTTCAAAGTTTTCATGCTCTTTGCCAAATCTTTGTGCTACCAGAAGCCTTCAAGATGTCCTCATATTGGCATACTGATTTAGCAGACTGTATGTAATATAACACCTGTGCATTTAGTCACTCCAAGCAGAGTTCAGTGCTCCCCTGTGCCTTGGCAGCAGGATTTCTGAGAAAATACTCCATATCCTGCATTTAGGACAACACCAATACTGGATGAACAAGGAATATGCATAATACACCCTGCACTTTCATAATGGTGTGCAGATTAGAAGGCACTGGGGCATAGATGCCTGAGCATAACTATTGGGCCTTTTTGGGTAACTGTCAGTTAAATGTCTTCTCTAGGATAGCCCTTTGTGAACAATATGATGAGCTGCAGTGTTGGGTACATTTGGTCAAAATAAATGCAACCCTAAACTCCTGAAATAGTCGATGAAAGACTGGCATCTGCCTCCCTGAAAAATAAGCACATCATATGTTTATTTTTGTATGTCAGATACAGTTACGGTACTGTAGGATTATCATTCTTCTTTGCATAAAAGAATTTTTTATTTTAAGTCCAGAACATATGTATTGTTATTCCTGGCCCTCTTATTCTTTCAAAAATGATGAACTGAGTCTGCTGAGTCACTTTAGTTTTGACCCTCTTCCCTCTCATCCAAAACACAAACGTTAGATCGATGGTAACATCAGTAGGTTCAGAGACAGATTGTTGATTTAATGTTTACATAATTATACCAATAATTCCTTCATGTTTTTGCACCGTAGTGCAAAATTTTAGCTTGCTATTTATTTTTCAAGTAGCATACACTTATTTTAGCACTGTAAGATTTCCAAGTATATAGTATGACATTTCAGGATTGAGCCTGTAAGAGACAGCCTAAAGGACATGTCTGTGTCAGTGATACTGCAAATTCAATTCTCTTAATCTTCAGATGCAAATCTCAAGATGGAAATGCATTTTCAGAAGTTCTTAAATGATCACCATAATGCCATGCAGACAAATACATAGAATTGTTTTGCATTGGCATATGTGTGTGTGTGTGTGTGTGCACACTTAGGTATTTGATAAAAGACTTTAATTTTGAAGAATGCAATTAATTAAGAACCAGTTTTTCAATTAGTTATGGATTCATTTTTTTTTGTTGATATACACCTAATTTCAGAAAAATTGTAAAAATTTAGTTCTGGAGGTCTGAAACTGTATATAGAAAAGCACTATTGTGCTTTGTTTGTTTTCTTTGTGATTTTGTGTCTTGAATTTCCACTGAGCTTCTGAAAACTATCTTTAAGGATCACAGTTTCTCTCCAAGGAAAGTGAAATGTGCAAAATTCTAGGAATGCTAATTGCCTAATTAATTTAACCTGATTTAGCTAAAACTAAACATATTTCATAGCATTCATCTTCATAAATAAATCTGCTGAATGTTATTCTGTACAAATACCCAGTGCAGTCCTGATTTTATTCTTGATTAAGTCAAGGTATGCTGTAGTCTCACAAGTTATCTTTTGAAACATGTCTTTCACACTGGTGTGTTGCTCAGTGACCATATAGGTCATTTAACCTCTTTCATCTTTAAAAAAATTGACAGTCTTGAAGCATTTTACAGGAGTGTCATAAACCAAAGGCATTGGAAGCATATTTCTCACCTGCCATCATTGATATCTGGCATGAAGACCCCAATTAGGCTTTTATTCCAAATAAATGCAGTTACCTGAGTATAGCTCTGTGGGCCCATAAGGTTAAGTTTTTTAGACAACATGATTATGATTATTCTTCTGAAACTAAGAAGATGCACAAGTTTGATAATAAACTTAAAATGTAGACTGCTTCTGCATTATATGAGCTTAAGAACAGCATATTTATTCTGGTCTAGTCCAAGAGCCTAAGTGATTGTTTTGGTAGCATTGACTTTTCATATCACACTGAAGTGCTGCCAGGGCAGTATTTACAAAATCCATCACCTCCTAGTACAAGATGTGTCTTATTGCTGTGCCCCAGAGAATTCAAAGTTCTTCAAAGAACTGTACCAGGTTTACCACCTAAGCTTAGCAAGTACCCACATTTGAAAAGCGACTTCAGTGTAATTCTCTATTTTGTGTCAGAAAGCTGTGGGCATCACAAGGGGCAGTTTGATGACATGAAAATATTTCAGGACACCTTTCTGATTACAATTAAACAAAATAGGGTCAAACTGTAATTTTAGAATAATTTCTTAAATAAAAGAGAGTACAGAGGTACTCAAGATTTTCCCCTAGTTGCTGACTTGCTTCATTTTAAATGCCTAAGGCTGCTTCAGCAAATGATTCTTAAATTTTTCTTCTTATAATGAAACTCATTCCCATCACTGGCTAGCCATTTATTCCTTTCAAATATTGCATGGCAGTATGCCAAGAACATACTGTTCAACTTTGCTCTAATTGGTGTGATTTTGCATGCAGACAAGAAGCAAAATGAAGGCACAACATGCCTGCTAAAATTAGAAGTATCACTTTTGTATATGAGACTTTGTGCGTCTGTGAACAAAGGGTGTTTTTCCTAGGCCTTTGATAGCTGCCTTTTCTGTGCTATAATTTAAATATCTGTGTCTGCATTCTTTTACTCAGTGTAAGTGTACAAGCTTTTGTGAGCTTTCTAATAATTTCTATATTGTGTATCACAGGCACTGATATGCAGGTTTGCACAGGTGAATCAATGGCCATTACAAAAGTGCTTTTCTAGTTGCTTTAACAGGTTTCAGCAGCATTTTCATGGCAAAACTTATTTCAGCAGTGCAGCATGAATAGTAACTTAAGGCTGAAAGTTGATACATGCAGATCTGAGCACAATGATGTTATAGGTACAATAATTAATTGCTAACTAAATCATTTTGTGTTTATAAGTAAAATATAATCTTCATTATTATACTCTTTCACTGGAGCTGAATGTTTTCAAATCAAGTAGGTGCACTCTCTAACCAAATCTGTCCATTCAGTGTCAGCACTGGCTCCCCTGCCTTCCCAGTGAATCCGAAGCCACGCAGATTTCCCTGTCTGTAAAACAAGAAACACACTTCATGCACTTCTCTTTCTTGGCATACCTCAAAGAGCATAACCTCTAAAGCATATATCCATGCAAATTCTCCTGGCAGAAATAATCATGCATCCTCTCACTCCATCATAATTTCAGCTGGATATTGCCTTCCGGTGCCACGATGCACCCTAGGAGCAGTGGCCTCTATTATGTGCAGGGCTTCCCTTCTTCTACTTAGACATACTGGAATCAAGCCAGTCTCACTACTTCTGACCCATGTCCCTTCCCAGTACATCTAATCACACATGTAATAGATCTGCTTTCTCTCTCACACTATATCAAGGGGCAAGTTTCATATTTTCCTCTCTGTTCCTTATCATACTAAAAAATAAAGCTCTTGCTGGTGCCATAAGAGTACCAGCCACTTGGCTGAGGGTGAAGTAATTCACATCAGTCTCTACAGGGATGCTGAGCCAAATTACAGCTCATCAGTCATAGTTGGTAAATGAAGAGAAAGAGTCTGTTTGAAACAGCTATTAAAATAGTTAGAACTACAACAGTGTAAATTTATATAAATAATTCTGACACTTACATGCACTCACCATCCATTAAGCAGAAATGCTCTCAGCAATTAGGTGAAGCTAATCTATTGCAAAACCTCTTGGTCAATTTATGAAAACTGGTCCATTGTTGTTGTTCTCAGTTCATCACCTCTCACCTTCTTTGCACAGGATTCACTTTTGAAATGTCATTTTACAAGTTTTTAAAAGAAGAAATTTAATAAAAATTCAAATAAAAGAAAATAAAATACATACATTTAAGAGATCTTAGAGGAAAAACTTGTCCTGAAGAAACAAATACTTGTTTTTCCATCTGGTCCCTAATCAGATCTATCACCTTGGGTTTGGATACTTGGCATTCAAATCTACTGTCAGCAATTTCACCATAACCAGGAGAACAGACTTAAACCAATCCTTTATCATGACTTTCAGACTCCAGTCTTTTTTCCTGTACATAGAGTAAAAAATCAAAAGCTTGAGAGATCTATATGTGCCATACACGTGCATTTCACCTATTGGAGGGCACAGCTGTTAACCTTGTTTCCCCCTTTCACTCACTGTAATGACACAGAGCATGATCTTTTCTCTTTTTTCTAGATGGAATGGGGCGAGTCCTTGCTCAAGATGTGTATGCAAAAGATAATCTACCACCATTCCCAGCATCAGTAAAAGATGGTTACGCTGTCAGAGGTAAACACTGCCTTTATGGACATGAAGTATAGTGTCTGCTGCTTTATAACGTGTTCATCCACCTGTTTGGGAGCCAGCAGGGGTTATTTTGGTTCAGATCTGATACAGATCATTGCTGAGCTCACAGTTATATAAAATGCACTGCCTTGAAGGGAGGCCATAAAGCTGAGCTCGGATCTTTTAAATGGATACATGTGTACATGAGCAAATGTAATCCGTGTGTGCTCCTAGATGTGCAGCTCTGTTGCTCGGGCATTTCTTGGAAACATTTAAAATTCAGGACAATAACAGAACACCTGTTTCTGAATTACGGATTCATCTTCTATTTCTCTGTTATAGATTTAATGAGGATTTTCTTATGTATCTATTGCTTTGTCAAACTGTTACAGATATTGATTACATCAGAGAATTTTAAAAAAACTTAGCATAATGTTCTCTCATGGAGACAACTCAAAAGAAGTTCTTACTTTAAAAATACTGCAACTGCCATATATAAATAAAATTAGTTGTTTGATTTTATTCATTTCGAGCAGAAAAATGATTTCCCAAGACCTGAATTCATACTCTGCTTTGCCCACTAGGTGCTACATCATTATGAGCCAGTTGCTTCTCTGTGCATCAGTTTTTCCCTTTGTAAAGTAAGAGTAATGATGTTCACCTCATTTGTCTATAAAGGAAATTTAAAATATACAGAATTGAACATTATCCTAGTAGTGATTTAATTGTGGTAGTGGTAGAATCATCATAACGCCATGTTGAAATTTGTACATAGTAGCCAACTTTCTTCTAGGGACATTAAAATATATTTTTTAATAGTTGAAACTATTTCATAGTTGAAACTATGGAAAGCAACTGCCCATGAAACAGACTGTCTGCAGACCCAGGCAACAGATGTAATCCAGCAGCTTCCCCATACATTTGATATAAAAATAAAATTTCAGGTCCACAAGATGCGTGTGTGTGAGAGACAGGCAGACCAAAATGACTAGTAATAGCAGGAAGGGAGTGCACATGTAGCCAGAGAAATACAAGGTAATGTAACACTGAGAAAAGCTAAGAGAATGAGCTCTGAGTAGAATGCTGAGTGACAAGGGCCTTGGGATCAAGCCAATGCTGTCTTGCAACCTGATTGCTGCAGGGTAAGGCAAAGCACAATCTCAGTAAACATGCAGAATGAGCAGAGTGATCATGAATGCCATTTTTAGCAACTTCTGTCAGAGCCAACACCCAAACCCTAATTGTGGTGGCGGATTCAGGCTCAGTAACACTGAGATGTTTGAATGCGTCCAGAGCAGGACGCTAAAGCTGGTGAAAGGGCTGGAAGGAAATGTCCTGTGAGGAGTGGCTGAGGACTTTGGGTTTTTCTTGTTTGAAGAAAAGAATGTTGAGAGGTGACCTCATGGCTCTCTCCAGCTCCCTGCAGAGGGGAAGGGCACAGGGTGTCCATTGACGTCATGTGTGGGAATGGCTCAAAGCTGTGCCAGGGAAGGTTTAGGTCTGACATTAGGAAATACTGCTTTACCAATAGGGTGGACAGACACTGGAACAGACTTCCTAGAGAGTGGGTTGATGCCCCAAGCCTGTGTGTCAAAGGCATTTGGACAATGCCTTTAATAATTTGCTTTACATTTTGGTTAGCTCTGAATTGATTAGGCAGTTCTATTCTATTCTATTCTGTTTTGTTCTATTTTTATTCTTCTTGTCAACCTGTTATCTTAGGATATGGGAAAAAAAAAACTTTTAGGCAGAGATAATATTGCCTACATTAATGGATGCTTCTTACAAAAAAATTAAGGATTAGCTTTCAGTGGCATAACATGTCTGTCCAAACCCCTGTCCTTTTCCCGTTTGATGTCAGTTGTGCATCATCTATAAACTTTGTCTCCATATTGTTATTAGTGGGGGAATAAAATCGAATTCAGTAGCGTTTTATCAGGTTTAAAATAATTTAGCTATTAGGGATTTCTTTCTCCTCTTTTGCTGGATCATCCAGCACATTTTTTTTTCAGTGAAGGTCTAACAACTGTTGTCAGTAGTATTACATGCATTATTCAAGGATATCTAGTTGAAGAGTCCTTTTTGACTTTTTTATTTTAGAGTTCACTTTAAAGCTCATAGATTAGTCTGTTTGATAGGCTTTTAAAGCTAAGTTAATTATTAGTCTTCAAACATGACCACAGATAATGATCTGCAAAGCTGCAGCAAATGTATGAGTACAAATGTGATAAATCATAGACTGAATGCACATCCTTCCTGAAAGTAGTTCTTCTCAATACAAGGTTACCTAGGTGTATATTCAGGGCTCCTGAAGTAAAACACAAGTTATAAAGATAAAGGTTGTCACTGATTAGACTTCATCTCTAGGAAAGCAACATTTAACAGCTACAGGTTTAAAATTAGTAATAATGCAGATTTAAATGTGATCATTCGAGCCTAGTTTGTTTGAGCACTCTTGGCAACATGACTGCTGTGCTTGGAAAGGTAGAGTTACTTGGGCTTCACACATGCTTTACACCACAGTAAAGCCTTTGGTACCACTAATGCAACTTGCTGAAAGACCTTTGAGGCAGGCAGAAGCTTAAAGTCACTCGTAATTGTGCCTTTTTTGTCCCTGTAAAAATTTACTAAATTGGAAGTCCTGAAGACTTGTTGAATCAGTGATCTCTGACTCCTAATTTTCAGTATTGCAATACTGTCATGAACACCCTTAAATCTTTGTTATTAATGTAATTCCTCCTAGTCTTCGTTTACATGACCTCATACTGCCCAGAAATTTTCAGTTAAAAATACTCTGTTCTCTAGAACCTGTGTTTTTCAAAATAATAACCACACCTCAAATGGACCTAAAAGGTAAAATCTTTGCAGAACTTCTATAAGCTTAGTCATGCTAACACTGAAGTACTGAACATTAAATCATCTTTGCTCTTCTCCTGTTCTTAATTTATGGTACCATCATTTGTTTTGGTTCAGTGTTTACCATTTGTGTTGTCCTTATTAACAGCTGCTGATGGCCCAGGAGATCGATTCATCATAGGGGAATCCCAGGCTGGTGAGCAGGTGAGCACAATTTCTTTTCTCTTTTTTTAATATATTTTCCTTCTGTATGATTTTTCTTTGCATTTTTGTAAACCTTGCTAGTGCTCCAAAATTCAATAGTCTTGGATGTGGTGTGAAGTAGGACACAGCTGTATTGACCCTCCTGCTATGTGCCTTGGGACATGATTTCAGAAAGTGAGGTAGTACAGTTACATAAGGAACTAACAAGGATATCCCAAAATACTTCAGAGCATTGTGCTGACATGTCTGATAGGAGTGCATACAGTAACATTCTGCCCTGGTACAGTGTTTGAGGACATGAGATTTCTAGTGGCACAACAATTCATAAGCAGAGAAAATAATGATTTAACCCCCTCTGGCTGACAGATTTTGAAAGGTTGTCAGCCCAATAGCTGTTTTCATAAGATGCTTCCATTTCTCACACTGATACCTGCAAAATGAAGCGTATAAATTTTTTATTAAGCTTTTATAGATAGGTAACGATCAGAACAATCTTGAGGAAGCCTGGCAGCAGCCTGGTTTGAGGCTGGTTTGTGAGGAGAGTGTGCACCTTAGCAGATACATGGATTGATTTTAAAAGCAATTTGAGGTATGATCTGTTGGTGACCTGCTGTGCTCTATAAATATTCATGAGTAGATGCATTTTGGGATTTGCTCTCAAATTCAAGAGCATATTTCATTAAATTTCTGTACTAATACTGGGGTAATGGAGAAAAAAAAGTAATTTATGTTCAACTACTGTTATTCTGTCCATTTAATCATACCTGCCAGCTATGTTCAGGAAAGCATGTGTTAGTCCAAAATGTTTCTCTAGCTATTTCAAGACCTGATTTATAATTCTGTGTATTGTAGGTGACATGATGGAGAAAGGGATAAGTAATAGGCAAAACAAGGAACTGATCAGTTTTAATGAGGATTTTATAGTGTGTCCCTTTTGACTGCTAAACAAAAAAGTCCAAGTAAAATTGACATATTTCAAAAGTTGCATCATGTTTTAGAAGTATTACCAGTCACAGGATCATTCAATTTTTTTTAAATGGACTTGAACTGTCTCTAAATGTGTAATAGACATTTAATCTGGCTAATCATGATAGATAGGAAGAACTGGAAAAATTTCTTTTGCTTTAGGTCCCTCCATCATCATGAATTATACTTTGATATAATAGACACCTCAGTACTGATATTCATGTGAACTTAGATTAGTGGATCTGTTGTACAAAATATGTAAAATTACTTTAAATTCTAAAAAAAGCCAAAAGCTAATGAGTTCAGCAGTTTTTTAACATTGTATTAGCCTTGTATTTTTAGCCCTCCTGACTGCATTTTCAAGCATTGGTCCAGAATCCAAAAGACTGGACAACTATTTTTACAACCCTTTTTATGATCACTATAAAATAGCAAGAACCAGCAGAGCAACCCGCTGAATTATCACTCCTATCACTATTCCCCTGTCATCAATATTATCATTTTGCTAGTTAAATATCAGAGCACAGTGTTGCTTAAAAGCAGTACTGTTGAAGTTGTCTCTGATGGGGAGATTAGAGGCCTTCCCATTAGAGGTCTGAAGTGTTTCAGTGTCCTAATCAGTTCAGCAAGTTTGTACAAAAGATAAAAGGGCAAATAGAAGCTGCTTCCCTCCTACAAAGTTCAAGAGCTCACAAATGTCTCTCTGCAGGGACAGCCTGTCCTCCCAGATTACGGGGAATAGGAAGGCTCTCTGGCAAGGAGCAAAAATTGGGTGGGAAGCAGGCATGCAGAGAGAGACTATTTCTGAAAATACCAGTGGCAAGTTAGAAAAACAAGGCTGTTGACCTCAGAATAATTGGTCAAAGTTTTTTTCTGGGGCAAACACATCTTCAGGTTTATCTCCTTCCCAAGAAATTATTTATAGCCTTGGAAGGCTCCTCAGTCTCATTTCACCCTTCAGTCACTCTCAGCAGCAACATTCTGCTTTTCATGTTACAGACCAATTAAAAGAATGATTCACAGCAGGGAATTCAAAATAGATTTAGATTTGGCTCCTCCTGTAGGGAAAAAGGTTATGTAAATGCTAGTAGCAAGGAAGGAGATGGGACTGAGAATTGCAGGGAGGCCATATAGCCAAGCTGTACACTTCTGTATCAATTTTTAATTTGTGTATTTTCTGATTTCCATCTCCAGATGGTCATGTTTATGTTGACCCTTTTTTTACTGTATATCAGGGAAAACTTTCAGACCTTACCCTGCTTGGGGAAGGTTAGGGCACACTTGAGATTACTGGTCATGAGCCATCCACAATAGCCTATGTGTGAAACACTCAACCATAGGAAAAATGGTTTCCCTTCTGTAGACTTATATAGACCATAGCATTTCCTGCAAGACTTTCTAAAGGTGTATGGCAGAGGCACTGCAGCTAACCAGCTACAATATAGGATGAAAAGCAGTCATTTTCCACAATTCCATTAACTTGTGCCTTTTTACAGAAAGGAGCATAGATGATTCTAAATCACACAGGAGAGGTGTGCATGAGAAAATGCCTGAGGTAGGGGTTGTGCTTAGTAGATTATTTCTGGGTTTTATTCAGTGACTAAAATTGAGTAGATTATCAGTAATGAAAGCAAAGGACAGAAACCAGTATTGCCCCATGGCAGGTAAAAGTGGGATCTCAAAGGCCTCTAGAAGAGCTTCTGTGAAATTTTTGCACATTGATATGTTTTCTGAGAAGCAATCATTTATCTTCATATCCCTTTATCATAGAGGAACACAGCCCTGGAGATTTCACAAATAAATCTGATGGTTGACTTTTGTTCATAAAGTTAATCTGATCAAAATCTCAGCAGACAAAAAGGAAATTAAATATATGAGCAACATAACGAGTTCTAAAAGCAATTGTATCATGAATTTGTTTAAATGTATCACATCATTGCATCTCAAAAAATTAACTCATCTAACAATAAACTCCAAAACCATGGTTAGTTACAGCACATTTTATCACCATAGGCTCTGATTTGTGACAGTAGTAGACATTTTGTACTCTTTGTGATGCTTTTTAAATGGGAGAAATTTTTTATGCAATACATTTTTCCTTTGAAATTTTTTATTTAAGCCAGCAATACTTACTAAGTTCAAAGCAATATTACCTATTTGTAATGTACCTTTAGATTATATCTACCATATACATAATCCAAGGTGGAAGCTTTGCCTTTTGTAACATTTCTTTTCATAAAAATCAGAATTGCACACTAGATAGCATTATTTTCCCTTTTAAGCAGCCTTAGTTTAAATGGCAGTATCTCTGCTATCCATCCACAACTCCCTGAATAGTCTATGGTGAGGAATAAATGCCATTTTCTTAAAACTGGGTTTTTCTGTGTCATCTGGTTTAGAGACCTACATTAGGATAGCGTGAATCTTGCCCTAAAAATACACTAACTGTGACATACAGCAAGTGTGGATTTTATTTATGTTCTTCTCCAAGGATATTAGATTTCCATTACCTGTAGAAAAGGGTCAAGACTCAGTCAGTTCTAGGCTCAGTTGTTTCTTGGGATATGAAGGTCACTGTGATACTGTGGTAAGCCCCATAAAAACCATCCCCAGCCTCTTCCTAGGGCTTCTGTCTTAAATGTGTGAAATACACACATTTCAAAGTGAAACTCACCTTTCAGAGGTTATGACAGTGCTGGAGTAGAAGAATGGGCAAGGCAAACAGCTTTATGCAGCTGAAGTGCTGACCACTGGTCTAGAATTTGGTCATGAGTGTCAGCCTCCTGACAGAAGTCATGGAGTAAATTCCTGCTGGGTGGGAGCAGGTAACAGTCCTGGGCAATACTGCCTGCATCCTGTGGGTTGCTGCCAAATGTGTGCTAATTACAGTCTGAGAAGTCCTGGATGTATTCCAGCACTGCATATGGAATACAGAGTCAATCTGCACATGAGTGATACGTGTGACACGTACAGAATATGTTGCTCTGATCACAGCTGCATAGATCTGTGTGTAGCCCATGTTCACTTATAACAGTGAAACCTGAACAAGCCAGGCTTACTGCAGTGCTAGGAGGAGCCAGCAATGAAATCTCAGTCATCATATCAGCTTCTTTTAGTTTCATTTTTTTAGGATTTTTTTTTAGTTATTTATTTCTTACATAATTATGGTGAAATTACAGTTTTACCCTGGATTTTGACAAATGTTCATTAAAACAGCCTGCCTGGTGAGAAGTGTTATTAAAACCATATAATTCATTTTATCATATTGTTCTGATGTTTTTCTATTCTTTGTACTGCTTCTGCTGAAACCTTTTAATGTCCTGTGACTTTATAGAATTGTAGAATATTATCAATTTTAGGCTATTCTAAATTGACCCTCACAAAGATAAATATTCTCTCTGAACTAGTATTAAGCTGTCTCAGTGTTAGGAAATCTGCTTAAAAATTAGGCATTTGGTTACATTCCTATTATATGTTGGTTTTTTTCATAAATAGTGTGCTGGTAAAACAAAACAGGATAAAAATCTAACCAAAGCAAAGCAATTTCAGCCCTGGTGACCAGAGTGCTCTGCAAAAATATTTATGTACTGAGAACTGCTAGATTTTTGTTCATGGAAGTTTCCAGAAGGTCGCCATCTAACAGTTAAATTTCTAAGCCAGTTATTTTTCTGTGCCAAGTATTTTTCTGAGTATCAGTATATTCTTTCTTCTGAAAGTTGTTAATGTGATAGAAATATAAGGAGAAAAAACCAAAGCCACCTAATATGTGGCTGTATAAAGCCAGGTGTGAATTGGAGTTTATTGTACCTGTTGATATAGCTCACAGTATATCAAGAGTTATGCTGCAAATAAGAATTCTTATCCTTCAGAGAGATTACTTGCATAAAGTTCAAGTGGTTTGAAATTTTTTTTGCCAAAAGTAGATTAATTTCTGTGTGGTTTTTTTTCATTTTTCAGCCAACTCAGACTGTGATGCCTGGTCAGGTAATGCGTGTTACAACTGGTGCTCCAATTCCATGTGGTGCTGATGCAGTGGTGCAAGTGGAAGATACAGAGCTCATCAGGGAATCAGATGATGTGAGTCACAAGTTGAAAAACTCATTTTTCTTTTGAGTGCGGCAGTAAATGGCACATGACACAATCCTGTAAATATGAAAGACAGTCATACAGAAAAGCTCTTCAGTAATCTCAGAAGTTTGAGGATTTTTGCATCAGTTCCTAGTGGCAATTCTCACTTTTTCAGGCTGTGATAACAGTACCACAGACCTTCCTGTTCTAACTGATTTTTCATCAAAATTGTTGCATGCTGACTCTAAAAAGTTTAGGAGCATGATTTGAGTGAAAGGCAAATGCCTCCTGGAAATCCATGCCTACAGTCCAATTCAAATGCCTACTGTATTCACATTTTAAAAGACAGGCTAGTGCAAATCTCACCAAATAAGAAGGGGAAATGTTTTCTTAAATTACATGTTGATCTTAGAATAATACATTGAATTACTGCTGATGTAATTAAAGCTGAATGTAATTTTCTGTGAGAAAGTGAACTGTTTTAAGTGCCACAAAATCCATGGGGCGACTTGAGTTCTTTTAAACTGTGCTATGAAGACAGCTGTATTATCAGAGTTGGTCTTACAGTTCTGGTATTGTCAGAGTTTCAGCAAAGGTGAATTTGGTGGATTTTGGAAACTACTTCACATACAAAGAAGTATTCCAATGAATTTGTTTAGAAAAAATGGTTTTGTTATGAAGCAGGGGAAGTAAATGCCTCCCAAGTTTATTTTAAACTACAGCTAAGATTTTTAAAAGACATTTGTGCTCCTTTAAAATGAAAACATTACTGAATTTAAGACCACTGAAAACCAAGAAATGGATAAGATGCTTATTCCTCCAGAATGTAAAGATAACCCTGGTTTTAAACAGATTTTCCAGCCTACCTTTACATCATAGTAGGGGACTACCTTACAGATGCTGCAAATAAGAACACAGAAAGAAAACACAGAAAAAAATCCACAGAAAAATATGAATACTGTTGTACTAATTCTGTACACACAGTTGTCTCAACATAGTGAAATGTGCTTTCTTATGAAGCAGAGGAGCTTTCTCAGACAACTTTATTCCAAAGAGTCCATTCCTTTGTGTTGCTGTGTTTGCTTCTGAATCCCAGCTGTGATTTCATGGCGCTGTCATCATGTTTGCTGCCATCTGAGAGATTTCAAGGCAGGAAGGTACAACTCTCTCTTATTGACACAACTTCCAAGTTCAACTTTGGAATGAACTATGTGTATGGTTCTGTGCTCAAATCAGCCTTTGCTCTACTGCTGCTCTTCTGACCAGCTGTTCCACTTTGCCACAGCTCAGAGTCAGCATTGTGATTGCAGCTGGGGTGTAAGCAGATGAATTCTAGTGTTCAAAACTGATAAAGACTGCAAAACCTGAAACCTACTCTCAGGATCCTTTCTCATGCCTTATTAATCTTATTAAATGCATAGATATTTGCATCTAATGAACTCAGCAAGCTTTCTAGGCTATCCTTCTTCCTATCAGAGAAATTACTGAAATTATCAATCCTGCTTTGAGGTTACAAATGTATATGTATAGATTATATCTTCCTGCAAAATACACCATTGCCTTCACTGCTTGTTAATCGTTCCATCAGCCTTACTGAGCAAGTTTTTTGTGGTCATTGCCCACCTCATCTTGAGAGGACTGTCACATTGCAGAGCAACACACATGGTAACCTTTTATTTTGCTACTTCTTCTATGGATGACTCTGTCCTGCCTTCCACTTTTTATGTGCATGTTCTCCTCTGCATGTGAGAACGGATTATTTGGCTATGTGCTTAAAGTCTGAATTTTTTCACAAATGGTCAGCCACCTTCAACTTCTTTTTCCTGACTATGAGATAGAACTCTTTAATTCCTGCTTGTCTTTGAATACACCACTCTTTGAATCCTGTTTGTAATAATTAGTATCATTTAATTAATATGTTATTTTCATCTCCTCCTTTTCATGTCTGAGTGGCTAGATATTTCAAGAATATTTTTCTTTTTAGTGTTAAGAACTCCTTCAGGGCTGGGATTTAACTGAAGTGAAATCTTTTAACATCTGAAAAATGTTCTTCTGAAAAGGGATTACTTTTTAAAGGAACTAATTCCTTGAGTTCTAATTGTGGTAGCAGTACTTAAATTTCATAGCAAGCATTCCCCAAATGACCTTAGAAGTCATAGACCTGAAAGGAATTACATCTCTCCATCAGGAAGAAAAATTCTCATCAGCTTGCCAGATGCACATTCATTAAGGAACATGTCTACCCTATTCATTTTGGGTTTTCATGTCACCTTGTAGGAGAAGGGAGCCCAGTGTGATCAAACAAAATAAGAGTCAGATTCTGCATCAAGCCCCAGCATTAGTGTATCAGCCAACTGTTCACAGCCTCCAGAACCAACTACTTAAATATAGTCCAAAATATATTAATACACAGCAAGAATGCTGCCTGACACTCACCAAAGGAGAGATCTTCTCTGCATAATGCCACATCTGTGCAAGCCCCTCTAGCCACCTTGAATTAGATTGTGTTCCTTAAGCGTTCTGGGATATCCATCAGTTCCTTAGGTGTCAATCTCTGTATATCACCATGTTGTCCATAGTCACTCTCCACAGTGCCTTTTAAACCTGGGATTGCTGAATTCCTCAAAAGCCTTTTTTTTTCAGTTATTTCTCCTAATCCAAGAGTCCTAAACAGGACCTTTTATAGTAATCAAATGTATCATTGTCTCTCCTCTTGATTCCCTTAAAATCTTCTATCCATGTTTAAATATTATCAAAAACATGGAAATTTCAAATCTTCATGACTGAACAACGATCCCCAAAGTGTCATAGAAATAAAATAATTCTGAGACTAACAGTTGGTCCAAATTTTTATTGCAAGACTCAAGTGTCTTTTACAGCCTCACCTGGCAATAAGGGGGCAAGAGGCCGTTCTGGGCACCAGCAGAGCCAATTTGAACATTCACAGACAAAAGTCATCTCTTATACAAAAAGAGTGAGTACAAAAGGAACAGAGTTTGCAATAAAAGCTTCTGAAAAGCATATGAAAATACTGGGATAAAGTAAGAAATTTTTTTCATTAGTAATTTTCTGGATTTCAGGGGTTTAATTCTTCACAGTAAGTAAACAGAATCTAAGTCTCTAATAACACATTCATTAGCCTTAACTTTGGGGGCTTAAGTTCAGAGCATTTAGTTTGAACTCAGAAACTAAGGCCCATATCACCTTTAAGAAAAGATACAAGTCCCAGTGTCCAACTCAACACTACCGTTCTTGTAAAAATTCCAAATAACATTGACCTGCCTTGTTTTTCTTGTAATATTAGTGTCTGATCTATAACTTTGAGGTATTTAAATATGAAGCACTACATGATAATGTAAAAATAAAATTTGTTCCAGTCTAAGTTTAGATTTTAGTGCTACTGACAGGCTGGCACTATATCAAAGCTGAGTGTTTATATCATCAACCCATCTGCAGGGCTTAAAATTAAACATTAACAATATAGGTCATGTGCCATTTATTGGCATTGAATGAATCACCAAACCATTGACATTCTGAACAAGGAAGTGCATCAGACTTTTCAGGCCACTGTCTCTTGTTCACAGTAAATAAACAAGATGAATGAGCCCCTTTCTGATTCATACAAGGCTCTCAAGTAGGAGTATCCACTACAGGAATCTACACAAAAATCCTGAAACAGCGCAGCACGTAGCTTCTTTCCACCTTTCTGCTAATGTAGTGGCCTACTGTCTGCCAGACTAATGATCTGTTTGAAGTGCCATCTTTGAAATGGTTTGACCAGATTAAGGTGGCTGAGAGGAGTAGAAAGAATCCACTCAGTATACCAGATCAACAGTGTAACACAGGAAAGTTCTATAAACACAAGTATCATTAAAAATAAAATAGGAAGCCAAAACTACATATTCAGTACTGGTCCTCCCCTAGTGAGCTCATCATAAAGAGCATTTCTTAAAATGCTCTTCAGTTTTAGTGCACATTGTGTTACAACCTTGACAAACAAATCAGGAGAACAATGTGATGCTTCACCCATAATGTCTCAGTGTAATGAGTGCTGTAAGCTGTGTAGACGTCTGAGAAATTAAACATTAATATTTTTGAATAGCTCAGCTGACCATATGTGATGTCCTTGTGTTTGTAGGGCACTGAAGAACTAGAAGTTCGAATCCTGGTGCAAGCTCGACCAGGCCAAGATATCAGGTCTGTATTTAGGAAAATATCTCTATAAGGAATAGAGAATAGACTAATGAATTTCAAAGTAATTTTTTAATCAAGAGTAGTATGGACATTTTGATGAGCAAGACCAATCAAGAAAAGGTACTTAGAATCTCATTCTATTTCTCTTTCATGTTGTTTTTCTGTCCTGATTTTCAGACCCATAGGACATGACATTAAAAGAGGTGAATGTGTGCTGGCTAAAGGAACCCACATGGGTCCGTCTGAAATTGGTCTCTTAGCAACTGTTGGAGTAACTGAAGTAGAAGTTAACAAGTTTCCAGTGGTGGCAGTAATGTCAACTGGGAATGAGGTAAGAAAAGTTTGTTTAGAATTACAGTCTGAAATACTGTCGTTTTTTTGAGGCAGTGTTTTGGATAATGACTTCTACCCTGTTCCCAAGCAGACTCACTTTTGACTGCAACTCTTGCTAACATGAACTATTTTTGTGAGGGATCAACCCATAATCATTTACTTGTGTTTTCTCCCTTAGGGGCTTTCTCACAGGTCTCACACTCTCTTTGCCAAAATTTTGGTCATGTATCCAGCCATGTGCCAGCTGCTTTCCTTCTGCCAGCAAGGGAGAACCTGGGGGGTAGTCAGGGTTGTAATTCATGTTGCCATTCATGACTGAAGAGTAATTTCTTTTAAGCAACACCCTCTATGTCTGTAAAACACATGGCAGACAAGCTGTCTTTGAAAACTGAATAGTTCTACCAAATGCCTTGTTGCACTATTGTGCCTCAAAATTCTTTCTAATACTACCACATGTTGAAATCCAGACACTCTGCTGTTGGTAGAACAGCAGACCAGCTTTATAATTGCTTTAACTACATCAGAAAAACCAGGTTTAAGATTAACATAATTTACTAACTTTACATATGTTGTGTGTTGACCCAGGCCAGCAACTGTGCCCTCACATTTCTTCCAGCAGCAAGACAGAGACAGGATAGGAAGAGCAAAACCTTAAGAACATGTGGGTTGAGATATGTGGGTTAAGACAGCATGAAGTTTTGACTGTCCTTTAAGGCAAACTTTTTGAAATCCAGCCACAAATATTAAATCAATAGCTGTATTCTCATACAGCTTGAATATGTTCAATTTTGAAAGCTTTTGAAAACTTTTCATAGGTTGAATTTTGTCATCTGGTGTACAGATTATTGCCAGATTTCATAGCATAAACAGGGTGTGGCATGCAGGAACCAAGCCACTAACTGAGGAATAAATCCACAGAGCTACAAGGATTACAGGTGATGATTTTCTGATTAGTAACTTCCATATGATTGAAGATTCTTGCATGTCATTAAAAGGTCCTTTACTGA
Source organism: Polioptila caerulea (assembly GCA_013397295.1). Taxonomy (NCBI): domain Eukaryota; kingdom Metazoa; phylum Chordata; class Aves; order Passeriformes; family Certhiidae; genus Polioptila; species Polioptila caerulea. Next base: position 298,234 of record VYXF01002162.1, on the reverse strand, counting down.
TTTGGACATTCTCTTTTGTAAAATGTTAAAAGAGACCGTGCACCGTGGGTTTCTTTAACATCCTATGAAAATCTTCACAGAAACAGAGCTGCAAGCCAAAGCACAAAATTTACCCATGCTCCATTTTTCATTATTCATACCTTACTACCTAGTGCCATGATTTTGACAGGTACATTCTTATTAGTAGTATTATTATTTACTTCCTGTCAATATTGTATTGTCCTTTTGGTCCTGCATTAGAATATTTAATATATATATATAACATAGATTTGCATATGTATGTTTTGTAGTTTAGCTTCCAAAATATGTAACACATCTGAGGTAATTGCCACGATATACTACCTTGAGAGAAAGTTTTTAATCCAAAACAGTAATTGATATAAGAACTAAGCTTCTGTCTATTAATCCGATGCAGATTGTTGTATTTAAAAGACATCTTTTTTTGGCAAGCAATGAACTTCAAAATGTTCATTAATACCTTTAAATCTGGGTAACAATATCTGTGAGGTTCCCTGAAAACCATTTATAGAAGAACAAAAACATGAAAACTTAGCAGTTTTTGTTTTGATTGCTAATGGCTGAGATAAGAAGCCATGTAAGGAGTAAGAATGTTTTGCAGACATGAGCCAGGAGGATTGCACTAAACAAGCACATTACATATCTTATTAATTTAAATTCACTAAATCACTTTATACGTATGTTTCGTGATATGTGTCTAAAAATATCCTGTCCAACCCAAAGAAGAAATTCTCACTTGGTAAAGCACAGTATTCCAAGGAGACTGACTGGGAGTGTTTCTGGTTTTGTAGCTGCTGAATCCTGAGGATGACCTCTTGCCAGGAAAGATTCGGGACAGTAACCGTTCAACTCTCCTAGCTACAATCCAAGAACATGGCTATCCAACAATCAACTTGGGAATTGTGGGTGATAAGTAAGTACCACATGTTAGTAAAGATGTCACTTCATATTCATGCGATGCACTTTATGGCATCCATGGGAAAAAGAAATACCAGAGAAAATGTCACTCATTACAAGTGTCACAGTGTTGTGACAAGGCACATCTTGGAGAAAGTATTTCACCTTTTTCATTAGAGCAAGAAATTATTCTATTCTAATATTAGGACGAATATTTTGAAAACAAATTTATTTAATGGTGTTTAATTTGTTTTGCATTCTGTTTGTTAAAACAGATAATTTATTTCCTGTTGCAAATTGAATTTATTGCCGCAGTATCCTTCCAAGCACTATACTTAAAACACATAAGGGGAGACAGTTCTACAGCAGCTATACTTTTTTCTGATCAAATAAAGGGAGAAGGAAAGTTTATCTCAGAGTTTATTTTCCATGCCAAAATCGATTTAGAGTATGAAATTTTATCATATTCTGAGTAACTGTCTTTTGAGGAAGGCCCCACTGCTGCATATTGCTCAACATATCCAGAAATATGTGGAAGTTTTTTTTTTTTTAAACTTTAATGGTCTTTACTTTGATTGCCACAGGGTAGCACCCTACTGATCAGTCTTTCTGTTCATCTGACAGCAATTGCTCCTTGTTTCCCAGTGGTAGTGAATTGACATCTCTTGAGAGCTCTAGGATAAGTGATTGAAGTGTTCAGTTTTCTGTCCTTCGCAGGACTGTGCAGTGACTGCCATCCATTATGCTTGAGTTTCTCAGCATAATGTACTTCCTCAGTTTATTGAGGCCTAGAGGCTTTGAATAGACTTTCTTGCTTTTCAGTTTGGTATCAGACTGACAGACTCGGTTTGACAGGGAGATGTTCAGGTTGTTCTAGTAGGTAATTAAAAGCAAAAAAAAAAAAAAGTAGATAAGCAGATGACAAGGTCCCAGTCAGGGTCTAAAAGGGAATCCAACCAGGTTACTCTTACAGAACAGGTCATCTGTTACCAACAATATTGTCAACAACAGCTTACATCCTTTTTTACCAATGGCTTCATCTGACAGAAAAGATGCTTTCCCCTCTGGATGGTAGTGCCCTCTGGAAAAATAACAGTGTAAATAAAGCTTGTTTTTTCTTTATAGCCTTGTCCTAATCAAATAGGTATCATCTCAACTTTGCTTTAAAGTCAACACTATCAAAAGGAGAGTTTAACTTAAGGGCATTGTGCAAAACCATAGCTATGTACTCAATTGCCTTCAGGAATTGTTTCCGTGACCTCCTAGGCATGGAGAGTCTGTGAAGTCTGTAAATAATCTTGCAAGCTCTCAGTAACAAATGGCAAACAACTTCAGAATCACAGAATCATTTAGGTTAGAAAAGACTTTAAGACTATCAAGTCCAACAAGCATTGCCAGTCCACAACTAAACCACGTCCCCAGATGCCACATCTACACGTCTTTTAATACCTCCAGGGATGGAAACTGCATCACTTCCCTGGACACCTTGTTCCAATGCTTGATGGCCCTATCAGAGAAAAAAAATTTCCTAATATCCAATCTAAACCTCCCATGTTGCAACTTGAGGCCATTTCCTCTCATCCTGTCACAGGTTACTTGGGAGAAGAGACCAGCCCCCACCTGGCTACACCCTCCTTTCAGGTAGTTGTAGAGTGATAAGGTCTCCCCTGAGCCTCCTTTTCACCAGGCTGAACAATTCCAGCTCCCTCAGACACTCCTCATCAGATGTGTGCCCCAGATCCTTCAACAGTTTCATTGCTCTTCTTTGCAATGTCTTTCTTGTAGTGAGATTTAAGGCCCAAGAGAACTTTTTACTTTTCTAAATTTTTTACAAATATATTTTATGACCTTTTTTCATTTGTCAGATGCTAGCTGAACACCAGGCAGGAAACAAATATATCAGTGTAAGGAAGTGCCTGCAGCTTTGCTTTCAGTTATGAGAGAGGTTGATTCTTTTGAATTTTCACTATTGAAATTATCTCGGAGTCTTGAGATAGTATTACCTTGGCAAAGGTAGTAACAGTTCTTTTCAAATGTTTAGTTTCCTGCTTTTTTCTGTTTCATGCTAACAAAGCAGCTTCTGCAGAGGTAGTTAGTTTAGCTCATAGAATAGATAATGAGCCTCCAGTCACAGAGTGGACTTTGCAGTAAGTTTTGAAAGAATAATTCAGTGCTGTTGACTTAGCTAAAAATCTTCTGCACCAAATATCAGAATTCAGTCTTAGCAAGTCTTCTGCCATTCTTCCACACTCACCCAATCCATCTTTACAGCAAAATGCAGTTCTGTTTCACTCAAAAGGAAAATCTCATTGTGTAAATCAGTTTGATAATGTACCGTGTTATTTCATTTATAATAAAGCTAACAGAGTGTTGCCCATACAAATATTTCAGTACATATCTTCTGGATTAACATGGCTGATTTGATGGAGTACTGTGGCACTTGAACAAATGCAGGAGACTTACCAGAATGATGGTGCAAAGGGTACGATTCTCACACTTTAGTTAGCATGTTTGTAGAAGAGAGGAACAAGCCTTCAGTGTCTGTTTTATGGTTTACTGAAGTTAAACCATAGATTATGTGTGTTTGTGTGTGCTCATGTATATGTGCATTTTGTATGTATAATATGTATCCTTGAAAAACAGGAAGATTTTATATGCCTGCAGTATCTACTGGTGTAGTAAAAATACTGGCAAACATACTTTTCAGAAGAAAAAATACAAAACTTGTACTTTTTTTTAATGTATCATGGTATATATTTCTTCCTTCTCATACTTTAGATTTGGGTGGGTTTTTTCCCATTTACTTTTTCTAATACAATTATCATGGGGAAAATTTTACTTCATTTTACTGGGAGTATAATTTCCTGTACACCAAAAGCACTAATGGAGTTTGAGACAGCAGCTAATAGGGAGCACAGTTGAATATTACAATTGCTGTAATGGGTCAAGGTTTATAACAACCATGGAAATCCTCTTCAATCATATTTGCAGATCTAATATTCAGGCATAAAAAACTTTTTGGAGTAGTATTTGCAAAGACAAACTTAGAAGTTATTCCTGTATATCATTTCAGCATGCAAATCACTGAGAGGTGTTTGGGTAAAAAAATAGCTTGTCCAGCTGCTTCAAAGCCCAGGATTGTGATACATGTAAACACAGAGAATGTGAAAAGATGGGGAAGCACACTGGATATCTGGGTTTCTGTTAGAAGCATTTTAAAAATGCCTTTGCATATTAATCATACATGAAGTTACATTTTGAACTGACCACTCAAGTCTGACTTAGCCTACAGCTGTACTTTCATTTGAAACCAATGTTATATTTCTTTTGGGAGCATTTTAACCATTCCTGAGATTGTCACCATTGTTTCTGTTCTCATAAATTGTATATATCACTCAATATTCAAAATTTAAAAAAAAAAACTATTCCAAAACCCAGAGATAAAGTTCACTGTTGAAATCCTAGAAGAAGGCAATAGGAGAAAAGAACAGACCTGGGAATGTGATACAGCTGAAGTTAGGTCTGGCCAGAAGCCAAGATTTTCTCTATTTGTGTTCTTAGCATGTAAAAGCCCAACTGTTTGAAAAGCACACATCTCTGAGTAGAAATCGAAGATATATCCATTTCCAGAGCTACTGCAAACACAGGAAACAAATGCAAAACTGAGGAAAGGAAGAACCCTTCTGATACTGTTGTTACTGTTGTGTCTCACATTTTTTGTCTGAATCTCAGACTGACTTGCTAAAAAATTTAAAAAAACAACTGGCCAGTTAAAGTTGGTATTCCAATGTACTTTTGAATGCTGCCTCCTAATAACTAGACCAAGTTAAAAAGGCTTCTAATTTCATTTGCTTTGCTTATAGTCAATGAAGTTATTTGCTTTTTTGGAAACCAGTGATAAAAATAAGTTGCATTTCTGATCTGATGTGATCTCTAGAAGTCTAATTATCAGGATATTTTTGTGTCTGATTATTTCATTTGTGTTGTTCTTTGTATTCCATTGTTTAAAGTGTAAAGTTTAGCCCTAACAAAATCTGCTGTAGTGTGGGCCTCTGTTTTACAAAGTCATCTTCCATTTTGACAGCTTTTCTTCTATGAAAGACTTTCTAATTAAGCTTGCAAAGGAATTTTGATCACGTATGTAATGAATTCAATTTCCTCTGCTTTTACTTTTGTTTACGTGAGTGCATTTTCCCCTTCCCTGCATTCTTTTCCCTATTTTCTAATTCCCTTATCATTTTTCTCAGAGACATGTATAATATTTAGTTGCTTCCAGCAGCATTTTCATTTATGAGCTCATGATTTCACAGTGGAGAGAGAAAGAATCTCTCTCCTTAGCAGAAAAATTCAGCAAATTCGTATTACTTCTTCACTTGCTTGAAAGATTTATCTCAATAGTTATTAAATCAGCAGTTTATGAGAGCTTTTCTACATTAGAAGTGTTTAGTCTCTTTTATTTGTTTACCTCTCCTTTTTGACATACTGTTGGGCATAGAGCTCCTAAATGACAGGTAAACCTATTAAAAATCACCCTTGCTGTTGTAACAGCATTAGTCTGTGATATCCCTAAAATAAAAGCTTTGATACTCTCTTCATATTTAGAATAGATAGTGAAATATTACTGAAGGATTTAGTCTGCTTTAGCCATCCCAAAAGAAAGTAGAAATCTTCTGTGTTTGTGTGGCTTGCCTGTAATTACTACTATTATAATATAGATGGAGCATCTGGAGTGGAGGGAGGAGAGTGGAGAAACTGCTTCAACTCCAAAATTTTTCATGCAATATCAACCTGATATATATCATCATGTGAGTTAGAATATGAGTTATGGGCAGAATCCAGGCACAGAATCCTAGCCTCTCCCTGCTCCAGCTTAATGCCAGCTTGGGTAAAAGCAGATATACTGTAAACAATATTATTATTAGTAGTAGTAGTATCATTTAACAAATGACTGGAAGAAAATGCTTGTTAGAGAAAAGACCTTACATTAAATGTCACAATATTAGGTTTTGCTAAAGTGACTTCACTTCTAGTTCTGCTCAAAAAACTATGCTGTTATAAATTTTGATCATAGCCTAATGAATGCAGGGACACAGAGTAATAGTTCGAACATAATTCAGATGTGGAGGTCCCCTCCTTCATTGTGCCCTGTCAAGAATATTCTCCTTTTCAAGCAGAAATGGACAGCATAAATTTATTACCTGTCACAACAACTCTTGATAATCATTAGGGAAATCTTCGAATAAGTTGTCATATTGACAAGTCATCTCATCTGATGCACATGTTCCAAAAACACGAAGGAACGTCTGAGCCAAAACAGAGATGAGAAAAGAACTTGTGAAATGGGACAGTGCAAGTCCCAGGGAGTCCTCTGTACCAGCAGGAAACTACATAATGTGACAGATAATAAAGTTTCATGCTGTAGAGGTGACAGGTGCAAAGCTAATGCACAGCAGTGTGTCATTTTCCTGAGCTCAACACAAGCATGGGTGCCTTCATGAATTAGCATTTTCAGAATCACAGCTCAGTAGTAGCACATGACAATAAAGTGCAGATAATAAAGAGGACAGAATACTTTGAAAATCCTATCTGTGAAACAGAGGGACTCTATTTGCTGGAGAAAAATTAAAAATTACTATTTTCATGGTTTATTTTTGAGACATAAGTTAACAATTTTAGAAGTACTTGGAGAGATAAGTTCTGTTGTCAAGAGAACTTCAGCTTCTAGATGCTAAAGTATCATTCACTTAAATTACTTTCAACCTTCTTAATGCCAGGAGCATAAATAGGAATCAGAGTTACCAAGTCACTGAGAAATTTTTGAGGCTTGAAATTCTACTAATACCCTAGAAGAAAATAATGAAAACTAATAAAGACAGTAGATACAGAACAATCAAAGAAGTGGTGAACACTGAAGATGAGTCGCTGTGTCAGTGACAGGAATCACTTACAAAACTGGGTTAAGTATATTGCTAATACAGCCAAATATGAATTGATACATAGAGGATTAAAGAATATAAGTAAAATTTACAGGATGGAGGTTTATATCCTAAGAAGTAAAGATTTAAGAAAAGATTTGAGAATCATCCAAATATAAGTTCTAGCATATATATAATGAGCTAATGTCCTATAGAACTGGAAGGTTATTTTTGTCCTTACCTTTGTATTCCCAGGACAAAAACCATTAAATTTTTAAGTGGTTAAAAGGTGGACTGTGTACTTAAGTAATACCAGAACTCAGGCTGTTTAGTTCAACAGATATTCTAACAAGATCACTTGATTACCTTCCAGTAATACTGAGCCACATGGAGAATAAACTGAATAAAGTTTCTATTTCAGCAGCAATGTCCATGTATTCAAGTTAGACTAGTTCAGAGTGTAAGTAAAGCATAATTTTAACAGTGACAGTAATTAGTTATTAGGAAACAAAATCAAATGCTTTGATATTAATTTCAAAGTGAGATTGGAAATTTATTTACAATTCAAACAGAAGCAAGTTCAGGGAGATTCTCACACTATTCTAAATACTAAATCATAAAGAAAAGAGAGTTATTTCTCCTGATTGCAAATAGTCTCTTAAGTATTATTCCAGAGAATTAAATTAATTGTTGTGTTATTCTAATGGAAAATACATAGTAGAAGCACAAAATCAGAAGACTATTACCAGCAGAAGTTACACAACAGAGCTTAGCATCATGCTGGAAAAGATTTTGGATTTTTGAGACTTCTGTCTGTAATGTTAATGGTTAAACCAGAATCTGGAATCATTCATGAAATCTGAAAGTCTTTTGTGTGTCACTTCATGACACAGGGACCCTGTTTTGAGAAATAAAGATTGAGTTTGTTACTTGGGCAATGAATAGAAGAGCAAATGAGGGACTGAAACCATTTTAGGCAATGGCTTTATTGGGAAGCCTGTCAGAAAGAAATGGACATCTGAACTTTTAACCTGAATAATTCAAATATTTTCCCATCACTTCCTATCAACATTAGTATGCATTCAATCTGACAGACCCTCTTTATGAACTAGAGGAGAAACATGGCATGGATTTACAAGGTGATTAAAGAGGATTTTAGATTTCATGTTAGCGGTGACTGTGGGCAAGTGTAACAGCAGTGTAGGGACATGGGCCCAGTCTTCTTCTCACATTCCCCTGTCTGACAGGACATGAGTGTGCACAGAAGTGATCTTTGAAGTGCCAGACTGAAGCTGCCTCGTGCAGGATCAGCTGGCCATGGACTGAGGAGGGAGGCTGACTTTGTTGTTGTTAACTGTCCAGCCAGCTGATAGGAAGAAATGGCTCAAGAGTCATACAGTGATGACTGATGGCACAGTCCATTTCAATCATGAATATCTGACTTCAGGTTTTTTAAAAGGTATATTTATTAATCTTCATATCCAATGAAGATTTTTTTACATTTAACTGTCCTACATTTGAGAGTATAAAAAGATAATTTCTATTCATTTAATATTTCTATTACAAAGGACACTATGCAAAAATAGTTTTGTCACGGAAAAACTGTCTTGGAAGAAGTATATGTAAAAGGTAATTCTGCTTTCATAAATTGGGAATTCATAGCAAATGATTAATTTTTTTAATAAGGTTCTGATAGGAGTAACTTTCTCAGTTTTGGACATTTTTTCTAATCCTGCCTCTTGCAGCAGGGTATGAAGCTTTTAATGAATGAAGTGGCATCTTTATTGACTATGGAGTTATAAAATTAGGATAATTACAGCTCTTTCCCCCTTGTAGTTAAGAAGGTGACAGTTATTATGCCTTGAGACCTATTTCCTGAATAAGAAGCTAAAAGTGTGAGTAAAAAATGTTTAAATGGGGCCCATCTCCAAATATTTTCCCATTATCTCTGGTCCTCCTTCCAAAATGTCAAGTTGTTTAACACTTCATTTTGCTTTGTTTGGAAGTCAAGAGTAAAGAAGTTTCTCCATAGACACTGCAAGGAAAGTTGAACTATGCTTTGTTGGCATGCCCAGTTGAGCCTAAATCCTTCCATAACTTTGCTCTTCATTCCTTGTGAGAAGCCCATCCAAACTGTAACAGAAAGATGTTCCTGTGCACTCCCTTTCTCTCCCATTGGCTGGCCTTGCAAAGAGGAAGCATTTCCCATGGTGATTTTGAATATCTAGAGCCACCAAGGGGGACACAGCTGGGCACAGAGCTTCCCTTTGACCCCAGGAGACTCTCTCCTTCCCTGGCTCTTTATTATACCCCTTCTGCTTCCTTTACCCTCAGGAAGCCAGATGTTTTTAAAGAAGAAGGGACACAGAGCTTCCAGAACACTGCGGAGACAGGCCTACCAGATTGGTGAGCACTTTTTAAACCACTTGGGACCTTGAGGCACGTGCATGCTCACAGGCAGGCTCGGCCAGGTGTCTGTCAGGGCAGAGCTTGGAGCACCAGTCCAGCCAAGGTTTGCCATGCAGGAGCAGATGGTGTTTTATTCTGTCCATTAAGTAGCACTGCCTTTTCAGTTCAGTTCTTAGGCACTGGCGCACTGCAGAATTACATGGCTCCACAACATTGATCAAATGAAAATGTTTACATAACTCCTCAGGAGTAGCAGCTTTATCCATCAAGGCTTTTTCCTTTTAAAAACTGAGCAAATTAGGAAAAATCCTGCTTGAAGGTAGTAGTGGAGTCCAGGGAAGTCACTGTTACGATTCTTCAGTCATAACAGGAGTTGGACTTCAGTGATCCTTGTGGGTCCCTTCCAACTCAGGATGTTCTGTGAGTTTGTGATACTGCATACTTGGTTTTCCACCATTATGCTGATCATGTCTAAAGCAAGCTAACTGGAACATTCAAGAAATCTCTAACTATGCACTATGCATTGTTTCCAAAATACATATGCAATTATATACTATGTCTTACTCAGGGAGATGGCTTAGTAATACATATTAATTTTCAGAACTTGCCCTCTAACGTAGACAGACCCAAGAAGCAGGAGCGATGACAGAGGGAGAGTAAACCACCTGTCCTTTCCTCCATTAACAAACAGAAAAAATAGTTTCTAAAATTTCATTCATGTAGGAAATAAAAATAGGTAGAAAAGGAATGAAAATCCTCTCAAAGGCTGATACCTGAAAACTTCAGACATGAGAATCCTCACTGGGGTAAATGGGCCCATTTTTTAAGAAAAGGTTGGAGGATTGGGTTACAGCTTAATGTTTACTTTGCATACTGGAAAACAAATTGCTGTTCTCATGACTGAGTCAATCTGAGCTTTCAAAAACCTGTTTCTTGTTTAGCAATTAGTTATTCATACTGAAGCCAGATTGTTACACATCTAGGTTTTCCTCATGTAATGGACTAAAGACATCAACCCACTGGAACCTTTTGCTAAACTATACATCCAAAAAAACCTAATTTATGAGAATCTACCATATTTAAAAATTTTAAATTAATGTGAAGAACATGATACAGACTGTCTGCTTTATCTGAAATTACTTAAAAGATGAAATCTACCAGCAGGTGATGGACTTGAAATTCCTCATACAAGTCAGTTCACATCTCATTGCTACTGTATAAACATTAAATGAGCCTTTTGTCCCTTCTAAGCAGTGTGAGGGAAAGCACCAACAAAAAACAGCCCCTAGAATAAGTCTTCCCACCCAAAGCACAAGCAATAATAAACGCTTCTGTTTCCTGAGCAGGAGAAAAGGCATTTTGTTATGTTAAAAACGTCTTTGTATTTGAAGGAATATGGTCCAGTATTGTAGAAACAAATGAAGTTCTAGTTCCTTCCACTAACTAGCAGCTGTCAAAAAAACTAGGCTGCTGGTCTCAAACAGGATAAGTTTCTCAGTTCCTTCTCTTCACTTATTTCTAACACTGTAGTTTACTCTTCTTGAAGAATTTGTATTTTTTTTAGTAAGCAAAAATCAATGTCATATTTAATTTGACGTTTTCTGAAAAAAATAACCATTTTTTTAGGACACAGCTGATGACAGGGGATTTTAAAAGGTCTTTTTATATTGTCTCTAACCTTTGGCTTCCAAATCATTTTTGTTCTGGGGTCAGACATTTTTCCAAGTGATTAAGTTACAATTCTCTAAAGGGTGGAGCTTCCTAGAGAAAGCCTTCATTTTGAGGCATTGCTTTTAGGGACTGCATTTCTACCTGTCCCGGAGACATCCATACTGTAGATCCATAGCAGTTGCACCAGTTTACAAGGGGGATGAAATTACTTTAAATTCCTTTTAAATGTATTTAAAATTTACTCTCATAGCTAAAGTAAAATGAAAATGTAAGAAATTCTGTGATAACAATGCCGTTTCACCATGTGTCAGATTTGGTGATATAATTTGCTATATATAAACAACTGGCACTAATTGCATCCATCATATATTTTACTTTCAGTTGTGTCAGTATAAGCCAATTCTCATTTCATGAGTGCTCTGATTGAAATAATTGCAGAACCACAGTTGTCCTTCAGGCTCACCAGTGCACTGACATCTTTACTGAGGAGGAATGTCTTTGGCATTGATTATTATATTGTGTGGTGTAATCCTCAGTCATATTACTTCAACCCAGCCAGCTACAACTGTTGAATATTTCCTGCTCCAAAAGTGAAAACTTTTCAGTGAGTCCATATTGACTCACCTCCTTTGTAAGAAGGAAGATAAAAATCTTTACCGGTGTAATCCTATCCAATTTCTTAGAAAAACTAATGGATTTCTGGTAAGTGTACTGATAAGGTTCATTATCTTCAGCCAGCAAAAATAGCCAGGGACAGTTTTTTAATTAGTGGAAACCAGCAATTCTCAGGCTGCTTCTTAAACTCAGAGGACAAACGCTTTACTGGATTTAGAGTGAATTAGGTGCTCACAACTTAGTACAGTGGCACAGCACCTGAAGACAGCTGTTATCAAAGCTTCAGTCCTGTTTATGGAAAAAATTACAATTCACACTGAAATGCTTGCAGATGAATGTACACAAGCAGCAGACAGGGATGTGATCGAGGACCCTTCATGCAGGAATGTGCCCAGTACATAAGCACCTGGCTTCTGTGCATGAGACTTTTTCCTGTAGCACTCCCATGGCTGTTTTTCTGAGTTCTCTGATCTTTTGTCATTCTCATATATATATGAGTGGCAGTCTTCTGAAGCAGGTCAAGGAAACGGTGGAGGAAAATATATTATCATCCTGATATAGAAAAAATACTGAAGGCATTAGACTGCTCTCATGGTTACTTCAGCAAAAAAGTTGAAGACCTCTAATTAAAGGCCTCTAATCAAAATCCCTACAAGTTCATAAATGTAACATGAAAAAGAATATTCTGCAAAATAGCATTCATATTTGCAGCAGCAGCAATTAAAGGAACAGTAAAAAGTACCAAAGACAGATTCTTTTATATTGCTGTCAAATAGACAAAACTTACATAGTCATGTTGAACAAGCCAAAAGCTGCTGTAATTATTCCAGCTTTCCTCACAGGCTGGCCTATTTTCCTAGGGAAAACATATTGCATCTGTTCAGAGTGATCCAGGGAAATACCACAGAAGGTAGAAGGAAGATACATTATGAGAACATGATGAAATACACTTGAGAATTTTGAAACAAATACAGTTTCAGAAGTGTGTCCATATGTTACTACATACACCATCAAAATTGGATTTTCTTCTGCTTTTAAAAACCATACTAGTCAAAACACAGAGTTCCTATTACCTTCAAATATTCATTCATTGAAATGTATTCATCGATTTACATTCAATATTATATTCTACAGAAGGTGGATTTTAGTTGGCTAAAAATAATGGCATCTATGCACCATCCTGCATCCTGCAAATTACTGATATGCAAAATACTCCTCTTGGCCATGAGGTGAGAAGTGGGTGACAGACTTTGTCTTTATGCCTCGCTGCATTCATCTCTTAGTTTTGAAATCTGTCACCTCAGCTGAATGAGCAGTTAAAAAATGAGAGTTAATCATGAAGGATCAAATCCATATCCTGTCTTTCCTCAAGAAGAAATGTCATTGAGCTTGATGAGATTGAGCTGAGTACAAGTAGTCTGTTGGTTATTTGATGAAAATTTTAATTTGGTAAATTCTTTGTTATTTTGTAGGTAGAACTAGAAGTTTTAATGGGATCTTTGCATGCAAGAGGAATTTCTAGCAGGTCTTTGTACCTCAGTACCTCAGTTGTACCTGTTCTTCTGGAACACCTGTTTAGCAGATTAGAGACTTCCTAAGATGCAAAAGTAGTACAAACCACTGTTGCCAGTTTGTGGGAACATATCCAGGATGTGTTAAGCTCAGGGCACCTTCAGAAGTTCGAAGTTTACAGTCAGCTACTGAGGTTTAGAGCGCAGCTGGATTACTTTGGTCTTTATTGTGATTGTTTAGGATCACTGCTAAGCACGTGCATTTTCACTGTGTGTTCAGGAATCTGTAGCTCCTCAGAATTGGTGAAGAATCATGTCTTTCAGCATATAACTGAAATACTTGAGATGCTTTCAAATAAAGTAAAACAATAGGCAAGAAAGGTTGGCCAGCTCTGCTTTTGAACTCACAGTAGACACTTGTGCATGCATTTGGTGCATTATGGTGCATGTGTATTTTTCTGTATCTGTGTCCAGTATCTCTGTAAAGCACACAGGTTTAAGGTGCTGACTGTGATAGTGCATGCACACATTTTGCAAGTACAGGTTACCAGAAGACCTGGGTTTGTAAAAGCCCAGGCTGCTGCATAGAGAAATACAACAACCACAAGTGTTTCTGTAAGTCACCCCATAGTAACAGCTGTGTATGGCAATGGACAGCAAGGACTGGAAGTGACTGTCAGGTAATGAGGTTACACTCAATGAATGAGGGAGGCTCCTGTGGCAAAGAACGTGGTGGAAATGGTCCTGGAAATCAGAAATGAACCATGGATTTTGTACTGTGACAATGGCTTGATAAGTCAGTCCTAACTAAAGGTTCCAGTTCAATTTTAACTGGGATCACTCAGTTTACTGCAGAGCGGTAGGTGATTTTCTGAACATTTGCTTATTTGTTTTCTATATTAAATTATAAAACTGAGCAGTTTAATTGCATGTATCAAACTGCTGCTGTTAAGGGTTGTATCACAGAAAAAGCTGACAGATTGATAATTAATGACAGTGAAGCACAACAATAGGATCAACAAAAGTGAATTAACATGCGTTGATTTCTATGTGAAAGAGAAAATTACACTGTAATTTAGGGTACTTAAAACACAGAGAATTCTTTGGTCTTGACTATAATGTAGCTATTTCTTTTGAGAGTGGAAAGGAGAAAATTTACATGCCTGATGTCTGTTTTAATGAGGCTTGTATCATTTTCTTGTTCAAGCTCTTAAGCTTTCTTGTATATCTTTTCAGTTCAAAGACAGCTGTCTTGACAGCTCAAGTGTTGAATAAGTTTTCTACAAACTAACTTTGATAACCAGAATTTTTCATGAATCCAGAAGGTGTTCCTGCTGTACTGCCATCCTGCAAGTCCTCTCTTCAAATCAATAGAAAGCAAATGTCAGCTGCAATGTCACGCATTTGCTTACTGGGTGCTTGCTGCTGCTATTATACAATAGTTATTCTCCAACTAATTTCCAGATTGTATTGCTCATTCTGTTCCATAAAACTGAACAAGAAGGGTCAGGAAACTGGGATAATAGAGTAGATAGTCTGTTGATCAAACTGACAAAATTAGCAGAGAATATAAAGATGTATTTAAAAATACATGCACTCTATGCAAATCACTATGCAGCTTCAAAAATGTATGTTCAATACACATAATATTTGTGCAGACACAATGTGCTCCAGGTGTTGAGAGAAAGTTTGGATTTGTTCCTTATTTATGTATATGAGTAGTTTCATAAACTGTATGCAGTCCTTAAATAACAAATTTTCTTCAAGGTATTAACAAAAGATGATCAGATGTGATCTGAAACATATCTGAGTATAACTTTTTTAATAAGTTGCAGCATGGTAGAAAAGCACACTCCCTTTTTGTGCACATTGTCACTCTGAAAATCACCAAATGAAACAGAGTAATTTTGCCATCTGGAAATTAGACTTCCCATCGAAATCTACTTTACATTGATTAAGGTATTCGCCATTATATTGGAGCACCTGTTACAGTTGTGTCCATGAAGGAGAAAAATCCAAGAATAGCACTTTAACAAGATATTTTAAAGGATTTATTGTAGTAAATTAGACCATTAATCTAGCTAATCTGGTATCCTGCCCTGCTTCAGAATATAACTTCTTATTTGTACCTGCTCAGACAGTGAGTGTGATTTCTCAGCTTCATGGCGATTTGTCATCTGCCTTTTAAAACAATGTCATGCTATACTCAGATGCCAAAGTTATCTTATCTATTCTTTCAGAATTTAATAGTTTTCATTATTTATTCCCTTTCCCTTTATTATTATTTATTTCCTTTTTCAACCTAAAGGAGCAGCTGCTCACTGTTACACAACAAATGAAACAAGAAATAGTATCTTGTTATCTGATTGTATAAACTCAGTGTTAATATGCAATTTGAGTAATAACTCTCTCCAATAAATCCACTAAAGTCAAGGGAAATGTTCACTGCAGTGTTGATTGAATATTGCAACAGGTGACTCCTCTAAGGAGTGTTTGGTGCTATTTGCAGCCTTAAGTACAACACAAAGTTAAGCCAACCTGAGTCACAAAAAGAAGTCTGCCAAAATGTCAAAAAAGACACATTTTCTGCAACAGCAAGGAAGGGAATTCTGTCTCCTTTTTTCAGAATAAAAACCAAGCTATCATAATGATTTAGTTTATAGCAAAAAAATTTCCGTCACATCTTTCCTTTTGGAAGAATTAAATTCATTTTTGTAACTATGTTAAAGATGATATGTAGCGCTATTGGCTGGATACATTTTAGTGGTAGAATTTTTTAATGCCTTGCACTATACGCTTGGTAAAGACAAGAATTTTTAAATGGTGAAGCAAAGTTTATTATCCAGATCAATCTACTGAAAATTCTAAAAATGCATCAAGTCCAGTAATATTCAGCTTTTTACATGACAAAATAAAAATACCTCATGCTGCTCTCAGAAGGAAAGATGTGAAATTTAGTCCTCACCTGGTTTGAGTTGATGCTTGTTTGGAGGGGAAGGGGAGTTTATTGATTTTTTTTTCCTTTGTTAAGTGATTTGTTATATATCCGAACACATACATATATATATTCCATATGCAAGTCGTTGCATTTCCATTCTATTTAGCTTTAACAACAGTTAAATATATAGTTGTTTGCTTTTTACTGTTCCTTCCATTATTCTCAAACCACAACCGAATGCAAGCCCACTTCATTATCCAGAATTAGCATGTCCCCAGACAGGTAGTCTTGCTACCTATGAATAACTTGTAAATAATTAAACAAGATAAAATGAAACAGCCTGGAGCAAGCTCCAGATAAGGTCCTCATCTCCATCACAACCTAATGAGAGAAACATACTGAGAGCAGTCTTAGGCTGGTGATAGTGGCATTTGTCTGACTGCAAGCCTCAGGAATGGCAATATCGACCTTTGTAATGAATATGTATTCCTTGCTGCATTCCAAGCAGCCTTATTGGCAAGGATTAAGGAATACTTAGATCTTATGAGACTTTTCCTATTACAAACTCTATAATAATCTTAAACAGTATCTTATCTTATATGGATACTACTTAGACTATCAATACAATTGGTTTTGAAGTAGCCAACATCAGACTCGCTTCTTTCTACTTTCCTTCAATGACTACTGAGGACCTGTGCTGGGTTTTGGAGAAAACGATCCCGAGATTTCAGAAGGGGCAGCTGATAAAATGTCTCCTTTTCCTAAAGAACAAAGGAAATAGTTTTGCTTGAGCCCATTTATTTTCTCCCAAAGAAAACAGTTTAGGCATTCTTTGTAGGCCATTAAGAGTATCCAAGATACCCAGTACCCTAAGCAATAGTCACAATGGCATGCCACAATACTGCAGCCACCATTTCCTTTAAAAAGGGGTAGTGTATCATTCTATCTCATTGATTGCAGTCTACAACGATCTGCCCTTCTTTCTGCTGTATCTTGTTGCCTACCTCTTACAAAGCAATCTGACCCTAGAGAGAGTGTAACCCAGCATAGATAATAAAGTTGTGCAGGATGACTAGGCTGTGATGAAAGAACATGGTGCTTCAGTCACTGGTGGAGAAAGAGTCTTAGGTCTTTCTGCCTGTAAGGCATAACCAGGGTAGAGGACACCTGAGGGCTCTCTGGTGAGATGAGGCGTGTGCAAGGTTGCATGCACTGAGCAATTTACTCAGTGAGGGAGTGCGGTCATTCTTGTGTCACATAAATTGTAGTGCACACAGCACCATGTCATGCTGACTGCTGCTTATAATTCACTGAACCATGGGCAAAGAAAGGATGCTCAGAGGATAGAATTTTTCTTTCTGAGACATTTGGAAACACACAGATTCTGCTAGTCTCTGAAAGGTCAACTAGAACTTGCATAATGTCCTAATTTTTGTGTTTTCAGCTTGAACTCCAAAATTATTGCTGTAGTTCTTTCCGATGAAATACAGCCAAAGCTCCCAAAGGATAGCCCTCATGCCATTTTCATCACCCACAATGGTGTTTTGTAGTTGTAGTGTGGTATTTACCTGGGGTGCTGTATTCCAGGTGAAGGCCTTCATACAGTCACTAGCATTATTGCCCATTCTTTCTATGGCATTCTAAGTAGGAACAGCCTCCCATGAAAAGCTTTCAGGATCATTGGAGTGAAAATGCACTGTTGAGGAAGCAATACATAACAGTTGTAGCAATGGGTCAACTTCTGGTCAGTTCACAAATGTTAAATGCAAAGTATGAATTAAATATATTGGAAAATAATTTTGATTCCTTTGGACCTGTGTGAGTTGTATTACTGAGTTTCTCCACTGCATGCCTTGAAGCTCTATATTAGCATCAGTGCTGCTCTTAAATATCTAATGCTCACTTCAAAGTTTCCAGTTTAGATCTAAAATGGAAAGAAAAAAGTTAGAACACAAATATCCTTCATAGTTATACTCTTCGTGTGGAAGACAAAGCTCCCATTACACTGTTTCTCATGAAGGTGAATGGACCTTTTAACAGGGTAGATTGTGTTTTTGCAAGCTGAAGTGGGTATGTACAGGTGGCTTTGCTGCAGAGCATTCTAACAAGAGAAGAGAAGCAAAGGATTGACTCCCACTCTTCACTGATCAAAGTTTGAAGTGGAGCCTCACCCCCATTTTTGCACACATCAGATAAGCTAGACAGGCAGTGCTGCAGCCTGCTTGGTGGTCAGTAATTTTCATTTGTCAGGTGCCTTTTATTTTTATTTTTATTTGACGGGTGCCCTGTCAGTTCATCTAAGTCACAATTTGTATTACTACCTACTGTGCCAATTGCATACTCTTAGACACTTGTATTAGCATTCTTCAGTCCCAGTCCAAAGTGTCCCACTGTTCCTGCTGCAAAGCCTAGACAGAAAGATGCCAAACACTGTGGCATTCACTTAATGAGATTGCAGTTCTTGACTTGAGCCGTGTGGAATCTTAAGAAGGAAAAGAGCTTGTATTATTCTCTTAAAACATATGTATATGCATCTGTATATGTGCACACAGACTTATGTTACAACTCATAATAATTCCATGCCACTAATCTGCTTGCCTGTTCTTTCCTGTAGCCCAGATGATTTACTGAATGCACTGAATGAGGGTATCAGCCGTGCTGATGTGATCATTACATCAGGAGGTGTATCTATGGGGGAAAAGGTATGCAAAATTTGACTTCCTACAATATATGTAAGAATTTCGAACCAGAATCTGTCATCCAAGCTACTACCTTTGTATTAATGTTTATTAAAAAGGGACCTTACTTTTACTGGAACACTTACATGTGAATTACCTAAGAAAATAGTCTTCAAAGCTCATTCCCTTTGTTCTTGTTTTTGTACTATAGTTGACATAGTACAACAGAGAAGCTTTTAATTCTTGATGTGAGTGATTTACAAATGTGTTTTTATTTAAGGAATTATTTATGTAGATGAGGAAGGTGCTAGGTTAATAGCACATGAAGACAACAAGCTTCTTTTTATTTTTAGAACAGGTAAAATGTAGATAGAATTAAGGTACTTTGAAAGTACTTTGAAAAACAACCTGACTATATAAATAGCATTTTTTTACTCAGCACATCTGTTTCCTGAAAGTGCCAAAGCTCTATCTGTTATGAAAAATAGTTTTGTCACATTTTACTCCTGATAGTCCTACAGACAATATGCAAGTCGTCCAGTGAGCTGAATCATTAACATCATTAACAGTGCCTTTTGAATCATTAACAGAATTGTTGATTGAGTTCCTATTGATTATCCCTGTGCCAAAATCATCAAAGAAAATAGGGATACACAGATGCTGGTGAGGCATAGATGAACCTGCAGAATATTTATAAATCATGACTTATGCGAGGGAAAACTCAAATTACTTTTTGATCCCAGGCTGAATCTGTGAGTTTGGCAGGTAAAATAAGCATCTTTTATAACTAACAGATACTAAGGACAGTCATTAGGAGGTGGGAAACATGAGTGCTGGTTTTGTTTACTTTTCTGAGTAGGAATCATATCATTGGATACATAATGAAAATGGATAATTAAATAAACCAGTGCAAATAACTTTCAATTACTCCCATTGTCTCCAGTATGCCTACAAAAATAATCAAGGAAATGTACTGGTCTTTAAATTGGGAATGTGGCAACCTAGTGCAGACATGGCAACACTAAGAAGTGGCTGGACTGCTGCATGGTCTTACAGCCATTCAAACCTTCAGCTCATTTCTCCCCAGTCTGAATTTGAGGCAACAGCCTAATGTCAATAGGCTCTACATTCCACTGATGGTCTGCCCTCTGATACTGAGCTTTCTACAGTTTTAATGAAATAGCTGTGAACATCCAAACAGTAAACAGAAAGTCAAAGAGGGGTTAATGCAATTAATAACTGAGAGTTACTGCCTGGCAGAAGTAAGTTGCTGCTTTCTGAGTATTTGAACACATTCACAAAAAAAAGGGCTAACTGCCAGGGAGTTTCAGATTTACTGCTTTCAAAGTCTGTCTTCACAGGTGACTGTTATGGCCCTGTTTAGTGGCTTTAGCCTCACTAAACACAACAGATAGGGTACTACATCTTTAGGCACAGCAATTGTCAGTAAAGATTAAGCAAGTGATTCCATTTGTTTTAATAACTGGATCAATCATGTTTATGCAAAATCATTTAAATTGAACTTGTTCACAAGCCAGCCACAGATTTTTCTTTCTAAGGAATGTTAAACCCAACCACTATGAGTTAGACCATTAGACCCAAGAAATTACAATAATTACAATATCCTGGAAAACTATGCTTTCTACAGTACAGTATTTATTTCAAAAGTAGTAGATCTCTAAATCTACAACAAGATAGCTTCCATGGCAAAATTTTAAATAACTTGATCATTTAAAGTCTTGACTTCAAATCATAAAGGTTTTTTTCCATCTTCGACATAGAGAATGTTTTAGAAGAAGGTAATTGTGGGGTGCTCTAAGATTCTGATGCTGCAAATGAATTTTGAGGAAATATATGTACTCATGGAGTCAGGTTTGGCACCTAAATGAGTCTGTACTTTACTTCTTTTCTGAAACACTTTCTTTCAAATACTGGAAATTCCCCACTGGGCTGTAGCACTTTCAGGATATGCAAATTTTCTTCTTCACTTGAAATTAATTAATTGCTTTGAATGCTTAGATGATGTAAAGCCACTTTGATGTTACTTAATTTTTTTTTTTTTTTTTAATTAAACAGGACTATCTTAAACAGGTGCTGGATATTGATCTTCACGCACAGATTCACTTTGGCAGAGTTTTTATGAAACCTGGGTAAGAAATCTTTCTGCTTAGGCAGCCTAGATGGGGGCTACATTGGGCCAAATATCTTTGTGAAGTGCTGCAGTAGATTTCACTTTTCCAAATATACTATGAACCACATGATAGATATATGTGGGAAAAGCAGCAAAATCAGTGCTCTTCAGATTAGTCCTCATCTTTATGGGTGAAATTAAGTGGAAAGAGAGATTATTTTTAACAGTAAGAGATATTTCTCTGATAATTGTTGCAAATCAGAGTTGAGGACTGGTGGGAAACCAGCATGGTATAAACATTGCCACAGCCTTCAGTGTGATCACAGAGCTCACACTGACATTACCATGAAGTAACCAGGAAATATAAGGACATTAAAGGGACAATTTGCTTAAGAGTATCTCGTTTCACTTCAAAATTTGCATAAATTTTATTCCTACAAGCAATTCCTTGAGAGAGGTGGAATGACAGCTAATTTACAAAACTTCGTCTAATTGGCATATTGAGCGTAGTAATTTTAAAGCAAGCAGAGTCCTTTATGTGTTTAGTTTGCCTCAGAAAACTGTTTCAGCATTGCTTTTCTGTGCTGTGGCACTGCTCATCAGTGAGTCTGGAAGTGTGCTCTGTAGACAGAATGAAAATCACACATTGAAAACAGAGAGTTCCCTTTTCTCCACAGTACAGGAGCAGAAAGATATCTGCACCTCTGCCTCACTCCCTGTGGAGAGCAGTTGGTTTGCAAGCAGGGTCAGAATGGTCCAGCTACACGAGATCAAGCACAGCATTGCAGAATTCCCTCTAGCCCAGAACTGTTGTCACGGAGCAGAGCTGCAAGTGGGTGTTTGCTGTGAAAACAGACAAATACTTTTACTGTCTCTGCATACAGTCTGGTAAAGAGCTGCATGTGGGCTTGGTGCTTGTGCTGCTCCTACCACCACCTCCTTTCCACAAAAGGAATGAGTGAGCTAAAAGCTTGTTTCTTCCCGTGGTGGGTGTAGCTCAGGCATGGAAACTGCTCACTGCTTCTGTCATACTGCTGCAACTGATGTAGGGAAGTCCCAGAAGCACTCCAGTCTCTGCTGCTGACAAGAATGGATAACTCGATTTAGAGAATTCAGAGTATTAAATTCTGGTTCTGGCTTACTTGTAAGCAAACATAATTTTATCTTCTGGTGAGTCCTCTGTAGGCCTGCAGCAATAAACTTTTAATAACTAGCTGGAAAAACTTCATGAAATGGTTTTTTTCCCGAAATGTCCCTTTTCATTTTATGCTACAAGAAACATATTTCTTATTGCTACCAAAACATTTGCTCATCTGTTCTTACTGAGAATGTAAGCACTCTCTTTTTCATTAGCTGTAGTGCAATAGCAAATATTGTTCCTTGGGTTTTATTAACTGCTTCTTAAAAGATTGTAGATTGTGTGTACTATATTGGGAAAAAATCCCTTGAGTAAGTTCCAAGAGTGAAGTCAGAATTTGTTGTATGCCTGTATTTGATGTGCTTCACGAGTGCAGGGTGGTGCCTGGGATTTACCATCCCTCCACTTGGTCTGAAAGTTGCTGAGCTCATGTAAGGTTATCTTGTCTAGCCACACTGACAGAAGGAAGTGCTGGAAAATTCTACCAATGATAGTGTTGAAATGTCATATGAGAATTACGAGTTTCTAGTAAATATGAATTAGCAATTTAATTTTTTGTCCATTGGTTTGTGCGCTGGTTATAACAGCTGGAGGCCTGGCACATAGTTCCCATCATGTTAGAGGCATTTTAAAACAGGAATGTCAAACACTAGCTTCCCCTGGTGAAACTGGATATTGATCAGTCTTAACAGATACAAAACTAGGTGATAATGATTAAAGTGCAACAAATCTCTAAAGTTGTAAACTATCATCTGCTGACCAGGTGCTAGTGGTCAGCTCAAGATAAAACCAACGAAACCAGCCTAATTATTGCTCCTATAAGGTATAATTTCTAATGTTTGAAAGGATTATATTAACAGAGAATTGTTTTTTCATGGATGAGCTCCTTTTCTTTGCCAGCCACATTCTTGAGCTGTCACATTACTCTCGTTTGTGTAATTGTAAGAGCCCTCACAGCAAGTCACCAAAGATCACTCAGCAGCTCTGAAAGGCAGAGAGAGCTCTTCATTGATGGACCAGGGTCCCACCTGGCTGTAGCTCTGTCCATGTATCTTGTTCATCTGCAGACTAGCTAGCATTTGCTACTCAGAAACACTGCTCCCTTGTCAGTACTGCTCTAGTAACAAAAATAGAGTCATCAGTGTTGTAAAAAATTGGAAACCCTTATATGAAAAACAAACACAGCTCTGTAACTGCATGATTCCAGTATTACTTCATTGTTAATTGGCTTCTAGCGTGAAGACAAGATTTAGATTTTTGATTACTAGTTCATTTCTTTTTAGATATTTCCTCTCCAAATTTGTGTACTTAAAACTTCAGAGTTGAAAATCAAGAAAAATTATTCTGTCACCACAAAGAGAGGATTATACCTCCATTATGAAGTAAGCAGCAGGTGCTAATGAATTGCTAAGAGAGCAATGTCCCGTTTTGTTTTCTTTTCTTTTCCAAATGTTTTAAATAACACAACAATGTTCAGTCAAATTCTAATGAAGATACTAAATAACTTCCTTTTTTTGTAGCCTGCCAACAACTTTTGCAACTCTGGATATTGATGGAGTAAGAAAAATAATCTTTGCTCTCCCAGGTAAGATGTTTTGTGGATTACTTTTGTTGCTGTGCATAGATGACAGACCTGAAACAGAATAGTGACACTTCACAGCACCTGTGCCTGGTGTTGGCCGCTAAGTAAGGTACCCGTAAGATTTTCTCAGAAATTTCCAGAAGATATGGACTTAGAGGGATATGCTAAGGAGTTCTTTTTTGTCCCTGTCCTCGGAATTTTCTGGTACAGGTCTTAGGATTTCTTCCATCCAACAATATCCTTACATTTTTCACAGGGGTGTTTTTTCCTACAGCTCCCTGCACCTTCACCATAAATATCCTGTGGGTGTAAGTCAGTGCATCCACTCTGACTGAAAATGGAGAAAAAAATGAGGGAGTGCCAAGGAACATGTCACAGAATATTTTTGTTTATCATGCTCATGCTGTGGAACCAAAAGAGGGCAGCATGGCTGCACCGCTGCCGGCTGTGTGCGCTGGGAAAGCACTCTTTCAGAATAAACATTTCCTTATGCATTTCTGTCCTTCTAAATGAGGAGGAATTTATTTTATTCTTACTGCTCTGGCTCTCCATGAATTTTGACTACCCAAGGAATCCTGTTCTCGATAAGCTGGTGGTTTTCAGATGTATCTCTCATGCTTCAACCCTCTCTGCTTTAGTCGCTGCAGTACATTTTCTTGCAGGAGAGAGATCAGTGGAGCATCCATCTGATCATAGTATTTGTTTTAAAACGGTTGTCTAGGGAAGTCCAGATATGTAAGACAGTGGTGTTTGACAGGTGGTTATGCACCTCTGTTGTGAGTCAACAGAATATATATATAAATCAGTAGGATTCTCCTCAGAATTTTTCCTAAAGCATTTTGCTGCTATGATAGGGAATTGAAAGTTATTTTTCCCTTGGTGTCTGGGAGCCATTAGTCACGAATAAAGAGCCCTGTGAGGGTAGAGCCAATAACTATGCACAATTAACTCTGCTCCAGCCCCAGACAAAAGCAGGCATAGTACAAAGCATTGGAAGAACAGAGGCAAATGGTGGGGCCTGAGGAACATGGGCCAATTCTGGTCAGAGCAGGACCTCAGCACACATCATCCAGAGTGTAGCTTTCAACAGGTGTACTTGCCACATGCAAGCAGCCATATGCCACTGCAGTCTGTACTGTATGCAGTACATAGCATGGAAAGCTCTGCAGAGTTCTGTAGAGTGAAATTGCTATAAAAACATGAGTTCACTTTCAGCATTTCAGCGTGCCCAAGAAGGCATCACCAACAACTGTTCTTTGTCCTACAGGCAATCCTGTGTCAGCTGTCGTCACCTGCAATCTCTTTGTTGTTCCTGCACTGAGGAAAATGCAGGGTATCCTGGATCCTCGGCCCACCATCATCAAAGCCAGGGTAAGAAGCTTGTCCTCTATTTAAAAATTCTCTCAAGATGTTGAAGTACAGGTCCTTGGGCTCCGAAAGTCTGTTGCATTTATGGAATCTGAGCCCTAGACCAGTTCTGGCAGTGGAAGGATGTTCACACAAATAGAGGCACATTCTCAGTCTCTGTTAATGGTAGTATTCAGTCCCATAATTTCTTAGAGTTAGATGGCCATCTAATGGAGCAAGATATACAGATGCAGAGGCAGCCATTTGCCAATCAGGCAGGAAGGACTCTCCTATTTAAAAAAGATATTTGTTTTAGGCTATGGTAAAAAATGCCAAGTAATCTGTGAATATCTAGAGTTGGATAGCAATAGAAAATACAAACTTTAGAGCCTTTTTGTTGAGTTATATAAGAAACCCACATGACCCCCACCCTGAGCAATATAAATTCCTTAAACTCTTCTCACTTTTCTAATAAAGCATGGATAGCATAACTCTATTTAATATAGATTCAAGGCATGTTATTAAAATGTCTTCTTCTCCTTCTGGTTTTGATTCAAATAAAGTACCAAGGAATACTTCACCTTTGGTAGTTTTCTTAGTGTTCTTGGCTGAACACTGTCCTCTTACAGGTTATCCCATGTCTCTCTTTTGCCCTTCCTCAAGCATCCAGATTTTATTTCACAGCTAAAATATTCTAAAAGAGAGAGCAATTTGCAGTGACCTTCACTTTTGCATGTATTTTTCATTATGAGCCATCCACTGTATGTCTTTTCATTTCAAAGATTGGACATTTTCCTTTTGTCAGAGCTAGCAGAATTTTGAATGTGAATAACCTTTTTATCTTTATGCAATGTAATCCAAAGAGACTAGGCTTTTTTCTAGAGAAATACTATCTGTAAATTCTCAGTAAAGGAACAGCTTTGGAATATTCCACTTAATGCATGAAGACTCCTTCAGACACTTTGATATTGTAATATCACAGTTGCATTTCCTTAAATACTGGCAGTCTCTGCCTTCTACTGCTTTTAATCTTGCACTAGACACCATCTGACCTCAAAACTCAAGTTTTTGAAAAGACAGTTTTTAAGGAAAAACAATTGAGCAGATTATTCCATTATCCTAGACAGTGCAATGTGAATGCATGACATGTCCATCCTTTCTTTCTCAATCCTACAGTTATCATGTGACGTAAAATTGGACCCCCGCCCAGAATATCATCGGTGCATTCTGACTTGGCATCACCAAGAACCACTACCTTGGGCACAGAGTACAGGTCAGTGCCAGTCACACAGACTGACAGACACACACAGCCTTGCCTTCCTACAGATGTGTCTGGGAGCAACCAAGAGCGTGCACATGTTTTTTTCATAGAACCTTCTTAATGCAGACTGATTTGCTGACACACTTGTGCACATGCATACACAAACATTAGTACAGAATTCAGTGCTGATAGGGCTTGTCAATTTAACCATTAAAAAGTTCTTTATTTGAATAACCTGCCTTAACACACACACACTACACCTGTATGCTTGCACATGTGCACACATTCCTTTTTATAAACATCCACTAAGCTTACTTGCAGTCAGGCACATTTGCTTCCTTTTACTATTGTGCATGTACTAAACAAACATGACTTGGGGCAGAGGTAGGAGCAATACAAATAAAAGAAGTGTGATTTTAGGAAAGATATATGAGTCTCCATAGGGAAAATATTAGTTCAGTTCTGGGCCCCTCAATACAAGAAAGTCATTGAGGTGCTGGAGAATTTCCAGAGAAGGGCAGTGAACCTGGTGAAGGGTTTGGAGAGCAAGTTCTATGAGGAATGGCTGAGGGAGCTGGAGGTGTTTAGCCTGGAGAAAAGGAAGCTCAGGGGGGACCTTGTTACTCTCTACAACTACCTGAAAGGAGGCTGTAGCCAGGTGGGGGCTGGTCTCTTCTCCCAGGCAACAAGTGACAGCACAAAAGGAAATGGACTCAGGCTGCACCAGTCATGTTGGATGTCTGGAAGAATTTCCTCTTGAAAGGGCTGTTGAACACTGGAATAGGCTGCCAAGAGAAGTGATGGAGTCACCATCCCTGGAAGAGTTCAAGAAACAACTGGACATGGCACTTAGTTCTGTGGTTTAGTTGAAATGGTGGTGTTCTGTCAAAGGTTGGACTTAATGATCTTCAAGGTTTTTCCCAACCTAAATTATTCTATTCAGAGTTAATCAATTAAAGTTTATGACATTTATTCTAGACTGTACTGATTTTACTGTTTGTACAACTGGAA
Source organism: Polioptila caerulea (assembly GCA_013397295.1). Lineage (NCBI taxonomy): Eukaryota > Metazoa > Chordata > Aves > Passeriformes > Certhiidae > Polioptila > Polioptila caerulea. The sequence goes on along the minus strand of VYXF01002162.1, from coordinate 271,112 downwards.
TAGGTGTGCAAATCAAAAAAAAAGTAATTTTGATATGATTAGCAGTTTACTAGGACAAGTTACCTGGTAGAGATAATGTGGAAGGTTGGATGGGAAAGCAGTCAGCAAAGAGAGTGACAGTTTTGAGACCAGTGCAGTGAGAGGCTGACTAAATCTCCACAGGGTTCTCTGTTTCCATCCACCGTGGGACAGCAAGATCCCAGCTCCATGAATAAGTTAGCCACATAAACGTTTTCATCATAACATCTTCTGTTTGTTGCACCGTGTTGCAGCATTTAGAACTAACTGAAGACTCAACTGAAATTGTTCTGCCTCTCTCCTGTAGGGAATCAGATGAGCAGTCGTCTGATGAGTATGCGCAGTGCCAATGGACTGTTGATGCTACCTCCAAAGACAGAGCAGTATGTGGAGCTTCACAAGGGGGAGGTGGTGGATGTCATGGTCATTGGAAGGCTATGATGTCACCAGCAAGAGCGAAGCTTTGATGCATGTCCACATATCATTGACTGTATCCTGTAATATGCAACGGCACAGCTAGTTTTTCCGATTTGGATAAAAGTTGATCAGTATAGTCAACATCTTGAAATATATTTCAAATGGAATTTAAATAAATACCTTTTAAAAAAAAGAAACTTTAAAACAAATCTTAACAAAGAAATTTATTCTGATTATATCAAAGCAACTTTTTCCTTTTCTTGCAATTGCTTTGTGTGTTCAATGCTAGTTCTAATAGCGGTAGCTTTTAGTAGACAGCAGTAGGTGCCTGCAGAACTTGTGTTTTTTCTCATCTTTAAGATACAACTACTTACGCTCTTAAAACAAGGCTGTCTGCTTATTTATACTAGCGTAGACAACACTTGGATTTCCCTTATTAGTATGCTTCATAACCGCTTCACAGAGAGCTTCTGCTTGTTCTTTATCTTGTATCTCGTGTTGATGTGCACAGTGCCAAAAGCAGAGTGGCTGCACTGGGAACCCAATGAAGCCCCGAGGTTTTCTCACCTCGCCGCGCATTCAGGGATGTCTCTTGTCCTGGCAGCCACCCAGCTCAGTACTCTTGGGCAGTAACTGGATACCTTTTATTTCAACAAACAAAAAAATTGCTTCCTTAAGTGCTGACAGCCTTTTTAACCAATACATTTAAAAATGTACAGAACTAAAAACTAAAAAAAATCAAAGACTGATCTTGTACAGATATTAGTGTTACCAGCATTCGTGTGGAAATTAAATGAGCAAAGAAATAAAACTAACGTTAAACAACTCTGTACCATAACATTTTCTGTAATGATATTGAAACTTAAATGAATAAAAAAAATCCTCAATCATTATTTAAAATTTCACCTGTTCAGCCTTGTTGTTTGAAACAAAACAATAGTGATTTAAGAGGGTATTTGGGATGGGGGAAGAGCACAGGGAGGAAGAGAAATAGTATGTCCAGTCTAGGGCCTTCCCTCATGTACAGTGTCATGAGTGAACTGAAACTACAGAGTGAGCTCTCTCTCACACCTCTCAAGGTGAGAGCAGCACTTGGACGTGGGGTGGGGTTACAATCAGACTAATCAAAGCTGGAGAATAACTTTTTCCCCATCTAGATTGCATAGCATTTGCAAACAGCTCTTGTGCTGCACTGTCTGGAATTTGATAAAGTGTTCTTATTATTTTTTTTTCCCTCCATGAGATAAGGACTCAGCTCCCAGCAGATTGTGTATTTTGGTAGCTTCACATTTCATCTGGGATTAAGACCATAGCAGTGCCCTACAACACGTTGTTTCTTGGACTTGGTGGGTACAATGCTGTCCCACCAACTCCATTTGTGAAGCCAGAGCATTTATCTGTAGTATGTTTTGAAGACTTAGTCAGGGAGAACACAGAAAATTTGGTTTCAATTCTGACTGCCACAGTGGACCAGAGTTGTAGTTCTATGATAACTGCAGAGACCATCCCTCAGGCTGGTTTTAAAACCAAACTCTGTTTGCTGTGAAACTCCTGCATGGGCCATTGCAAAGGTTAAAGGAAGGTAGGCATACACTGTGTTTGGAGGCAATCCAGGGACTGATTGTTCAGAGAAACAGTAACACAACTTGCTGATCGTATTTTTTTGTTCTGGACTACCTGTCCACATTTGTAATCTCTCTATGTAGCAGCAGAGTGTTGCCAAATTAAATTCATGGATGCCTGTGTTTGCTGTACTAATATTTTAAACCACAGAAGGAGGAGAGAGGAGGGTTAACTCATCTCTGAGATATAATGCAGAATACTGCCTATTATAAGCCAAAGGGTTATTATAATGTAGTTAAGGGTTATTGTAGGCAGCATGTGTAATGAAAATCAGAAGTTTATAAAGGACACCAATAACATAATCACTCACTATCAATCAAGTTCAATAGTTGTTTTAAAGGCAGAGTCTACTCCTTGAGTACATGTATTTGATGCATTTGGGTATAGAATTTTGTGTTTCCTCTAAGTAAATAGAGGTGGGAGAGTGTGGAAATGTCAAATGAGGAGTCAGAGCCTAAATCAGGCTATGTTATCTAGCGAAAGTCGGGGCTGACAGTTAATGATCCTTGTACTCTTACCTGACTGGAAACTAAGAATAAACAGTAAGAAAGTAGATGTTGAAATGCTCAAGCACAAAATTTGCCAACAACTTTATTTTGCCTTAGCTGGCAAATTGAAGCTAGTTTTTAATATCGGGGAAAAAAATCATGAAAATTATCTGTCATTTTTGCTGGCACTTTCCAAACATTTCTGATAGACTTTTATCCCAAATAAATTCAGGAATATATTCCCAGCCTAATACTTCTTTTGTGAGGGTATTTTATACATTTCCCAAAATTCCAGGTAAGAAACTCTTTGCTTGAGTGCTTTATATCTACAGTTGTCTCCTTCTTGATTCTAAAGCCAGCTGGTGTTACTCCCATGTGAAAGGTGAAAGATAAGGACTACAGGTTAGACGTGGAAGAACATTTCTACATGTACTAAAGGCAGAGACTTCTCAAGGAGAGGAGGACAATCAAAGTCACATCTATTGAAGACAAAGTGTTTGCCTGGGCAGAACAGCTCTAGCAGCTGGTGGTCATTAAAGCAGCAATCTGTAGAACAAGGTATAGATTCCCATAGCAGTATTTGGTTCATAAGTTGTAATTAAGTGCCTTATCCTCATGATGGAGGACATGATCTCTAATAACTGCAACCCTTTGCCTTCCTAGTGCCAGCTGGTCTCAAGAGACAAAGCATAGCATTTTCAGCATGATACTGTCAGCAGCTGGATTTCCATATTTACTCCAAGTGAAAGAAGTCACTCTGGTGTTTCTTTTGTGTTTTCTTATGGGTTGTTTTTTGTCTGGTTGTTTGTTTTCTTTCCAACTTGACTGTTGTTTTCTAGTAAATCTATCCTGGTCTCCACTCAGAGAGATGAGTTGTCATGCTGAATTTAAAGTCAGCATTGAAATGCAGAAAAATCTTGGGTAATTTGAGGGGAGGAAAATTTTGTACATTTTGCAAATGTTACAACCTCATGAGCTGCTGCTAGCTGCATGTTTTCTGGAAGGGCTCAGTGACTCATATTCAGCATTCAATTAAGACTTGCTTGTGCATTTTTGCCATATTGCACACAGGCTGATAAAGTTCTTGGAATAGAAAGCCTTCAAAAGGTGATGCACAGAGGCTCATTAGCTCTCTAGTTTTAGACTGATCTGGCTCAGATGACTTGCTCCATCCCAGCACCATACAGCAATACCCAGCCTGCTCTGTCCCCATGCAAGGACTGCTGCATTTCCATGGACCCAATTTGTGTTTAAAAATGCAAGCAAACAAGTAATTTTGTAGAGTTAATTCACAAGCAAATCTGAAACCTTTTTGTACACTACGAACTCTGCAGATTATCTGAGCATACCACAGAAGACAAAGGTATCAGCTTGATCTTGATAACCAGGGACTGAAAAATAAAGTTACTTCAAGAAAAATGTAAGATAAAATGAAAGGTAAATATAGATATAAATATATCTACACATATATATTAGCACACAAAATACTGCCCCACTGGACTGACAAGGAAGCATGCAAAGTGGTTTTTGTCAGTGCCTGGCATTCTCATGTGGATTTTACTGTGGCCCAAGACAATATAACACATAATTATGTGTCTGACAAGAGCCTTTCCTATCTAGGTCTGTCTGTTATGGCAAAGTAACCTGACCAATGACTTAGTCATTTTGAAATGTTTTGCTTGTTGAACCACTAAGTGGGACCTAATTTTGCAACTATGTGCAGACCAGACAGTGGGCCAAGAAGCCAGCATGGACATTTTCAAACACACCTGCCTACACTGGCAATGACTGGTACTAGCAGGAGAAGCTTCTGTGGGACTACTTCAGAAACTGCTGAGAAGGAAACAACGCAAAGCCTCAAAGAATCATCCTTGCACTGTGTGGCCTGTGCACTTTTAGTTTGTTGGGGTTTTTTTCCCCAGTTGGCCCTATGCAAAAATTGGCCAATAGTTCACACCTCCAGAGAAGTATAAATGCATGGCAAGGAGATAATTATCCAGCTTCCAAACACTATCCCCACCCCTTTGTTTGTGGCAAAAAGTCCCACATTTTCACACTGTGAAGCAGCATCTCCTGTTTTATTCTGAATCTGCCATCTCCTGTTTGATGCCTCTTAGTTTGTTTGTTAGAGCAGACAAAGAGAAGTCACCCTCACTTTGCCACCCATAATTTTATAGATTACTATCTTCTGATAGTCACAGACCATATCCAAGGGTCTGTAAACTGGATGATCTCTATCACAGATTCATGGAACCATCGAGGTTGGAAAGGACCTTCAAAATCATCAGGTCCAACCACCAATGCAGCACTGTCACTGTCATCCCTAAACCATATCACCCATCCCCTGGTGCTCCTCTTTTCACCCTCTTTGGGTTTATTATATTCTGTCAGAAATAAGGAGATCAGAACTGCATACATATTAAAAGGCACCACTATTGTATACTAACCACATCATGATGACTTCTGTTTGTTCTCTATTTCCTAATAATTTTTGTTCTTTACTACTTTTGACTGATATGTTTTTATGGATCTTAAAAATCTCATGCTTAATTGGTAATATTCTTATTTTCTTAAAAGAGAGAACCTTAAATTTTCATGCTTTATTGGTAGTATTCAACTTAGGAACAGTAATTGTAATTACAGTTTAAGAAAATAATTTCCTTATATGAGTAACTTTACTTTTATCAGTGTTAAATTTCCTTAGCTGTTTTAACTTACTTCCACTCAATTTTGAGCAATCTATCTGTAGTTCTTGCTCCTGGTAAGTGGAATCTTCCTGGAATTTAGTTGCCTTCAGTTCAGTCTGATAATGGAGACTGCAGTGATTACCTCCACTGAGGATCTGTTCTATGTTTTCTGGAAAGACCTGCTTTGGTGGCTTGACAGCTATGCTGTAATACTGATACTTTGTCTTATTATGCCTGATCTTTTCTTGTGGTTTCTTGCCAGCTAGATTTCTTGCTGCTGCTGACAGCCTCTTCAGCTATGCTCATTTTAGGATGCTGTTGCACTGCTTTGGAGAACTGCCAGGTGACCAAGACCATCCTCATGTATTCATGGAGATGCTGCAGAGAAAAGAATTGGGCTTACTATTTTCCTATCACTTTCTTGTATTTGGATGAGGCTGCTGGAACAGGCTTGTTCATGGTCAAAGCTGGAGACCAGTCACCTGGGATGTGGCTCTGCAGAGCTTCGTGGCTCAGGGCATGGGCTGCACTCAAGAGATTGAGCTCGGGGAATTGTGCAGGCGAGTGAACTGGAGCCAATGCTGATGACAGCAGGTTGGTTGTGGCATACTGTGCTGCCTGCCAGGACTTCTGTGTCAGAGCTAGGTAGCTATTCATCACTGAAGATATTGAATAATGGAAATACAAATGGCTTGAGAGCTATTTACCTGCTAGTCTTAGGAGGGGAGAGGCACACATGCAGATGCAATGGTACTTGAGCCCATCTAACTAAAAGAGAGCTGGCACTGTACATCCATGACTGACTTTCTGTAATTTACTCCCTAATGGCCAAATCCAATCAATTTGCCCAATGTGTTATGAAAAGCCAGAGAACAGAGCAAAAGATAGGATTTAATGTGCTCTTGGCAGTCTGCATTGCTAAGGAGTCATGCTGCAGCTTTCTCCATTAACTGAATTTTTTCTAACTAGGGTTAGATTAAAACAAAAACCAAAAACCAAACCAAACCAAAAGCAAAAAAACCCACACACAAAAATAAACAAAGAAAAAAAATTTTAAAAACAAACAAAAAACCCCAACCAAAACAACAACAAAAAAGCCAAGAAAACAGTCCTTTTTAAGGGGTGGGATAAAAAGCAGGCACATTAACAATCACAAAGAGGATGGTTGGTGGGCAAACCCCAATAACACCCAGCCCAAGCTTCTCCCAGGCTCATCACCAGCAGACACAGAGGAGGCCACAGGTACCCAAGCAGGCAGGAACCCAGGGTAAGGACTTACAGGGACACCCTGGCTGAGCCCCTCCCTGGGCTGCTGCAGAAGTGCCTCAGCCCCTGCCCAGGGGTAAGATCCATCAGCATGAGGTGCTGGGAGGGCTCTTACAAGCACCTTTCAGACCATGGGAGGTTTCTCCCTGGGACTGCACAATGCATTCTGCATGGGATGAAGGGGCATTTTAGGATTGCAGTTTGTGGGATGTTCAGTAGAGGAACAAAACGTGGTGAAAGAAATGGATGCAGGGGACTTGAGGAGAAATAGATGTAAGAAAATACAGGGATAAAAGGATAAAATAGTCTGGTCAAGTGCACTGTGCATCCAAAGCCAGCTCCTGCAGAAACTACAAAGTATATGTGTTTGTGTGACAGGAGTGGGGTAGGAGTCTCAGGGGCTAATATATCCAGATGCCAGCAGCTGGGAAGACTGGGATCCAGAGGTCAGATACTAGACAGACTGAGCTCAGCTGTTGATGGAATACACATTGAATATGTCTTTACATTTCCCACTAATTGATCTCCATCCTGATCAGCCCAGGAAGGGGAAAAGGGTGAGGCCATTGGTGCTGTCTGTGTTTGTGTGAGTGCTGTGTACTAAGAGCAAGGCACACAAATACAAGCTCCATTTTAAATTGGCTTGTTAATACTTGGGCCAGGGCCCTGAGTGCCCCAACAGGCCTTAAATGCTCTTACCAGCCTCACCTTGGATCTCCACCTCACTCCCCCTGCCATGGGGCTGGGAGCTTCTTCAGCCCTAGGTTGGGCCCCAGCTTCTCTCCTCTTGGAGAGAGGCTATAGCTGCATCTCTCGCCAGCCCTGACTCAGTTTGGACTTACTTGGATATATATTACAGTCCTGTCTCCTGCTGCTCCTGACTGGACTCCTGGAAGTCTCAAGTTGGACCCCAAATCTGGTTCTGCAGCTTGTTTTGTCTGTGCTGCCAGCAGACCCTGTTACCACCATTGGCTTTGGATTCTGCAAAACTGCAGGGCTGTGCCTTGACTCTTCAAAGCAATTCCTCTGCTGAGGTCATCCTTGGCTCCCAGCTCATTATCCCTCATGGAGCAGACCAACTCTTCTATGGCAACCTGCACTGCATGGACAATATCTATGTGAAAATCTCTGATGTTATCATGCCCTAATGTCCTCATGTTACAGGTGAACCCAAGCTACCTGTTACCTCTCCGCCCTGATGAAAGAAACCAAGAAATGCAACTGCTGCCAGGCCTGGTGAGAACACAAACAATGTGATGTATTATGGTGTCAGCAGTGACTGGGCTGACTTCTTCCAAACCACCCTGCTGGACAAAACTTGCTACCTCATGTACACGCACTCAAGCACCGCTTTCCTTCATATCATAAACAAACTCAGTATGGAAAACCATATCATCACAACTCTGCCTGATGATGCTGCCAGCCATGGGAGAAATCCAGTGGACACTGCAGGAAGGACTAGGGCACTTGTGTCCTCTCCTTCCTTCAGCATATTCTCTGTCTAATGGATGGACCTAAGTGAAACAAGGTATGAATAGGAAGTAGAAGTCTACCACATCTAGTTTTTAAAAACACTATTGGCAGGGTATTCCTATTCTCCTTGACATTACATCACTTACGTTAATAGAAATCAGATGTTTAATAAAGATTTATGAATAATAATTAGCTTTGAATGTGTTTTTCCTCTCATTGAAGGAATTAATTATATTATTTGTTCTCCACCTTTTGTGTTAAAGTCAGCTTGATCAGTAGTTGGAGAATTTATACTTCAGAACATTGCCTAAGTCCTGTTCTCTTCTAGATGTCTGACAAAAACACATGTGATCCAGAAGATGCAAATATAGAAGTCACCATCTAGCACTGAGTAAAGCCCAAGGGTTTCTACTGTTATTTGCAAAGTATGTCACTATATTCATGCAAAAATACATAAATAAAAATATATTGTCTTAGTGCCAAAAATATATAAGATTACTTATAAACAAAAACAATCTACTGAAGTATAGAATAGCATGTGCAAAATAGTGTTTGTAGATTCACAGGTCCTTTTGCCGTAAATAAATATTAAAAGAGAAGCTGAGAGTTGTTAGAAAGCCTTACAAAGTTCCCTTTTGCACTTAATATTGTGTGTTCTTAAAAATGTGTGTTTTGTGAGGAGAGGTCTTTCATAGTATAATAAAGCCTATCAGGAAGGATTATGTTTCTTTTCACAAGCATCTGGGGTGGGGGGTGTTAATATAGAAGCCTTTTAATCTGTATTATCTTTGACTTGTAAATTTTTTTTAATTTTATGGATAGGCAAAATGAATAACAAGTTTGATTCTTAGAACATCAATTCAAGTCTGATGCCCATTATGTATGACATTCAGATACTTCTTAGCCAAGGAGAGTATGTTCTTTTTTACCTCTACTCCCATCTTTAAGTGTAAGTATGTCCAAGCAAAAAGTCATTCAAATGAGAGCATTTAGCATGCTGAAGATAAAATTACTTGCAATTATTACCATTTTTCTTTTCCTCCCTCAGCTCAACAAGCTCAGCTCGTTCATTTATAATATTATAAATGAGCTATATTTGAGCTATAAGTGAGCTATTATTGTTCCTTGTTTACTACACATATACAGATATATTTCCCTTCTCCTATAGACTCACTCTGCTCACCTTTTCAAGGCAATAATTCAGAAACCCAGCAACAGCAATGCTGCAGATTAGAGATGGACAAAGATTTATGTTTTCATTTTCCTTTGTGAGGCCCTACTCCTTCCTGCAGCAGCAGCTAGAAGTGCTGTAGGTGAAAGAATAGGGTTCTGTGCTACCTTAGTAAGGTTGTTAGCCACCAATGCAGTTCAACCAAGTCAAAATCGAAGCCAGCCCTTGCAGGGCAATCTCTCACCACTCGCAGATTCTCCTCCCCTTGCAGGCAGTATAACTACCCTCCCTGCCTCTCAGCACTGGCCAAAGCCCTGTAGGACTGGAAACAGCCTACACTCCTACAATTCTGCATTCATAGTGTGTCTAAAATATGTGAATTCTATTTACATGCTGTATCTCAACAGTATCCATTTTTTCACGGAATTTCACTGCCTCCCTTTTTGATAATTATGACATCCTTTGGTCTTACCTTGATTAATTAAATCTTGCATTTGTTGATACAGATGCAGAATGTTAATGAGCTATGAGTATCCTTTTTCAGGGTACTTTATGATTTATCCCTGCTTTATTTATCAGAACTCATTTACTACAAAGAAGGCAGTTGCCCTAGGCAATCAACCCAAGAAAATAGCTCCATCACTGATTCATTTACACTAAAATAAAATTTTAAAATAGCCTTTGATCTTTTTAATATACTGTGTCTCACATTTTGGAGGAGATTCTACTAGACATCCACAAATTTAATGTACTGTCCTCCCTCAAATTCCTTCTTAGGACACACTTTTTCTCCAGTGCTTGTCAAAACCAAGTTCTGAGAATGATACATGACATGTGTCGTCATTATCAACTTAACCACGTGATTATACTTCTCAAGTTAATCTTATCTCCCTGTATTTTCTCATTTGTCTTTTTCTGTGATTGCATGTCTTACAGATAATTTACCTGGGATATTTTTCCAGTCTGTTTTAGTACAGCACTTAGCAGGATCCTGGTTCAGAACCAAGTCCCATTAACATCAGAGTAGTGCTACAAAGACAGTGAATCATCAGAACAGTGTCCTTTCCATTATGTTTACATTAGGAGAAATTAATGATAATAGTACTCGAGAGGTTTCTGACCACAGCAATCAGATATCCAATGTTTTCAATTACCCACGAAGAGTGATTTCCAATCATCCTTTATCCTTATTCAACTTCTTTCCCTTCTTTTCATCTGTACATATTCCTGTTTCATTATTCCACATTCTCCTCTCTCCTCACCAACCCACCACATAAGCTCTAGGGCCACCATACCAAAACACCATGAAATCTATTGGCAGTGTATTCTCTGATAGATCTTATGGCAAATGTCAGCAGTGATGGAGCTTTTATTTTTTTGTTCAGGTTAATTGAAAAGCAGAACCCATCTGCCCACAACTGACCCAGCTGTGTGATCACTGGTCTCTGTGCTGTCAATCCCTGTTCACCAATGCCTAACGTGATGCTGACAGCACACCCATGTTCTCATGGGAAAGTATGACAAACTTCTGGAAACTCTCACAGTGGCCTTCCCACATGAAATATGTAGAATTTACCAGGTGAATTACCACCAAGAAGTGTTAAATATTTATTTGAATATTAAATTAAAAGTATAAATGTATTTCCCATTTCCATACAGTTTTTCTTCTTTTAAGGGTGACTTTATTAACAAACCTTGTGACCCTGAAACAAAAGCCAGCTTCTCTGGGCCTCTACAGAGCTCATTTTTGCACTGGCTCTTTGTATCAGCACTAACACCATAAAGTTAGGAGAAACAAATTTAGAACACGCCTTTTGGCCCCACTTAGTAATCATTTCAGGCCAATGCTACACACATTCATACAGATAGAAAATGACTACTAATATTTAATAAATCTTTTTTCTAAATATATCAGAAGCTGAAAGCTGGTAGCAAGATTGGAAATATAGGACTCTTAGGAAATAAGACAGTAGAATAAAGGCATCATAGAGACAAGAAGGCAGAGAATGTGAGAAACTAAGAGAGTTAGAAAATTTCTGAGCTGATATTTTCCTGCTTCAACTATACCTACAGAGCCACCAATCTTCTGCTGTCAAAGACTAAATGCTTTACCAGCTCTGGACATAAGCGGACCTGACATGAATGTCGGCTCTTGTGTGTACAGCCATTGTCACTAGTGATTCAATATAATGAAGACAAGATCCAGAACTAGAATCTCTATTTTCCTTTACAGAATAGATGTCTTGTTTTTCCTAGCCATACTTCCAGCAGAGCCTCAATAGCTATACGTGATGGCTGTCACTATTGACTTTTCTACCTAAATGATCTTCACACACTTCTCCATTTTGTTAAGTCATGAAAGTTTGAATGAGCTCTTGTTCAACCTCCTTTTTTGTGCACATGCTGTTACTGTGTGGTCCTCCTTATAGCTGGGTTTTAAGTTTGGATTTTCTTTTCTATTATTACATCCTCTTTGTTCTCTTCCTGTTTAGACAGAAATCTTTCTGCACATGGGAGACTTACAGGTATCCCTACCTCATCTTGAAAGAAGAAGACAGAAAGATTTTAGTAGGGACCAGTGTCAAAATCTGGATGGGCAGAGGGCAAAGATCTTATCTCAGTTTCCAAATACAAGCAAAAACAGAAGAGCAAAACCACAGAAAATATGAAAACTAGGTATGTATGTTTGGAAAATTAATATATTTAGTTTCTGCTGCTGATTTTGAAAAGTAAAATGTGTCATATTTTTGTCTTCAGAAAATATGTTATTGCAAAACATTAGCAGGTTTACTGTAGAATACAGGTTGTTGTTTCCAGACTTTTGTTTCCCAGATAGATGTTCATGGCTTTTGAAAGACCATTTCAGCAATAACCCTTTGGGTTCACAAAGATGGGCAGTCAAGCAAAAGTGCATGAATATTCAGTGACTCAAGTGCCAGTGATCTCCTTGAATGCTGAAGGATCTGCACACAGATAGCTCTGACTTAGACTCCTAGTATGAGAGGGAATCATATAGTATGAGGCAGACTCAATGTTTCCTTTCTGCCCCAAATCAGCAGTATGTCCTGGCACCAGAAATCGGTCTTTTCTCTATCTCCTGCACTGCCATATGTACCCTGGCTGGTGCAGAAAAAGAGCAGATTTTTTGTCACTGGTGTTGCACAAACTAGGCAAGCAAGAGTTAGATGGCAGAAGGGAATGAAAACTGTCTCTTTCATGAGCATCTGCACAACAGCAAAGAACAAGGCTTCACCACAATCACTTCTCAAGCTACATCTACACATCAAGAGATGTGCTTACATGTGTTGTGTTCAGATGTGTCATATGCAAGTGTAGTCCATAACAGTCAAAAATGTCAAGTGTGCCTGCACCTGAAAACAAGGCTTACCATATCATTTACCAATACATATTTCTATTGCAGACAGAAAAGATATTAAAATAGCACCTATTTCATACTGATCCTGGTACATAATGACATTACTAGGGTAAGGCTTATTCCTGAGTTTGTTGGCAATGGCATAATCCTTTTTCCTGCCTTTTTTAGGTCAAATACAATGAAGAAAAATAAGGGGGGGGGAATAGACTTCAGGTATGACAGGTTTTTTTATATTTACTCACTTCCCCGTTGCTATTCCTAATTTAATAGATAATATATTCCTAAATAAGATATAAGAAGCTGAAACTTCATGAGTTCCAAGTTATTTAGAACAAATTCTCCTATGTCCTCATTGCCAATAGATCAGTCCTTGTTTGGCCATATTATTATTAGACACCCTGTGCTCATTCCCTGCTGTGATTACATCTCACCTTCCAGGGTTCAGTGGCAGGTTTCTTCTAGAAAGGCCTTGCTGTTTGACTTGTTTGGCAGATGGTAGCCATTGCAACCCCACTGCAAAACAGATAAAACACAGGATGCTGGAAAGGTTGAGGAAGCTGCAGACCTACGCCAGTTCAAAGAGAAAATGTTGGTCCACATCTCCTCTTCCAGTGTGATGTAAGGCTTTACAAAGCCATTTCTCCGAGCTTGAATTTATCTTCAGATAGCATGTCTGCAGTGTCCTCAAGCATCCAGACTCATGTTTCAAGCAGAATGTGGACCTGTTTTGAAGCACTCTCCACGAAGTCCTGTTAGGATTAGCATTAGCACCCTTTCTTACATACTGCATTTCTGCACAAATCTCTACAGAATATCCATCTAGAACAAGCAGGCACCTAAAGAAAGCCTTCATTAATGTCCACAGTTCCCTTTGTTTATTTTTCTCCATTTCTTGTCAGTGATTAAACACTGTAATCTGTGTCTATAATCTGTAATCCATGCCTGCCAAGGAATGACAGAAACAGAAGCCACTTACCTTACAGATGCCCCTTAATTCTAAACTCATCATAATTTTGCATGTGGCTGAATCAGTGTCTTAAACAAAAGCATTAATGATCCTCCTTCACACACTTCTCCATTTTGCTAAGTCATGAAAGTTTGAATGAGCTCTTGTTCAATCAACCTCCTCTATTGTGCACATGCTGTTGTTGTGTGGTCCTCCTCATAGCTGGACAGTGGCCTTCATGCAGCTCATTGTCCTAATTGCAGCTGGTGATCCTAAAGTGGTCTGCATGACCTGGAGGGAAAGTACTTCAGTTTATGATGTGTTCTCATTTAACTGTTTTCTCAATTTTTCTGTGTGCTCACATCTTTTCATCCACACATCTATCTATCTGGTCTTGTTGCTTCACTCTCTACATACACTTTGGTACACGAATAATTTTTAATTTTCCATTGTTATGTTCCTTTTCACTTACCTCCTCTCTTAACAACCATTCATTTATAAAAGGGGGTAATGCAGAGAGCCATGGGCTATGAGGAGATATGTTAGTACATGATCAAGAACTTATTTCAGCACTCCACATGAAATGGAGACAAATAATAATGTATTATTTAATCAGCAATAACAAATTTGTGCATTAGATTAATTATACTCTCATTTTAAAATAATCTGACACACATACAGTGTCAAACACCTAAATTATATATTACTAATACTTAGTGCTACAATACTGCATTTCTTGTCATTTTACTGTAAAGACTGTAACATGAGAAGTAGTAAAGAAATCAGAATAGAAGTGCTTAATATTTTTTCCTACTACACACATACCATCACAGTATCATTCAGACAAAAAAAAAGCCTGTCTTGACAAATCCAGCATTTGGATTTGCTGCATTGAGGGAAGGGGACCTGCCTATTTATTTTAATCACTTCTCCTCAAGAGTTTTGTCCCATTTTCTGTCCTATATAAACAATTTTAGATACTAATTTTGCAGTTATATTTTCTCATTATATTTTCCATAGGGAAGGAAAAATAGCTGATGTATTGTATGCCAATTGTTATCTCTCACCATCTTTGCTTCGGTCTAACTGATCCTTCTCCACAGATGCTTACAGTCTTTCAGCTTTTTCTCTGATCAATTTTCCTGTTTGTTTTCTCTAGCTCTAGACTGCTATTTTTCTCACTTCTCACAATCCTTCAACTCTCCTCTGTACTTTTTTCTCTTTATAAACAGTACCTTCCTCCAAAAGATATATTTCTCCTCCTGTGCAATTGTGTCCTTTCTTTTCCTGAAATTTCTCACCAAGTTATCTCCCAGTCTGCATTCCACTATCAATTCCCAAATTCGCCATATAAAGGTAAAGGCAGGGTGTGTTCTTCCTGGGTTTCTTAGAGCTGCAGATTCTGTTGTCTTCTCAACCTGCTGATCAGCTTTCACTAAAAAATAAATTATGATCTTCACATACCCCCAGGCAGCTGAGAGGTATGACAATATCAGGACAACTCATACGAGTCATGCAGAGGCTTTTCACACCTCTCAGGTGTTCTGCAAAGACTAACAATGATTTCTGCTGTGAGCTGAGTAGGTGAGATAGCTTGTAGGAGTGACTGAAGGAGAATGGCAGGAGAGAGACTGGGAAAGGGCAAGAGTTTGGAATACAGAGCACAAATTCTAGTAAACTTCCCAAATGGAGCTCAATTCCTGCTAGTCAATCTTTATTCCTTTGTGATTCTTGATCTACGTTCATCTAATCTGTCTTATTCTCTCTTTTGTTTCCTTGTGCTTCTTTTTATCTTTCACCTTCTACTTCATTGTGCTTTATTGTTTTCTGATGCTTATTTGTGTTTCTTTTCAGAAAATCAAAGGAGTGGCAGTAAGTCAAGCAGACTGCTTTAAGAAATATCCCAGATGAAAGTTTCTGGTAAGAAAACAAAAGAATAAGGCAAAGCATCCTGGATATCAGTGCAGTTGGAACAAATTAAAAAATGTACATATGGGAGAAAAAAATCCACTGTAGGCTTCAATTCCATTCATAACCTCTTACTATAAAGTATTCCTGAAATACAAACTGTGTATTCCTGTATTAGTTCACAACTAGCACAAGCACCAATAAATGTGGTTCCTTTGCAGTGGAATCTACACTTGTTTAGTGACTGGAACCAATACTGACTGTGGTTTATGCTTTCATGCTTCTCATTCAACCAGCTTTCAGAACTTAAGCTTCAAAACTCCAGTACAATACTACAGGGGGACAAGTGATAGAGACAAATATCATATAATAAGCACAAAATCCTAGTAACACAGGTTCTATTTCTGCAACTGAACTTCTATAAATGTGGGCAAATCACTCTTCCTTTTCTCCTTCAGTTTCTTCATTTGTAGACTGAGGATAGACAGACGTCTCTTGAAAATCCAACATATTAATGAGAACCATTATATCAGGATTTGGTATTGTTGTTACTCTTATTATTATCTACATGCTACAAACATTGCTATCCTACTGGAATACTAGGAAGAATTTTTGACAGAACATACTTGCTGAATTGTGGATCATTTAGCATCTGAGCACATGAAATTGCTGCTGCCCTTGCTACCTGACACTGGGACATCTCTGGGTAGTTCACAGCATGTGCAGTATTGCACTGGAGTTTTCAAGCATAAGTTTTGAAGCATAAGTTTTGCACAAGCAGAGCAAAGCACAGGAGATGGGAGACTCACTGTGCTTTCCTCCAAATGAGCAGAGAGGACATACATAATTCACAATATCTGAAGGGACAAATGCCAATCTAAAGTTCCTTGAGAATATAAATCAACTTAATATTCTCTTTGAGGGCAGCTCATGTGTAATCAGATTCCAGTCCAGAATGCTGTAAGAAACTAGGAGCAAATTCAAATTCTAGATAGCACTCATACTGTGAAGAAGAGTGAAACAGCATTCAGTATAACTGGAAATGCCAACATTATTTTTCATGGGGGGGTAAAAATTTCTGTTTATCAACAGAGCAAAACAACACTTACTGACAAGGCAGCCCCAAAGAAAATGGTTGTAGCAGCATATTTTCTGCTCAAGGTACTTCTGCTCAAGTAAGTACTTGGATGACACAAAATTTGAAGTGCTGCTGTATGCTGTATAGGAACAAATTTTAAATGCTGCAAAAATACAGATCAGTAACAGTATTTTCTTATTCATAAGTGCACAGACTGGGTGCAGATGCTTACCATCAGTCTTCTCACTAAACATACACATTAGAAGTTAAGAAGATGAAAATTGTACAATGAATGCTGCTGAAGATGAAAATGTACTATGTAAATTCATTACACGGATTTTGAATATTCTTATATAGAGTAAAGCTATTTATATTAATCAGAAATTATAATTTTGCTAACACAGAGGTAATAGCTATGAATGATTTCATGCCAAGATATGCTGCATATACTAATAGAATGCAATAAATTTAAGATTTAATTAGGAACACCTCCCTCATAAGCTAAATACCATGTCTGGAGAAGCACTGCACACTGCCTACAATAATACATTTATTTGCATTCAAACAACCTGTCTGGATGCAAACAACAAGGCTATTAGAAATAACCTTATCCTAAGGCAAAATTTTAAATCCATCAAAATATAGGGATCAGATGCCAAGCAAAGAGTGATTGTTCTCATGAGAAATTACATTAATAAGATATACACTTTTGAATTCTGAGAGTTGAATTGTTGTTAAGTGAATGTATTTGCCCCCAGTTACAAGCATGTCACAACCAAAGGTAAGCTGATGGGCCAGGACTGAAGAATTAACTAAATACTTCCACAAAGACTTACTTTCTGCTGTGGTGAATGAGACAAAGGTGACCACAAAGGTAATTACTTTTGTTCTGAAGTCATTAATTTGGCAAAGCGAAACCAGAATAACTACTCTTGAGCATTGTGTTTGTCCTGACTGACTGAAAAGGTAGATATAGTCCTTCAGCTATATCTACCAGGAACCAGGATCCCTGAGAATATCCTGTGCTGATTAAAACTGTCACTCTGATAGACCTTGAAGAGGCAGGGTGTGGCAAAGGACTGCTGCCTCATGCAAATAGAGCTACTATTCAGCCTCAGTTTACTGGAATCCCATCTAAAATGCTCTCAGGCAGTGCTGCAAAGAATAAACAACGTCAGAGTATTGTGTTTCCCGGAGTACAACAGTGGGAAGAAGGACGAATTGCCTGCATTGCAAATGCAGTAAAAAATACCTCTTAATTACTGTGCCTGGAGCAAAGAGAAATAACTCAGCATGGATGCTTGCTGGGTTACATACCAAAACAGTCTTATACTGAGCTGATTCAGTAGACTGGTATGCAGTGCTGGCTCACCGAGCCAATACAGTCTATCAGCACCCGTGAAAGAAAAATTACTGCTGGGAGAATGACAGTCATTGAAGATCCTGCAAGCACTACAGCTACCAAGCATAATGGTTTTGACTACGCTTTTTAGGAAATATTGCAAAATGGAGCAATATTCATGCAGTATATTCCAAAGCAATTTTTGCAACTTTCTGGCAAGATGCAGATTCCTGAGAACAGTATGGAATTGGCACTGCAGTTTATAGATTTATCCAGGGGTAATGAAGACCATCCATATAGCTCCACACAGCTGTGTGGAAATGATTATTCTGTTAGTCTCAAAATGGCTTTTTCCTTCGTTAAAGACGATTGTGTAGCTGCTACTGCTTTCTTAAAGGTATTAAGCAGACCAGCTTTGCTTATGGCATATGACACATACGCTGTAAGATCCGACAAGCATATCAGGGTGCTGACCTCCAGAATTCACTGTCACAAATCAAGCAGCTATGCTTCTGTTTCTCAAGGTGGTAAATGAAATCTATTAGGATCTTATAAGGAAGACATTATATTGGGATCAGCGTGGACTTCTACAAAGGGACCTGAATTTCCTCTGTGCCATGAACTCCAGCTTTATAGCATGTGATGAAATGACATAAGAGGGATTTTTCTGAGCATGGTTCTCAAAGAAAAGAAAAAAAAAGGTTGGTCTCAGTTTCAGAATATTTGCAATAAAACTTACAGAATTAGGGACCCAATTAAAGCAGATTTTGAGCAACAATTCAAATGCTGGGGAATAACAGACACACTGGCTGGCAGTTAATTGCCCCAGATGTTGTTTATAAGCTGCTGAAAGAAAGATGAAAAAACAGATGAATATTCAAGCAAAGGTTTTAAATAGAAAAATTTTGAAAGTGATTCTACCTCATGCTGTATTCAGACACCCATGTTGTTAAAGGTACAGTGCAGATTAGCCACAAATCTTATTGTGTAAGTAATTAAGGGAGGGGGAGAGTTATCATACTGAGTTGCACAAACTGAAAGTCTATACCAAGAAAGACTCATAAAGCATAGCATGCAAGATTATTTCAGTGAAAACTTAGGAAAAGGGAACAAGGAGAATTATTATGTTGTTTGTGTGTGGTTTATCTTACAGCTGCCTTACTGTACATCTAGTTTGCATTCAGGAGAAATATTTATTGTATTTCAGGTTTATAGAATTTGTGAATTGTAATGTCACACTTTTGGGTGAGAAATACAAAGCTCAAGCTTTATACTGCAGCACGATCAGATAGCAAGGTCTTGACTTTAACGTAATTACCTCTACTATATTGCCCTTCAGGAAAGACTTATGTACCTGGGAAGGATCTAAAAAGCACAAATGTCTTATTTTAATCGAATTTACCACCTAAGTATTTTCCTCAGGTGGTATCAACTGTCGAAACTTTTGTTGGTTCTTTTTGTTGGTTCTTCCTCTATTTTCTCACAAATCCCTGAGCTATCTCATGGGTTGTTATTTCTTTACAAATAGAGGAAAAACAAGAATCAGCAAACAAATACAAAGACATAGATAAGATAATCACTAATTTGAGTACAACTTAGTAGGGGAAAACAGTGGAAGAAGGATAATTTTTATTGCCTGTTATTTTTATCTGGATTAAAAATAGTGCCTCAAACTGTTACACTAACAACCTCACTTCCAGCTTTTATTTGTGGCACTCATCTTCTGAGAACCCTTCCTATTTCTGGGCTTAAAACCCCACATTGAGAGATGAGTAGTTCTCCCAGACTTAAGACGTCTCTTCTGGAGATTAACCTTTTTCTGCAGCTGAACTTCTGCTGGGTTTATGACCCTACTCATAAATATTATGACCTTACTTGGAGTTGTACAATTTTTTATCTGAAGGATTATAAGGAGTGGCAGAGGACACTGGAAAACAGAGAGGAAGATGTTTGGCTACCCAGATGAAAGTGAATGCAGAATGAGGTTGTTGAATGGGAAATAAGCAAAAGTCCTAGATGCTATCAAGGAAAAAAACATAACTACATTTGAGTCCTTGGTATTTGTTGTCCTGAACAATGAAAAATGTTGAAATGAAACTGGATTCCTGTATAAATTTCAAAATTCAAGGTTTCTGTTGCTTGGTTGTGGAGACCAAGAATTCTGGTTGGTTTTTTTTTTTCCTTGCTCAATGCAGAATTTGGTTTATGGACTTTTGTATTTTGCACTTTTCTTCAAAGTATTAGATACTAAATGCAACCAGCCCTGCATGTGGACTAGTGCTGCTGTCACATTCTTTCAGATGGCTGGGGCATGTGTGTACTTAGGGTTAAAACAGCCATCTGATTTGTAGTCAGGAGATTTCTGATTGCTGTAAATCAGACCAGAAAGTTCACTGAGAGATGCTGTCATTTCCCCAGCAACACAGGGAGAATATATAGACAAAGTCTGAGCAGGCAGGAGCTCACTTTCATTCATATTCAGTTACAGGTGACATTTAAATGTGATTATCCAAGATACAAGCTATCAATATCTGAAGGCCAAGGGAAAAATCCCTGTGAAGTTCTCAGAGACAGGAGGAAAAAAAGTCTATTTCAATAGATGTCAGACATGAAAGTAGAGAGATAAAAAGAAGAGTACACAGTTTTTCAAAGCTGTGCAAGAATAAAAGATCAAGGAGAAACGAGTAATCAAGATAATAGAAGAACTAACCAAACAAACAAAGAGCAGAAAGGTCAAGAAAGAGAATGGAATACAGAATCTGACATCAGGCAGACAAGAATGCTTTAGGGATTGCATAAAAAAATATTTTGGCAAATAAAGAGGGATGACACCAGCTTGGAAGAGATCCAAGATGGAGTTAGAAGAGAAAGTACATCTGCTGTAGAATTGATGCTCAGTGAGTTTAAAGAGTTTAGAGATAAAGGGGAGGAGAGTTATGGGGCAGACAGATGGGGATTACTTCTCCAACCCACTGACATAAGCACTGTGGCCAGTGGGGCTCTTCTGACAGCACTGCTTTTTTGCATCTGTCTGTAGCACTATTCATAGACTGTAAAGCATAAATTTAGTTAAATATTGACATAAAAAGGAATTTTTATCCGGTCCTTTGGTGGTTTTTCATTTCCCCTCCAGAGGGCAATGGTTTCAAAGAAAACATTTTGCTCTATGTTAGGCTTATTCCTCAGCTTGAGTCAGAATTCATTTTTACTCTTTTTTATTGATTGTAATCAGCAGATTTAAATTGATCACAATTATATCTGCACCCTGCTGGCAAACAGTGACACTAATTCATGTCAAATTCATTCATTGAAGATGAACATTTTCTTTGTTAAAAAATATTTGTCTGTGGAATGAATGCACCAATCTTAAAAAGAAAGTTCTATAATAAATAAAGTTGCCTAAACACACTGGTTCTGCAGCTGCAAGTATGCTTTAATGTTTCCATAATCCCAGATAGTAAAAACATAGAAAAAATGTTGTCTAAAATTAACATTTTCAAAGATCCAAGCTCACAAAAGGTATCACTTGGGTATTAGTCTTCAGTTCCTTTCTACTTAAAGATAATAGCTGAAAACTTTGAAGAAGAGATGGAACAGAAAGCTTTATACTACTTTGGTAAGTAATTTTCTCATTTCCTTTAAAAGCTGTCTTTGTCGATCCTCATATGAAAGATTAATCAGCTAAGACAAAACAAAGGAAGATTAAAAGCTTTGATCTTCCCAATCATAATTCCATTGTCATTCCCCATCCTCCCATTCACCTCCTTTCTCTGTTTTTTTTCTTTTTAATTGGAATATTTTGTTAAATTCAAGGTAACATGTTTATTTTCTCGGAGTAATTTTTGTGTTTCAGCATATTGCCAAAGAGCACCCACAAGGCAAAACGAACCCTAAGAGCTGTCTATTGAAGTGATTCAAATCAGAAAGGTTATCTGGGTCTTCACGAACAATGCTGCTGATCCTGTGCTTTATTGTGAATCGTTTTCAGGTATGACAACTTCTGGGCCTGACACAGTATTTTAATCTGTTGGATAGAATTAGCCAAGCACGCCTCATTCAAGCACCATTTGAATGGATTTGCCAGCTGGGCGTGGGCTAATATTAGGGTTCCTGAAAGCCAGAGGGAGGAGATTGGTTACCAAAGAAACAAACAGATCTTTAAGCAGATATATCCAAGAGATATCCGAAGCTCAGTCTTAACCTGGTCTGGTAACCCCTTCTGGAAAAAAAANAACACACCCTGAAAAAAAAAAAAAAAAAAAAAAAAACCAAAAACAAAAAAAAAAAAAAAAAAAAAAAACCCACAAAAAACTTCAGCTACAAGTACAAGACAGTAAAGGAGGGAAATGGAAATTCTAGAACTGATGGGATTCCTCCTTTATTTTATGACAAATTGCGCACCATATTGAAGAAAATTCCCTTATCCTAGTTTAAAAACTGGCTACTGGGCAATATGCAAATTTGAGGTAATGAGATTTTCTATGGTGTGGAATTACAAATGCTATCAGCTGAAGGAAACTCTACGCAGAATTCTCATGGCTTTTTTTGTCTGACCATCCCAACCTTGGATGTAGAAGCCAGTTAAACAGTGAACAGATAACTGATGAACCTACCTACTTTTTGCAGTCATATCTTCTAGGGAAGTATCACATTTTGAAAATATCCTTTGGTTCTTAGGCCCTTTGTCAAAGTGCTTTGTAAAAAAAGGGCTCATGTGAACTTTCATGAGCCATGTTCATATGAAGGTGAGAAGTGCCATGCTTGGTGCTGCTCAGCCAGAAATTACCAGCATCATGGTTTCCCTCTCTTTTTTATTTCCCAAGTAAATAATTCTGCAGTCCACTAATATCTGTATTTCCTGCAGTACTCCAGTTGTGTTCACTTGATGCAAAGCCCCTCATTATTGGTCAGAACAGAAATAGATGTTAAATGCACTTACAAGGCATTGCTGCCCTGGGGTGTTTGAGCCACAATGTGAAAAGGTAAAAGGCTTTCAGACTTTCCTCAGCAGGTAACTGGACAGGACATACCTTAGTGTCTTAAGCCTTTTCACACAATAAGAAAAACCATAAGAATGCTATTTTGGGACTTATAAAATTGATCTTTATGTCTCAGGGTTTAGAAGAGATCAAAAGAAAGCATCATATATAGGGTACCATTAGAGAAAATGTGGATTTCGATGTGAAGAATGATAGTTAAATGACAAAGATTTATATATGGTTAAACTAAAGCATGTAGAGGTGGACTAAAGCAGGTATCTCTTTAGGACTTCTTGGTTATCTAAGAAAGCCTTTTTTTACTAGTCTGGTTACACAGAACATTTCTTCTAATGCCTTGAGCAACGATCTAGGCAGGCTAGCCTGAAAAACCAGAGAAGTGAGTGCAGTTTGCAGCTCAAAGTCAAACAACCGTGGCACGCTGAAAATACGTTTGCCTGTTCCTGAAAAACATAGGCATGGATACAAACAGCCCGGTAAAACCACTTGTAACCTCCTGTTTCCTTCATTCTTCCGGACAGCATGTTATGGGTGCCTTCTGTGCCTCAGCTTCCCAGAGGCAGACTGGACTCTCGATGAGATTAAATACTTTTTCTTCACACAGGCTCCAACCTGGCTGGGGCATTCCAGCTTGGGCTGAGGACACGGCAGCAGCAGGGGGGATGCCAAAGCGGGTGGAGGACAAAGGGGCTGCAGTGGCCTGGTGCGCCAGGGCCCAGCAGAGCTGCAGCGGGCGGGGGGCGAGGTGGGCGAGGAGGAAGGAGTGAGTGGCCAGGCGGGCGAGCCAGGTCTGCTCGGGGCACAGGCTCCCGGGGCGGTCCCGCTCGGGGCGCAGAGAAAGCCGTGGCAGAGCTGGGAAATGACGGCGGGATTGGACTCGACTGAAATGGGCTGCACAGGGAGGCGGTGGAGTCACCGTCCCCGGAGGTGTTTAAGGAAAGACTGGACGTGGCACTCAGTGCCAGGGTCCAGTTGACAAGGTGGTGTTCGGTCATAGGTTGGACTCGATGATCTCAGAGGTCTTTTCCAACCCACTCGATTCCGTGATTCTGCGGGGAAGGAGACACAGAAGCAGTGCC
>VYXF01002162.1:181252-246807 GCA_013397295.1 Polioptila caerulea | reverse complement strand
GGCTTCCCTGCCGCCCTCTCCCGGGGTGCCTCCCGGGAACTTAGGCCCAGCAGTTGTAAGAAAACCTCCCGCACTTGACTGTATGCTCTCTCTGCATACTTGTAGTGGGTTGTGTACGTGTTTAAACAAGGGAAGGGGAAACTTTAGGCCCCCCTCCCATGCACTTCTGATGCTCTAGCAGCTCTGTGTTTGGAAATGATTGCTCCGTGAAGTTTTCCCTTCGTAGTGGTTTATGAAGCTTTGCGGGGCTGAGTTAAAGCAGGTTGAACGCGAGCGACTTCGAGTGTATTGTACAGTCAGCAGTAGTCAGGCACATCCCGGCTGGAGCGGCTCCGTTTGCCCAGAGCTGTGGTGGGAATGCTCTTGCGGTGCTGCTGCTTTCCTGGCGGTGCGACAGAGACACACTACAGCCAGGCAACAAAGAACGCCGTGGCTGTGAGCTTGGTGAGACAGACCGCGTGAGAAAATCAAATTAACTTGCATTTGACCTTACTGAGGAATATTTATATATAAATAAAGGCTGTCTAAAATAGTAATAGTCTTAGATGTCTCACATGGGACAGATCCACGAAAAATAACTTCATGAGGAATATTAAAAGGGGTAAATATTACTTAGTGCTGTGAGAGTATTTTATATAAAAATAAAGCTTCTATTGGAATTATTTAGGCATAGACTATATCCATAGCTCACTTAATAGAGCAAAATACTTTCATTCTAGATATATGATGATGTATCACTGACTGCAGTCAGACTTCTAACAAATGACTGTTCATCTTCTATGTGTTTGTGCTTCTGTGTTCAGTTTCCTATGCCTTAAAGAGATCTCTCTGTCCTTTTTGAGGACTGAGGTGTTTTACGTGAATTTGTAAAAAAACAAGGTATCTTTGTATTGTCTTTAGACATCTGAGTCTGCAAGCTCTTGGTTTTAATCTGTTGTCCACATTTTCACAGTACATATTTTTTTCTTATGATCATGTTAGAGCTATTAATACAGATCTGAATGCCAAACACTTTAGAGTCTGTCTGGATTCTGGACATGTAAACTCTTTTCCAACATACTGTGCTTAAAAAAAATTCCAGTATTTGACATATTAATATCTTAACTAATGGTTAGTATTGTAGACAGTTTTAACAAGGCATCAAAAATATTACAGCATTTTGAAGCAGTGTTGTAGAATGTTACATTTAGTTATCATTACTGTTACTTAAGTAATAGAGATTTAAATGTTAGCCCATGATCACTGAACTCTTTTTTAAGTATTTTTTTGAGTTTACATTCTTCCAGTGTGTGTCATATTGCCTTGCAATGTGTGGAATAACAGTGGATGGTGATTTTTTTCCTGTTTAGAATTAGCTGATGGTAAAGGCTGTAATTTTTATTAAATTTCTTCAAAAGTTCTGAACTTTAAAATGTGCATCAAAATATTTCTCCAGTAGACTTTATCTGGGTTAGGAATCTGCAGGAGTTACTTAGGACCTTTGAGGGGTGACAGGCATCTTTCAGGCGTCACAGCAGTACGTAATGTAGAACCATTGAAAATGCAGTGGCTGGGGTTCATACCAAGAGTTGTGGACACAGGAAACTTAAGTTAGTCTGAACTTCATGTGCATCTGTTTATTACCCCTTATTTATAATAAAATAATTACATTTGATTTGATTGCATTTTCCCAATACTTCATTCGCTCTTTTAATTATAATCTCCTGCTATACCTGAAAGTCTCAGTCTTTTAAAAAACCTGCAGCATTTTTAGATGCAAATTCTATTATGATGTCTCTTCAAGGATTGGATCTTAACATCAGATGCTAACAGTTTAAGCTATCTGTTTTGGCTACTGACTTTTTCCCAATTTGTACTTTGAAGTGCGTTCCTTTTACAGTGTTAGGCTTTTAGAATGCCAAAGGCTAAAATTTCAAACAGTGTGCTTTTTCCTAGATAGCAAGATTTGTATTTGTATTCATGTGCCATGTTTAAAATTTTTAAATGTTTAGCAACTGACATTTTCGAAGTACTTTGTGAGGCACTGTTGCAGAAATGCTCGACATTACGGTATTTGGAAGACTAATTACTGCCTTGGTCATGCATTTGAAAACCTCAAGACTTTTTGTAAATATTAATTAAATACTGCTCTATTGTTTTCCTTTTATTAATGGGCAAAGAGAGGCATTTGTATATTTGAAAAGCTTTGCAAAATGTCCCTGATAGAAAACTCGGTGGGAACAATTTAAGTGGTGATTTAAAATCAGGTCTTCCGGCAGAATTGCTTTTCTGGTGTAGTTATCTACCTTGGAGCTTTCTTCAATAGAGCAGTTCTGACAGCAGGGGCATTTTATGTACACATCCTCTTTCCTGCCCTCCCAATACAGCTAGACAAAATGTCTTGAGTGTAGTTCAGGCTAAAACATGAAACAAAAGAGAAAGTTATAGCTAAGTTTATATCTCAGACTATTTTAAAGTAAGCTTTTTGGGTTTGTTCTTTTTTTTTAATGGGAGGTGATCAGCTGTATGTGTCTGTTGGTAAAGACTTGTTTTATAATGCTGAGGTGTCTAATTGCACACAAACAGCTGTGTGGGAAGAAAAAAATGCTGTAACTCTCAAAGCTTGCATCACTTAAATTAGAAAGCAAACACAGATACTATCAGTAATACACACTTCTAAAAGGAATGCCCCAATTCTGTGAAGAGAGACCTAATCTTGCACACTTCTCTTTTGGCAGAAAAAGGATGTAATGTTGCATTTCTTTAAAGATGTGGAAATGGTTTGAGTACCTACTCAGCATACTGAGATTTGGATTCAACTCAGTCCTTCTACTCTTTAGGGGAGCTGCCAGTTCCCAAAAGGAATGCCTTAACTGCCAGACTAGTGAGTGTTTTGGTTTGATTCTTGAGGAGTAATAGTCACTTAGGAAGGGAGTGAATATGTATCCCAGAGACTGGCTTGATCAAGTACAAAATTATGATGATATGGATTCAGGTCTCCTTTCCTTCTTACAGACAAAGTGTTGTAAGAGTAAAGGAAAGGGATTTTTCTTGGGAGTGGGTTTTTTTTTTCCCCTAACATGGCATGAAATTTTGAAGAATTAAATCTCTGATCTTTATGTTTGTTCTTATCTGACCCGGCCAGTTCCTACTCAACTTGAATATTAGATATTTGAACAGTACCTGTAACATGTCCCTTTCATTTTAAAGCAGATCTTGTTTATCTGTGGGTTGTGGAGTCTAGTAGGTGGCATGGCATTTAGCTTCCCTTGTGGATCTAATTCTGCTTTCTTCTAAGATGCCAAATAATTAGATACAGAAATGTAATTGTTTCAACATACCTGTGATTATTATCTGTTATAATAGGTCTGGTCAGTGCCTCGCGTTTCCTTAAATGATTTGCCTATTGCATCATGTGTCTGCTCTTGTTGGCCATAATTGTTCTCTAAAGAAAATATAATCAATAAGAAATAGCTAATAGTTTTTGTTTGAAGATTTTTAATACTTGATTTTGCCTCGAGTGTTGTATTTTTTAAATTTCGGTTCTATAGTTAGAGAAAAGGCTTGACTGTCGGTACACATGACAATACGGCTCATGGTCTTTTGGTGTCTGAATTTGCTATAATTTATCAGCATAGACAGTAACCTCCCCATGTCCTGCAGAAATCTAACAAAAGAATAGATGTGAAGTAGAAATTCTGGGAAAATAAACTTTTCTTAAGAAACAGACGATGGAAACCAAACCATTTCATTCTTGTAAAACCAAACTTTCATTCTTGTATCAGGATGCATCTTCTGGGGAAACTGTTTTAGGTTATGCTTGGTTATTTGGCCATAACAGATAATTCAGAAGACTCTGAAATGTGGGAGGTTTTTTGGGAACAGCAGTTTAAAATCAGGAATGATTTCTGGCAAAGATGTATTAAAAGTGATAGGACAGTTAAGTGATCCTTTACAAAAGGTATCAGGAGTACACAAGTGTGGTAATAGTATGTTAGCATCTAAATCAACCTGTGTACGTGAATCAACTGTATAGTCAGTGTGAATTGTCTTGTGTGAAGTTGTTCAGTGGTTCCTTCAAGCTCTCTAGAAAGCTGAATTCAGTAAAACCATAAACCTTTGATAACCGGGAAGTGCCAGTGCAGCCTCAGCATCTGCCCTTTGACCTGGTGATGGTGCTGGGAGGTGGCTGGTTTGCATTCCAAGTCTGTTTCCAAGGATAAGTGCATATTTTCAAAGTCAGGAAGGAGGGGCTTTAAAAGTGTTCATTTAGGTACCAGTGGCGTTGAGTGGAGTTCAGAATACAAATGTGTGAGCTCTAAGGAGGACAATGTATGCTAGTGCCTGAAAGAGTCACTTCTCATTTTAACAGTATATTGTGAAGAAGTTATGAGCTGTTAGCTGTGTAATGTCATAGGAGTGACTTGTGTTTAATGAAGTGTGAATTAGAGAAGGAATGAAACTTTAAAGAGTTTATCTGAAGGTGGATAAAATATAACTGGCATGATGTCATGGTAAAAACACTATTGAGAGAAATTACTTAGCTTTTAGGTTTTCTGGAGGCAAATTTTATTCTTGGTTTGGGTGGCAGAGAGATCAGCAGGGTCAGCTGAATATTCAATGTAAACCCAAGTGTTTTCTTAACTGGGATGATCTTTACAATTCAGGCTAGTGGAGATGGTATGGTTTGGTAATGCCTTCTCTGTTAATCACTTATTTAGAAACTGATTTTTAGTGTGGCAGAAGGGAAAACTAGGGAGGGAAGCAAGTTTGTCTGCATGATGTTTGTGGTACTGCGTTAAATTCTTTAGTATCGCAGATACCATGGCAACTTTTTCTTCAGAATGTGATGCCTTTGTGTATGAAGCTAAGGCCTCACCTTAATATCAGATCATGCAGTATTCCTGCAATGTTGTGGTTGAGGGCTTGTATCACCTTTGTTTGTCTTGTTTTATCAAATTGCCATTTACTTATCAGCTACTCTTAATGAAACTTAAGAGAAATTAATTATTGGTTAATTCAGTGTACCTTGGCTAAGATACTTAAAGTTGCTTATATAGAAAAATTGTGTTGCAGATAACTGCATTGTGCATTGTAGAAATTACCTGCAAGTCTTGTGTTTGCTAAGCGAGCGTGTTGCTAATTCCTCTGGTATGTCCTATTTTCTAAATATTCTCTCATCTCTGAAAGCAAAGCTCAAGCCTTTGGGTTAAACATCGAGATTTGAAACAGGTGAGGGTTTGGATTGCATAGGTATGTATCATATTGATTGTATTTCTTACAAATGCATGTCATTGTTTTCAGAGAACATATCTCTTTTCCCCGTGTCTGAAGGGCTGCGTGATGTCAGCAGAGAAACTTAGTCCTCCCTTACTGGGACAGTGTAGCATTAGTGGACATCACGTGCTTTCACAGAATCAGTTCCTGTAGGATCAAGTGGTGATGGAATTGCTTAGTGCCGCTATGCAATGACATTTACATTTTGTTTAAATGGTATTAAAAGTCCTCAAACACAGGAGAGAAGGAAACTGGTTTAAAATGGAACTGGGTATATGTATTTAAAGGTGGTGATTGTTGTACAAGAGTTAAAACCAACATAAAATAAGCTCTTACCAGTTAATTTTGTTTCAGTAATCAAGATATGTTCTAAATTAGTAACCTAATTACTTACAGACAGGAATTAGCACAGTGTCTTAGTGTAAAGTGAGGTAAAAGCTGATCAGCTCAACATTGTCCTCCCGGGCTGAGTGACTAAAATGACTTGCGAGCCCCAGGGTATTGTTTTTGTTTTTGACAAGTGGAATAGTCAGTTTCACATATTTATTTTTTAAGAGTATAAACAGCACTAAAAATCCATTTGAGCCTAAGTTCTTGTTAGATTTGTCGACTCTTTCAATGGAATTATCAATTTAATTCTTTCCTGTTCAGAGAATATTAACTTTGTGTGTGTGTGTTGTTCTCTCAAGATTTAAAATGTGGTCATCAGCCACTTCCTGGTGAAGTGTGTTGCTTCAAACTGATATAATGAAGGCTAACTAGAACTCTGAAGAGGCAACTTACTTGGCTTCAGTGGAAAGAGGAGAGCAGCAATTTGAGGATTCTACAGTCAGGTAGACACTTTTCTGCTTTTCAGCCTACTTAGAGTTCTTCTTTCTTCATTAGCTCATCAAGCAAGATGTGAATAGTAATGACTGAAAGTACAAGAAAAGCTGTGAATTGAAAAAGTAAATGTCACTTGTACTTCCTCCCAAAAGAAAAAATACTGAGGATGATTTTAAGATAACAGGCAAAAAGCTATTCAGCTAAACTCTGGTTATTTTTGCATATTTTGTAGGTAATTGATTTCTTTAGACTTTGGTTAATTTTGAAGTAAGAAGTCAAAATAAAGTGCAATGGAGAGCTATTTTTTTCTTGACTGAAAAAAGAGGATCCAGCATCTAATAATGCATTTTGCAGCAGCATTGAAGAGTTGGTTTTGGCTTATAGCTTATGAAGTAATTTTTAGGTTAAATGTTATTTTTTGTGTCTATTTTATATAGACTAGTATACTTACTGCTTTTAGGTATTAGTCTTAGCATCAGTTTTGAAGAGTCATGATATATTGTTTTTCCATACATCTTTCCTGATTTGATTTGGACTTATATTTCCAACCATGCTTTTTTGGCTCCTTGTTTGTCTTCTTGCATTCTTTCCTCCTGCAGACCTTCAAATATGAGTCTCTCCATCTATTCTCTCTGAATAGGGGAGATGGGCAAAACTGGGAAGGAAGAGAGGTTCTGTGTGTTGGATCACAGCACTTCTTTCTTTTGGGAAGAAGGCTGAGTGACATTTACTTTGTCAATTCCTACCTTTCCTTGAGATGCACTTACTGAAATTTGTCCTATAGAAATGGAATAGGTTATCTCAACTAGATGCTGTGCCGTGTTGGGCTACGAGATGGTAAAGAGCTGCTTTTTTGAGGCTTGGTTTGGTTTCAAAAAGGGGGGACTGAAGAACTGGAATAACAATATTAACAAAACAATACTACAACAATATAATAATGTCGTAACTGTGGAGTCCCTTCTACTAAAATGTCATTTATGATTCTGTGTTGATGGCTCAGTTTTGATGAGGGGTGGAGCTCTCTGTTATAAAATCATCTGTATGATGCTGAACATAGAATCTGTGTGATGTGCTTGATTGAGAATGCAGCCTTAGAAGTTAAACACCTCAGTTAAATTTGAGATAGGATGATCTGCAGAAATTAATTTAGGCCTGCTTATACCAAGAGGTACCAACCTCTTTTTAAAGCCTTCTGTAGGAGGAAAGTATTAAATATTTGCATATATGTTTTTAAAAATGTAATAACTTGAGTAGCAGACTTGAATTTATATACATTATATCCCCTTAGCCAATTTTTGAGCTGTTGGTGAGAACTTCATACAGTTTTTCCTTACGTCAATATTTTTGAAGCCTTTTCTGTACAAATATTTAATGAATGCTGCTGCATACCTAAATGATTGGGTAGTAAATGTAGGCTGGTTTGTTTTCCCTCTTAAGTGCATACTCTTGTCAAGTCTTAAAAAGATATTTAGTGCTGTTCATTTGATACTATGTATTAGTGCTCCCTAAAACTTACGTAGTTGGGACTTCCTGTGATAATTAAAATTCCATACAAATCTTTAGTCCTTGATTCCTTAAAGCTAATTTGAAATTGAATATTCAGCCTTTAAAGTACTTAACATGATTAATCAGTGCCTGTTAAACTTAATTGCAAATTGTTTAACAGTTCACATTGTGCTTCTGACACTTTCTGGTGAGATTGTGTGTTTTATTCTTGGATGGATTTGTGATGATTAGCACAGCTGATTCCTTCTACTTTACAGGAAATTTAGATTGCAGCTACACCTCTGGGAAATGTTATATTTTATGATGTCAGTTTTTTACTTTTTCTTACTCAACTCCTCTGCTGTAGTTCATCTGCAGAATTAACAAGTGCTTGCTCCTTGGTCATTATGGTTCATGGTGTGCTGTCTGAACCAACTGTGATGCCAGTCTTAGCAATGAAGTGGCTGAGGTGGCTGCACGTGTTCCCTCCTGACAATTCTACTTTTGGCATCAGTGACTTCTGATGGGAGCAGTCTACAGCTGAGGATAGTAACTTAATCTACTACAACAAGATTTACTAGAGCTTGTCTCTCAGCATCTTTAATTTAAGCTTACTGTTCTTTAAGTTCAGCCTCATATGAAGCCTTATTTTTTCCTTTATTTGGAAATAAAAAACCCAAGGAGAAATAATAATTGACCTTATTTTATGATCTCTTCACAACAAATTCCATGTTAAACTTGTTACTTCTATTTGGAGAAATCCAAAAGTAGCGTATTATTGCTGATCATTACACTATTTCAGGTATCACAGATTCATATGTTGTTATTTTAGTATATTCATACAGGTATATTTCTGAATATTTTTGTTTAGCACATAGACAATGCAGAAATGCACTGCATAATTTTAACATACAGAATCACAGGGTGTACAGAACAAAAAGCCAGATGGAGACACCAGTAAAAAGTGTAAGACCTGCTACTCTTAAGACTGAAATGTTGTGCATGGGAGTTGTGTGAGGGGTTGCTCTAAGGTTAAGAGGAATAAGAAAGTGTTAAAAGTATGTTTATGGGTTTAGCTTGCTAAAACTTAAAGTTCTCTAATAAATACCCCTTGTTTGTATTCAGGATTCCAGAACTGGTCTTGAAAGAGTATAGGTGCATACTTAGAATGATTTGAGTTAGTGGAGCATGAAGGCATTCATAAATCTCACTGACCTCAAATAATAGACTCTGATTTCTGTACCTAATTTGTAACATGATTTTTTTTCTCTAACTCAGCATATTTATAATCTGTAAATGATAAATATATGGAAATAATGCTATTTCTTTCATAAATTTAGAATTAATCAGGAACAAAAAGGTTATGAATGCTGATTCTGTTGGAAGTTCTTTAGATAAATCTGATTAAAGAGTTTTGTTAATATAAAATGTTAGCTGGCTTCAGGTAGAAAATACAGCTCAGACACTTATCTTTTAATGAATTAGTCAATTGGAAAAAGGCATGTGAAGCTTTTGGTTCAAGTTTCAAAATGCCTGGAAGTGATGGACCACCTGTGGGATATCTAAAACTTACCAAACCATGGGATACTTAAAACATTCTATTTTTGCTTTATTGTATCTGCTTTGCAAAAATAAATTTTGTTACAGCAAGCATTGTAGTCTCGGTAGTGCTGGAAGCAAATCCTCTGCCTGCATTGCTGAGATGATTTGCAGTCTCTGGGAGGCAAAG
Organism: Polioptila caerulea; assembly: GCA_013397295.1. NCBI lineage: Eukaryota > Metazoa > Chordata > Aves > Passeriformes > Certhiidae > Polioptila > Polioptila caerulea. The sequence continues at coordinate 237,512 of VYXF01002162.1, read as the reverse complement.
AACTACAACTATACTGAAATACTTAAAATTAAGTGGGATATTATTAACAGAATGTCTCTGGTAAACAGATACGTCATAAGGATAGAATCATTGATTTGATTTCAAAAGTTGTAAGTTTCTGCAGCTTTGAAGCAAAAATCACAGACTTTACTTGAAAAAAATTAAATTCATAATTGTGAATATTTCCTGTCTAATTAGTCTGTTGTTTCCACTGATAATCATCAATGGCTGCTGTATTGATTGTTTCAACATTTTCAAATGGATTTATAGCCCAGCCTAAATTGCATTGTAGTGAGTGTCTGAACTGACAAAACAGAAATAATGAATAACAGTACGGCCCAAAATTAGGTTGTGTTTCCTTAGTAGCCAATGGTAAAAAGTAACAATAAAGTGTAGAAATTCCATCAAGACTCTGAAAATCAGATATACCTGCTGATTTGCCTCACTTAGACTGTTGGTTGATTTAGCACTAAGGATTAAACCCACTGACCAGAATTGCTAGCTGGTTGTTCTGAGTGTAGAATCACAGAATAAGCTGAGTTGGAAGAGACCCACAAGGATCATCGAGTCCAGCTCCTGGCCCTGCACAGGATGTCCCAAGAGTCACACCCTGTGCCTGAGAGCATTCCCCAAACATTGCTTGAACTCTGTCAGATTTAGTCTGTGACCACTTCCCTGGGGAGCCTGTTCCGGTGCCCAGACACCTTTGGGGTGAAGAACCTGAAGAACCTTTTCCTAATATTCAACCTAAATCTCCCCTGACACAGCTTCATGCCATTCCCTTGGGTTCTTCACTGGTGTCCAGAGAAGAGATCAGTACCTGCCCTTCTTAGTAATTGCCATGTGAACACTGTTGCAGCTCTTATTCAGGAGGTCAGTATTTTTCTGATGTTATTTGAAAAAGAGGCTATTGCTCTATATGCTCTGGTTCCAGACAGAATGGTAAAGTCACTGTAGTGTTCCTGGCTTGCTCAGAAAAAGAATCTGAGTGGTTTTGCTCTGTTGGGTTCTCCACCTCTGAAAAAATTCTCAGTATTTATTGCATCCTCAGGGCAAGAACCTCTGTTCTCCCTGTGCAGAACTATAAAGGGCAATCTTAAAACCTTGCTTTTGTTTCCGAGTATCACACAGAGTGCATGTAACAAGTGCTCAGAAGGGGTGCTGAAAAAGGAATATGCAGAGTTTTAAGTGCAAAACCTCTGTCTGTGAGGCATTAGGACAATAAGAGAGGAGCTGCTTTCAAATAAGGGACTAGTGCTGTTCACAGTGTATCTGCTGCGTTTGAGGTTGGGCTGACCTACTGGACTTTTTAGAAAACTAATACTCCACATTTCTGCTAACCTCTCATGAGGAACTCTAAGCCACAAAGATTTGCTTTTGTACTTCTGACAGATGGAAAATAGAAAACTGAGTATCTGCTGTTACTTCTGGCACTTTCTTACTATGATAAAAATATTTCCCGAACTGATTTACTTGCCTAGTTTATGGCATTTGAAATCTCAGTTAAAACTCTTTGCCAAAAGCATTTTCAGTGTACCAGACTTTGCCTTAAGGTAAAGTGGCTTCATAATTAAACTCTTTGGTGTCTGTAGAAACAACAGTTGCATGTTCTAGTGAATAAAGAAGGAATTCAAGATTGGTGCCCAGACAAAACCTGTCACCTGGCCAGGACCCTGCAGAGCCATACTGCCCGATGCACTGGCATGCCAGGGAGGGAGCAATCTGTTTTCTGAGAGCCCTGTTCTCCTAACTTGTGATTAAAATGCAGGTGCCTGAGCTAATAAGTTGTTAAGAACTTGGAGTGCCTGCTTAGCACAGCAGAGCCAGAAATTAAATTTATCATGGTTTATTAATTTTAGGCCACTGCTGTTTGTGCTGGACCCAAAAACTTCACCACATCACTTGATTTTAGTCCTCTAAACTTGTATTTGCAGGCTTTGCTATGCAAGGTTTCCCAGTCTCTTACTGCTTAATGGGAATATTGATAAAATATTTCTATTGCAGATTTAAAATGTATTTTGTTTCAGGCGTTATACTGAGAGATCCTTTGAAAATTGTATTAGAAGACTATTTTTGATTGACCTGTGATCATGGCATCCTCCTCATTATATTCTCCACTCTGTGGTGAAAAATATTTACTGAGGTCCTGACATCCCTCCCCTTGACATGGGGGATGAAGGGAGCCAGCAACATTGCCCTCATAATAACTATTTAGCTGCTATATCGGTGTGATAGCTCAGCTAAAATTATATTCTTGTATTTGCATGTCTTTCCCAGTTCATGCAGCTATTTTGTTCATTTTGTGCACTACCCTTAATAAAATGTTAGTGACTTTTGTAAACAAACCGCTCTTTTGCTCCTAACTTTTGTCAAATAGCCTTTTAATTAAAAATGAATGATTTAACTCCTGTAGGCTGTTCCTTATCGGTACATCTCTTTATGTATTTCTTTTGTTTCATGTGTAAATCATGTCATGTCTCTGTAATTTACACTACTGTCTTTACACCCTACTGATTCTTTTAAGAAGATAAGCAAAACCTGTTCTGGGTGAATGGTCTACTCCACAAGAGTGTGAAACAATTTAGCTTTGGAAAATCTGTAAGTCATCAAAAATTACAGTCATTTTGGGGATGAAGAGAGACCACTGTTTTATATGCAGGTGATCTCATGATCTCAGAGCTTTTTGCTACTGAGAATGGTAGATATCTTTGTCTTTGGTTTGTTTTATGCCACTTCATTCTGATAAGCTGGCTCTTGGAGAGCTCTAGTCGTGCCAAAGTCAGTGTGAAAATAAATGGTAAAGTGCATTGTGATACTAGGTAGAGGATGTCTCCGTCTTGCAGAATTGTATCTTAAGTTCAAGTGGGAGAACTGGTAGGAGGAAATAGATGTAACTTGATTGCTCTGAAACTTGGATATACATACTTGATGAGGGATGGGTGGTGTGTACTGCTGCACGTTGAAGTTTTTCAGCTGTGCTGCTCCAGTGCATTGTGAGAATTTACTGCTGTGAAGTCTTGAAAAAAGTTTAGGAAACTATAGTCTTCTGTTTTAGCTGATCAAAGCTCTTCAAATTGCTAGGGAAGTGAAGGACCAAGTATTTGCAAACTTTACATGTACATACATGTAGCAACTAGAGTACTTGCAGCCTGTCAGATGCCGTGGTTAGGGCCAGGATAAACCTGCCTGTCTCTTAGGATGACTGCAGTGAAGGCCTAAGAGTGTTCTGCTGTTATGGCTCTGGTGCTTCACAGTGATACTTGGTGTTTTGTCTTCTAATTGCTTACAAGGTAGATGCACCAGACTGAGTGGTTATAATTTCTACATACATAACCCTTTCAGTTTATTTTTCATCACATTTCATATACCAGAATGAGAGAAAACATGCTTACTTTCTTGCTTTCTTTCTACTCCCCTGTCATAGAGAGAAAACACAGTTTATCTCTTCCAGTGGACCATAACTTTCACCCTTTACTGTTACCATTTGGCTGACCTCTTTGATCTGAAAAACTTTGTGTAAAGACAGTGGCAGCTTCCCAAGGAGCATACAGAAATACTGATATTGGCCCTGAGACCCATATCCAGTTACTGTTCTTGCTGTCTGTTCTGTCATCTTAGCCTTGCCCTTTGACCCTGGATGCTACTTCTTGTACAAGCTGGGAATTTAGAGTACTTTGACTTTGCTGTTGTTTTGATTGTTGCTGGAAAGGATAATTACCCTGATTTCTCCAATAATGGGCTTCTCCTTATATCATTTTGTTCTAGACTCTCCCCTTTTTTCCTCCCAATTTTCCTCCTCAGCATTTTCATTCCTTTCTCTGACTTTTCTCAGGAAAAAACAAAATGGGTCCTCCTTGGCATTCACATCGTATGCAGCTTCTGGTGGTAGTCTGGAGCAGCAATTGAAGCCTTGACACCTGGTTTTGCAGTAGGGCAAGACTGACAATTTTGTGTCAATAGTGCTGAGAGTATTTCAAGCTGTCCTGACTGTTATTGATAGTGAATGCCATCATTTATGGCACGTTTTAGTAATCACTTTTTCTCAGGCCGACTTCATAATTGTAACGCTGTTTTCCAGAATGTTTCAGTATCATAGTGCCAAGTGCAGTCTTGTACATTGACTGTACAAGACAATACATTGTACATTGACTGTACAAGACAATACATTGTACATTGACTGTACAAGACTGTACATTGCAACATTGACAGGTTGCTGATTAGTCTCCACCTCTAGAGGAAGACACCTATCTGTGTGGTCTCAGCACAAGGGCAGCATCCAGGATTGTCATTTTGCTGAAGGGTTTGCAAAGTAGTACTTTCACTCAAAAGTTGATATTTCTACCATTATGTAAACATGAGTTTAAGAAAGAAATACCTTATGCCCAGAATGTTATGGTCCTTTTTATTCAAAGTATTAGTGTAGTAAAACAGTTAAAGACTAATTTACTGAAGACATTATTCTTTAGCCCAAAGAACTGCCAAATATGTTGCTAACACTCTCAGATAAGCTTAATTAGGAAAATTTGGCTCTAGAGTTTTGAATTTAATAGTGGTTTGTGTTCAGTTGGATGGCATTGGTTCCATGGAGCTTCAGCTTTCGGCTAAGTGTGTTCCAAAGGAGTCTGTGCTCTGGTGGTTCTGGAATGCCTGATGAAGACACTGTTACTTCAAGTGGCTGTAAATGAGACAGTTTACTGTTTAAATCTTTGGGGTTGTTTTGGGACACTGAGTTCTTACTTTCTAATTGAGAAGTGCCTGATGGCCAAACTATAAATATTGAGGTAATAAATTGTTGAGATGTTTTCTTTCGAGAGATTATCGGGTATGTTGGTGTAGTGCATATATATGTTTGTATCACTGATATGTATAACTTGTACAAACTTAATCTTTAGGTATTTGTTTAAGGGGTTGGGCGTGTGATAGATTCTTGCAGGTATTGCTCAATAACTTTTTTGAATGTATTCCTAATGTTTACTGCCCTTTTCTGTAATATGCATAATTTCCTGAGTGGTGAAATGCAAAGATACCCTGCATTCATCAGCTGAAAGCATTCTTACCTCCCTTCCCATTTTCCTGTTCAGAAATATCTCAATTGCTGAGATCTGACATTAGCACCAGGAGGAAATCTTTCCTCCAGAGAAGTTTCTTTATCTTGCATCCATTTTTTATTTTGATTTAATTTTTGTGCACACTCACTTCAGTTAAAAGTGATGTCCTAATAACTTACCTGTCTTCTACTTTTCTTTTGAGAAACTTGTTTCAGGGGATAAAGTTAAAATCATGAAAGATAAAGTGAGGACAAATCAGTCAATTTTGAACTTACACATCAGACTAGGAAGACTGGCTGTTGGTTTGTGATTGCCATCTTCTCTTGCTGTTAACATTTTCTTTACTGCAGTAGGTTGTAGTAGGTAATAGGAGTTTATGGAACCAGTTCTAGTTGTCAGACTTTTGAACGTTCTCACAATGTGGCAAAATGTATGTTTAGTTTAGGTTTTGGGGGATTGGTTTCTTGTTTGGGTTTTTTTAATAAGTTATTGTACATGTAATAAGTACATGTTATTATAAGCAAGTGTAAAATACAGGTTAACATATGTGTCACTGTTTATCCATTTCACTGGCAGAGAATATTAAAGATGACTGAGAATTTTTTTGTATGAAAACCAAAATTCATTATTTGGCTTTCAACTCATGAGTTGGATGGGGGAAAATGGCTTTAAAGATCCTACTAAAGAAGGAAAACACTTAAAGTTTGTAATTGTTTGAAGAGTCACCCTCAGTTTGATTGGTATAAGAATTAAGAAGAAATACTTCCTAAAGTGCAAATGATGTGTTGGAGATCATTACACTAAAAGATTCACTCCATGATCTTAGGCAAAGAAAGGTTTCCTCTAACTCCACTTTTCTAAGTGTTAAATTTTTGTTTCTTGACATGATTTGAGTGTTCTCACTGAGGGACTTATGTCACTTAGCTTGCCAGTGTTTTTCCCTGGTTTCCCTAGTCATGTTTTATATCTTACTTCAACAGCTCAAGTGATGACACAGTTTTCTGGATGGGATTATTGCACCAAAATGCCTAAAAAGTTTTTCTGCCTTCATGTAGAAAGGAATCTTACATTCTTGTGAATTTATCGTAAATTTCTAATGTTTTCTTAATAAAAAGAGCACGCACTTTAACAAGGTTTCAGAAACTGAAAGGTCTTTCTTTGATTTAGGAAAAGAGTTGAACTGTGAAAAAGCTCTGCAGCCACAGTTAGGTACTTGAATTCACTTTGCATAAGTGAGTTTGTTCCTGTCAGGATTTTATTTTGATTTGTGTAACAGATTGCTAGCATTAGGCCCAAGAGTCCACTTAGATTTAATAGGAGAGAAAGAGACTGTTTTTATAAGGTACAGAAGGCTTCTAATGTTATGTCTTTATAGCCTTGTGAAGTTTTCTCATGCATTTTTATTATGAAGTCTAGTAATGTAGGTTGTTTACAGAGCATTCGATATTCCTATCCTGTAGTGAAATTTTGTTAATACTTTGCATAAAATATTTTTCTACACTTTTTGAATGCCTGTGTTTTAAGTTACTGCATGGTATAGGTTTGTACAGCAGGGTTCCCTTATAGTGTGACCCAGGAATCAGCAGGAGTTCATTGGTCATGCTTGGCATTGCTTCTGCGAGTTTATAAGATCATAATGATAAATACTGGAAAAGGTGATTAGTAATTTTTGTCCATTCCCAAGTGATTATCCATATATGAATTGTGTTGTATGCCTGAAGTAGTACCTTTGTTTGTATTAGTGTTTGACCAATAGGTGTACTGTTTAATCAGTAGGTGATCTGTTTAATGCCTTCTGCTGCAGAAAATTAAGATCTATCTCTGTTATTGCTGTCCTTTAAAAAAAGGGAGGGGGAAAGGGAAGCTCTTGCTTCTGAATTCTATTTACACAAAGATAATAGAGAATACAAGTTGAGTATCTTCAAGTAATGAATGTGCAGAGATGTTCAGATACTGAACTCACCATGTTAGGTGATCACTAAGGTGATTCATTTATCATTTTTATTTGGGAGGAAATATGCTCAAAAAGAAATGCAAATTTTGTGGTGCTTTACACCCACACTGTATGAGTATGCTTTTTAAGAGAAACCAATACTTCCCTTTTAACCACCCTGTTTACATCATCAGGAAGATATGCAAATAATTGTCGGTGTGTGGTTGGTTTTCTGTGGTGGTTTGGTTTTTTTGGTAGATTTTGTTTGGGCTGTTAAGGATGAAAACAATCAGTAGATGTTGATGAGATTTTTTGCAGGAGGTGAGGGGAACTCACAGAATATGGGTCCATAAGATGTGGTCCCATTCAGACTTGTCTCCCTGCTGCCAGGGCTACGAGTTTGTACTTGTCTTTGTTCTTACCTCTTTACCTCCCTGGTCTCAAAAGGTTTGCTCCTGACCCTTATGCTAATCTTGTCACCTTTCAGATTATTGTGATCGGTTCTGGCATGACAATTTGACCAAAACCAATCAAACAGAAGTATTTTGTGACGCTCTGCAATCTTGTTGAATTAAAATACCTTGAGGTAATGGCTGTACAACCCAAAAGTGGAGAGCATAAGGGAGCAGTCAAGAGCAAGAGTAATGAGACTGCAGGTCCTTGGCAGCCGCAAACTAGCACAGCTTAATAGTCCAAGGAATCATACTGACAGTCTCTTTTTTGGTTCTTGTCATAAATTCATGAACTACGGATTCTGTTTGGAAGGCTGCAAAAGTAGGGCACACTTGAAAGCCTAGTCAGCTTTGTTCTGTTCTAGCAGTTGGCAGAGTTAGTTATGCACAAACATATGAATTATGTGAGTTCCCTGAAAAAATTACTGAAATGTTTGCAAATATTAAATAATGTGATTGACACAGTGTAAAGAAATTACAGCATTGCAAATTCTCAACAGTTTTTCCATCCTGCAAAATTTTGAGTTTTGACTTTGCCATTTGTCTTCTCAGGTTTGAGAAGCATCCCAGCAGATTTCATGGACGTGAATTTGGTTAAGCATAATCCTCTGCAAACTTCAGCTGTCACCCATTGGTTCTTTAGAGGTTATATTTGCCATACTTATCCATTGCACTTGTCCTGGCTGAGGAGAGTTTCTTTCTTCTGTAATAGCAAGGACTTCTGTTACTTATGTCTAGCAGGGCATCTCATCACATTAGTGATACTGAAATGGCTAAAAAAATTTATACAAGCTCCCATGGCTGGTACACCTTTTTTGGAATTCCCTCCAGAAAAATCAACTACAGATTATGCTAATTAGACAAAGAAACCTTACGCCCATGAAAAGAAAATACTTCTGAAGTAAAATGTTAAAAGTTATGCAGCAGTTTTTTAGGGATTTGCTCAGTGAAACGGTCACGACTATCTCAGATGAATGTAGGAATTAAAATCTTGTGACATCAGAGGCCTGAGTAGCTAGTTTGTGCATTGGGGGTTTTTTTCCTATAAATAATTAGAGAAGAGCTCAAATGAAATGCAGTTCTTCTGAGTTTGTGGTACGTGATTGTGAGTCCTGGGGAGAGATCAATTGTACAGTTTTGTGATTGATGTCCTGTTTTTCAGAATGTCAGTTTTTAGAAGTCTCAACCTATTTTTGTGGTCAAAAAAAAAAGTCAGAAGATCTTTATCCCCTTTACCCCCACATACCTATGACTAACATGGTGACACAGCTAATCAGGTTATATCATTGGGGGGGGGATAATTTAAAAAAAAGCTTTTAAAATCATCCCTGAGATGCATTCAGTTAATCTTGCAAAACAGAGTTGAAAAGAGAGCCTGGAGGGGATGGCCACATGAGAGAAACTAGCACATGTATCTTTGTTACATAATGTTGCAACATTTTGCTTTTTCTGATCTTGCAAAGCCAATGGCTCGATCATTTAACATTAGAAGGCAGTCTTGGCCCCATTATAAGGGGGGGAGACTGTTGAATTAGATAGCTAACATTTTGGCATTTTTGGATGAAAGGTTTTGATGAATAGCTGTATTTCCATTTTCTTTCAGTGATGTTTCTACATTCAGCAAATATTGGAGTATTAAACTAGGTGAAGAAGTAGTTAGTCTTTCTTTAGAGTATTTTAAATATGGCTTAAGAATAACTTGCTCTGGAGTACTAAACTAATGCCATTTTGTGTGAATTTAAACATCAGTTGAGATGTAAATTGCGGAAGATTGTAACTTCAATTTAGTTTGGGATTAGTTAATTTAGCTTTGGTTCAGTCACCTCTTTGAAGTGACAGTGTCGTATATATTCTAGTACCCATGAACGTTTGCAATTAATATTGTGTTTGACATAGTGAAGTGGTGGCAAACATTGACATTAAAAATGACATGCTAAAAAATAGGGGGGTTAAAATGAGACCAGAATGCAAGAGCCTCAGCCAACAAGGACACATTTTCAAAGGGGCTGGAGGAATCTTATTAGATAACTAAAATAGCAGCGGTGTTTTTAATTTCACAGGGAATATAACCACCATTTAAAGTGAGGACAGGCATATTTACTTTTAAGACAATGAGAGCTGAAGTCTTAGCTGTGAATGGGTGATAAGAATTCACTGTCTTGTTATCATGCTTCGTGGCCGTCCTGTGAGATCTGTTAACAATCCCTGGAATTCTAGGAATTTCTTAACTTTTCATTAGTTATGCGTGAAGGCTTCTAAACATTTTTAAAACTGCTGAATTGTGGTAACTCCTTTGTTCTCATACTATTGTGTCATATTTTCATTACCGCTTGTAGCATCTATGTTATCCATTCATATCTATATATAAAATAAATGGGTTTTGTCACAGGGATTATTGGTGCTAAAGATTTGATTTGAACTGAGTATTCACATGTATGCATAGTTGTAGCCTATTAATCTCAGCCCCGGTGTGATGCTAGGGTGTTATATCTGTGTGCTGTTTTGGGATGATGTGAGTGTCAGACCATTTAACGAGCTGTAGTGTTGGATGTTTCTGTGAGCACTCTTTTGAAACAGCTTTGGGGTTTTTTTTCAGATTTTCACTAATTGCTGTAGAGACTGCCCTCTGCTGTGCTTCTCACCACAGTTTAGGACTTGTCAGCACAATTATGTTGAAGCTTTATCGAGGATACAAAATCTGAACAGTGCCTAGAACCTAAATACTGTGTTGTGGAATTGTAAAATATCCTTAACTGACCTCTGCAAGTCTCTCAAATTTTTTTGTCTAGCTGTGACTTTTAGCAGTAAACTTCTTGAAACCGGCTCAAGTTTGTTTCTGTTGTCATTCCCTCTCGCCCCAGCTGAAACTTTATTCTCCACCCTGTCCATTTGTCATTTGATCTAAAAAGCAGAAATTAATGATGCGTAAGTGGTACTGAATATTTAAAACAAAGGGAATTGTGGTATATAATATGTTTTTTCTTAATGTTTTCAACAATTATTTCAAATCTCAGTCAATTTAGGAAGCACTTGGTTTGTGTAACTGAAAAGAAAAAAGTGTCTATAAATGCAGTAGAAAGATTTGTTACAACTAGAGAAAGCTTCATGTGGAGTGGTTCTGTGCAATCATGTGAGTGGTTTGACCTGTGCTATCAATTCTAGCTGATTAAAGGAGCTCACTGTTGCTATACTAGCCAAGGAAGGTTGCTGCTGATAAAAAATGCAGCATTTGTCTTTCACAGCGAGATGGGCATGAATTTAAATAAGCCTTAATTGTTCCTCCCTCTTCATCCAACTGCTGCAAAGGTGTCTTGCATATATTTTACTGCAAAGATGCAGTTGCTGAAAAGAGATCTGAGTGAGGTGGCTGCTGATTGACATGATGTATGTCTCCTATTGGTGCCTGTTTTTCATGGAAAACACTTTGTTCATATCTGGGAGTGGCCTTTGTGTCTTTTGAAGAATTTGATAGTGTTGGCCCATTTCGATCTGTGAGTTTTTAGATTGGTGACATTACATTAGCAGATAAACAAGCCTAATAAAATCTGATATCTTAAATAGGCCAGTTCTTAGATGTAATGCCAGTGTGATAGAAAAACGTCCCAGGTTTGCAGGCTGAGCAATTTCTTTATACCATTTATAAAACTGGAATCTAACCTTAGGATCTGAATTTTCAGTTTCGTCAATTCCTCTGTGCTTTAATGCTGGATAATAACATTGCTATTGTTCTGGTAGAAATGTAACTTAGAAACTGCTAACCATGAAAATAATGATTAATTTGAGGGTTTAGCCCTTCTTGCTGTTGATCTGCATATCTTGCACGTTTAAGTGAGCGTGGAATGCTAAAACCTCTTGGCATGTCTGAGAGCCCTTTGAAATTCACATGTTGTACTGAGTTACTGTGCTTGACAGGTGTTATAATGAAATCTGTTTTGAAATTATTAAAACAATTGTCAGCTGGATATTAAAGGAAGGGTTTGCTTCCAGTACTAAAGTCTATGCTAGAATATCTAGTTAGAGGAAAGAATAGCTTCAATAATACTAGACTGAGAAAACATACCATGCCAGAAGTCATTTTCTTGAACATATTGCAAACTTAGTGTAAAGATTTTTTTAAATTACACTTTTTCTTTTTTTGTAAATGAAAAGTATCAAGTTGTCATAAATTTTGTAGATTTTACTTATTTTTGCAAAACGTCAGTCTGCTTCAGGCTGAACCAGTTATTTCAGGTATTATTAAGAGTCATAGGAAATATCTGTGAAGTACTTTCTGTCATAAACTCTAATCTCTAACTCTCATCAAGTAGTGGTAGTTAACTTTATGCTGTGCAGCATGGTTTGTGTTGTGTTTTCCTTTATGTAATTGCCTTCCAAGTCTCCTAATCTTGCAGATTCACTGAAATACCATTGAAGAAAAAATGGTGCATAGGAAATGATGCAAGGAAAGCTGGGAATTTTTTTTTATTTTCCTACACCAAGCTTCCATTTGTAGAATTATTGAAGTGTTTTACTTTGTTACTTTGTGATTTTTATGGCTTAGATTTTGCTTGCCTAGAATCTGAAGTACTGAGTAAAAATACCTGAAGACACACTATTATGTGAGCCATTAATAATACATGGCAGAAATCTGTAGCATAGTTTTATGCTCATATTTTATTAGTAGTTCAGATATCAGAAAAAATCTTGTATGTGATTTTAATCTAATTTCTAATCCACTTCAGCAACCTAGAATTCATCTTGCAGTTGTTTTTAATAATTATTTTAATCTACCGTGTCTATTGTGGCATATGGCTTTAAGCTGATGATAAATCCTTGCTCTGTGCTAATGTTTAATATATCTTTCTTGTGTTTATATTAAAATTACAAATGTAGGTTGGGCTTTTATACTCTAATCTGTGCCAAAACTAATGAAATTTCACTGGAGGTAAGCACTGAACTTCCTTGCAGTCATTCAGAATTTGCGGCTTTAATGAATTTTAAAAAGGGAACTATCAGGTCTAATCATACCTCTAGCACTGAAAGAATTTTAAACGCTGCTGAAATGTAACACAAAACCTCAGCCTCCAGAAAATATCATTTTTACTCTTTGGAAGTTGCTGAAGCAAAACAAATTTAATTTTACTGTACAGAGTTTAGTTGCTGAAGCAATTAGGATTGCTATGCACACCAACCACAGTCCCCAGGAAGCAAGTGAAAACTTAAACCACCTTACAGCACTTCTATTTCAGTCTCTCTCTATATATAGTCAGTATATATTTTATTCTAACATCTGCCTTGCACACCAAGATGATTGCATTTATTTATGTTTGTTCTTTCACAGAGCTTTTGGGGTCTCTGCTTTGTTTAGTGTATTCAGGGTGTTTAAAAAGATGATAGAAGCCTGACATTGTTAGCTGTATTAAAGAATGGTGGCTTGTAAAATACAGTGTTGTTGAGAATAGTAAGTATAGTTACCAAGACAGTACTTGTGTTTTTTCTTTCATTTTGCTGTTTATGGTTTCTTTGCTGTTCATAATTGCATCCCAGTCTGAATTTTATATGATGCCGATGGTGACCAGAGTGAATGAAGTGTGGTTTTTTAATAGCTGTACTAGCATCAGTTTTTAGAAACTTTCCTCTGGTGGCCAAAAATAAAAGTAATCTGTGAAGAAGAGGCTTTCACATACACTCAACAGGACTGTGTTGGTAAGACTTGTGATATGAAGTTGCACAGAGAGAGTCATAAATCTGCTTTCTTTTGGAAAGCTCTGTGTGTCCTGGGGAAACCCTGAGATTCTCCAGTTGGATATCAGCAGTTCAAAGCAAGGTGGTCCAAGCCGTGATTTAACCCTATTAAAACTTGAGCAATCAAGCTATGTGACAGACACTTGTACATATCTAGAAAGTACAGGAAATGCTACTACCAAGGTCTGAAGTGGAAAGGAATTCTCTTAGTTACAAACGTTACTATATAGATTGTACATATGAAGTAGTAAAAAATATTATTGTGTGTGCAAGTTTTCCTCCATAGAACTAAACATTAATTTAGCAAAATAAGCTTCTCCTGGGCTGAAAATCTATTTTATTAAACAATCCACAATTTGTGTGTTGTTACTTGGTGTAACAACCTTCCCTTATTGTTGCTGTCACAGAATTTTTAAAATTGCAAAAGAAACCTTTAGAAAGGTTTCTGAAATTAAAAGTTTCTGAAATGATTTATCTTAAGACTTTTGATGCCATACATATTGGTTAAAATAAAATTTTCTGTCCCTAGTACCTCCCTTAAGCTTAATCTTATTTTTAACCTCAGCTATACCATAACTTAATTTGAGAACCAAATTAAAGATTTTGTCAGTGTAATATTTTACATTTTGCATCCTTAGAACCAATGCAGAGAGGGTCTTGAGAGCTGATCTGTTTGGTTTCTTTTCTTATGTGATTATTTCATTTGTTGCAACTGGGCATTGACATTTTTCCAAAACAGCTGGAGATGAGGATTTGTGATGTTTGATGCAGGCCTGAGACAACAGGAAGGAGAGGGGCTTAGGTTTGGAAGGGGTCACCCTTTATCAGAAGTTCTTTGATTAAAGGAAGTTGTTCAGCATTCCAGATTTGCAGCATGCCTGTGCTTTTATGGATTAGCAGCTAGTTATATCTAGGGACAGGTTTTTGTGTATCTGGTTTGATGTTTCCATAAGGTCAAATTTTCGGTTTCCTGATAACATGACATTTTGGGATCATTTTTTGTGTAATATGAGTGTGATTCTTTTGCTATACTCTTTGTTGCTCATTTTAGAAGTATCTAGCTTTCTGGGACACCATAAATACTTTTTTATTTAAAATTCCAAAACTCTTAAATTGTCATTGTGGTTTTCTGACGATTGCTGTTAAAGTGACTGCAAGGGAGCTCTGATTTTCTGTAGCTTTTGTTTCTCTTTTACTTGATTGACTCAGATCTTGAATACAGAAAGTAGGCAGCTATTATTGCAGGTGACTTAAATGTCTTGGTACCCTGTTCAAAGACAGGGTGTCCTGCACACAGATAATTTATACCAAAAATGTGAGCAGTGTTACTAAGGTTGTCTGTTACTCCAGCCTATATTTTTGTTTCTCTTGTCTTCAGTCCACATTACTAAACTGAAGGGATTTTAAATCTTCTCAGTCTATATACAGGTATGAGTTTTTAGTGTGCCATTTTTGTAGCTGGCACTTGAAATTTGATGGAGGATATGTAGCTAATGCCACTGTAAATATTCTTGAGCATCTTTTAAGCATTGGCCATCAACTCCATTTTCTCGTAATTCTTTCTGATTAAGATTCCATAGAGAGTGTGACATCGTTTAGCTTTCATATGATTGAGTGTAAAATTGTGTTTTTCTTCTTGCAGGTCCTCACACCCTGTTTTTGACCGTTTTAGTGCTGATTAAATGGATATTATTCATCAGCACCTTTTTCATTGTTTCAGCACCTGTAGACTCAGGAATGTGAGTTTTCTTTCAGCTTGTCAGAGTTGAAAAGAGATTAGTGTAGCTTTGAAAAGGCTCAGTATTCACACAAACTATGGCCAATACAACGTGAAATAAAAGGAATTTGAATTATCTGTCCACAGTTAAAATAGTGATCTTTGCAATTTTATTGTTCCAAATGAGACTTACTTTTTGGGGATTGGTATTTCTGTACAGAGAAGTTGCCTTTTCAAAAAGGGAAATGTAGCTTTCTGAGGATCGTTTTGCTAAGTTTTTATCCATCTTTCTCTGAATTTCACAGAACTTTTTTTAAAATGGTGCTTTATATAACCATGTCTAAATGCTAATTTTATGTAGCTTTATTCTTTGAAAAACTGTTCTAAGTTGGGCACTAACTGAAGGCTTTACAGGCACTGACTAATTTTGGGGTACTTGCAGTGCTAGCCCCAGTACCATGCAGTTTTTGATTAGATTTTTTGCTTTGGTTTTTTGATTGGTTGACGTTCTGAATGTGTGAATGTTGAGCATATCAGTGGATTGCAATTAAGTGTCTTTTAAGGGGAAAAATAGAATTTTTGCCACCACAGAAATGCTTTAATTTCATTTTCTTCTTGGGAAAATTTTAGAAATAACTATTTTAGTAGCAAGGGCTAAAGAGGAAACAAGTAAAGGAAATATTTTTGTTGTTGCTGTATGCTATGTGCTACTCTTCTTGAAAATGAAAAGCTCTACATATTTAAAATTGCAAGCTGGCAAAAACTTGTGTAGGAGTTTCTATTGCTGCTTCTCCCAAACAGAACTATAGATATTTAATTTTCAACTTAATTACAACATAAACATCCTTCCCTTCCTCCTCCAAACACAAACATTTGGTATAAGAATGTTAATTGATTGGTGATTTGGGCTTTTGTTTTTTGGGGGGGTTTTTTTTGTTTGTTTTTTGGTTTTTGTTTTTTTGTCTTGGTGCTTCCAGTGTGTAATAAAACTTAAGAGATATTTCTTTTCAGTAAATTAAAAAAAAACATTTGGCAAAATGTAACTTGAAAAATTAAGTATATTGGTAATATGGTACACAACTATTTTTTTAATTTTATGACCTTTTAATTGGGCAGATTGCAGATAACATATCAGTGACAGAAAGGCAATGTGGTACAAAACACACTGTTACATGTATTTTATTTAGGAGATGAGTGGTTATATTTATCAGGACACCTAAGCTCTTTAGCCTGAATCATCAGGAAGAAGAAACCAGATTAAGGTGTGTGAAGTATAGTGGAATGTCATACGTGACTGTGGAAATTAATTATTATTCTCTGTCAAATTTGTAAGTCTGTACTCCCACACAAGGATTTTAAGTCTTGTATTTAATCCTTCCTGCTTTCATGCATACCTATAGGAAGTATTAAGAGTAGCTGCTAACCAGAATGGTCCAAACCCTTATCCTAGGACTTTATCTGTACTTGGAATTGTGTAAGTGCAGCTCCTGTCTGCTTTAGATAGTATCTGTTGGATGGGCTCTGTGTCAGGCCTGGCTTCTCTGAATCCAGGAAGCCATGTTTACATAAAAAGCCTCAATTTATAAACAATAAATGCAAATATCTTTACTTGTGTTCAGCACACTCAACTTCTTATGAACATGTTTATAATAGGTTTTTCATATTTTGTGTTTGTAGGATTGTAAGCATGGTTTGTGTTGGAATTTTTAGGAACGAAAGTACAAATTAAAACTTGAGTGACAACTCTTCGAAAACTGCAAATTTGTAATTGCATTAAGTACAGAATCACCATGGTTTTCACTGGGGAATACAAGAGATTTTAACATTAGTTTGAACACTGCTTCTTTTCTATCATTGGCACCTAAAGTCTAGCAAAATACATGAAACAGATTTGTGATGACTCTGTAGTTCTTAGTAGGGGAAGAACCACTGTGTAAATTTGGACACAAAGTTCCATTGCTCTGATGCCTGGGGACCCTAGGTGTTTTCTTATTGGTCCAATTACTCACTAATTTTTTTTCTCTTGAATATCTGTCATTAGATTTTCCTCCTGGATGCCTCTTCAAGCGTCTTGTGATGGAAGGGAAATATTTTTGAATTTATAATGGATTTTGCACAGTATCGTAACACAAACTGGCCTAATAGCAGCATTCTGGTTTGAAGAGCATAAGTGTAATTACAAATAATCATGACAACTTCTCACATGAATGGACATATCACAGAAGATTCTGACAATGAAGCGAAAAATGTGGATCTTGTGTCTGCTGAGGAGCCTCAGAAGCACAGAGAAATGGCTGTCGATTGCCCTGGGGACTTGGGCTCCAGGATGATGCCCGTGCGGCGCAGCGCTCAGCTGGAGCGGATCCGTCAGCAGCAGGAGGACATCCGGCGCAGACGGGAAGAAGAGGGAAGGAAACAAGAACTGGACCTCACTGCTTCCATGAGGCTCAAGAAACTAGCACAAATTCCTCCTAAAACTGGAATAGATAATCCAATATTTGACACAGAAGAAGGGATTGTTTTGGAGAGTCCTCATTACACTGTGAAAACCCTAGGTAGGTAAAATGCATTGAGTGGGCTAATGGAGTGAAGAGATTTATTTGATGTTAACGCTCTTTTAGGCCACTGAAAACCTAATTTAGCTAATTTTTCATAAAAGGAAAAGTCTTCTGCTCCTTTAGATTTGTGGTGGCTTGGGGTATTTTTATTTAGCCAAACATCAGGCTATGTGCCTCAGCAAGTGGTTTTTCAAAACTGATCCATTTGGGGAACAGTTAAATACCTTGTGGATAATAATTAATTCAGTCAATGTCTCTGTCTTCTTAAGGCTGGGGAAAACTATATAAGTAATACCCAATTTTATTATATTTGAACTGTAGACCAGAATAAGGAATGAATAAACACAAATTGTCATTTAAAATAAAAAAGTTGTTAATACTTTAAGGAGAAACATACTAGTGCATTTTCCCATTCTGTCTTGCATTGTCAATTGCCACCTAATATAAATGTCATGCCAACACATCTCTTAAAGTATTGGTTTTCATAATGAAAATCTCGTTTAGAGGTTTAGACATTGATGAAAATGCGATAATTAATATTTTTTTAAGAAATGGATGCTGAAATTTTTTGTTTCATAGTTGTGATTGTTTTATCTATGCTTGTTTAGAGAAAATTTCTAACCTTTCTTCCTCAAGCACAAATATTTTAAATAAAATGTGTGTCACTGGAGTGAAAAAGAAACACTGGGAATCTATGGGAGTCCAGTTCAGATTTCCAAATCCATACCTGTCCAGAGATCCAGATTGCTTTAAAAAGGCAGCCTTTTAGTGCAGCCCAGAAAAAAAGTTTCTTGATTTTTTTTTCCCCCCTGTTGGCTGATAGTTGAGAATACAGAGTGAAAAATAGCTATGAAATTTCTTCCTTTTTACTTCATCTCTAGTATTTGTGTGCCTGAGCAGCAGTTTTGCTAAAGCCATGTCTCTGCTCTATAACCTCTGGTAATCCTTATTGTACAAATCCCTCTTTAGGAAAATTTAGATTGAAAGGGTCATCAGAAAGTCATCCTGTTCAACCTCCTGTGGAGAGCAGGGTCAGTTACTGACAAGGCAGGTGTACCTTTTTTAGTGCACGGCTTGTCAGCTGAGAGATCTCTTTGTGGGAAGCAGATTCTGTAGTTAACTTTATGAAGTGTTAGGTATTCGATTGTAAAATTCTCTCCTTAGAGAGAACACAAAGCAGAGGATACAAAAATGGATGTCAAACAGTAAAAGTGTCTTCAGTTGGGAGTTGCTTAGCCACAGTGGCCAAAAGCTATGAAGACTGCTGGAGGAATTGGGAATTGAAGCTAGAGAAAGGAGGAAAGATGACTTGGAATTAGAAAGCTGGGGCTGTTTCATGCTGGAGGTGCTGAGATCATGATGGGAGGATTGGCGCAAAGCAGCTACCTGGGGAAGTTGGTAGGGATGAGAAGCGAGTAACATAAAGCAGTCTGACATACTTGAGAACCAGCTAGGAGCTAGTGTAGACTGAAGCTGTTTGAACAGGAGAATTTAGAGTGAAGAAATTACTGTGATGATGAAAGGCAGGTTTTAAAATCTCTCGAAGTGGAATTCAGAAGGGTACCAACTGTGGGAGAAGCTGAGGGATTGCCAAAGTATTTGTGAAAAGCTGGAAGGAGGAAATTAGTTTTGGCTCAACAAGAATAGAAGATGGAAAATTGGTATTGAATGGAAGCTAGGATTCTTTGAATACTAGGTGTAAGAGGAGAAATGCCAAATGTCAGGGACAAGAAGGTTATAGAGGCGTGTGTGTGGAAAGAGGTAAATTAGGAAATAATACATGGTATAAGGTGCATCTTGAAGAAAAATGACCAGGTTACTTTGTCCACTTTTGTAATCAAAGTTTGAGTCTTGTCATTTGGATCAGTAAACTTAAGATTTGAGAGAGGATTTATAGTTGAGCATTCCATGAGCCAGCAGTGCCCTGGTGGCCAAGGAGGCCAATGGGACCCTGAGCTGCATTAGGAGGAGCATTGGCAGCAGGTCAAGGGAGGGGATCCTGCCCCTCTGCCCAGCCCTGGTGAGGCCTGACCTGGAGTGCTGTGTCCAGTTCTGGGCTCCTCAGCACCAGAGACAGGGAGATTCTGGAGCTGGTGCAGTGAAGGGCAGCAAGACAGCATCTCTTATGGGGAAAGGCTGAGGGAGCTGGGCCTGTTCCGTCTCAAGAAGAGATGACTGAGTGGGGACCTCATCAATGTCCATCAGAATCTGAAGGCAGGGTGTCAGAGAATGGATCCAGGCTCTTCTTGGTGATGCCAAGCAATAGGACAAGAGGCAATGGACAGAAACTGATGCACAGAAAGTTCCATCTGAACATGAGGAAGAATTGCTTTATTGTGGGGTGATCAAGCACTGGAACAGATTGTTCAGGGAGGTTGTGGAGTCACTGTTCTGATGCAGTTCTGTGCAATGCGCTTTAGGATGTCCCTGCATGAGCAGGGAGATTGGACCAGATGACCCACTGTGGTCCCTTGCAACCTTACCTGCTATGTGATTCTATGATTAAGAGTAGTGCTTTTGATTATACACAACTATGATTGAATTGTTGAATTGTTACAAACATAGGGAAAAAAGTTATTAATAAAATACTGTGGTTTTTAACCTATATAGTCCCTAAAGAATCTGTATTCAGTCACTAGTGTTATCAAAAAGAGTTAAAATTTAAACTCACTGAAGTGCTTCTGCAGTAACTTGAACTCATAGAAAATTTTCTTCTACTCTTAAGCATGTTTTTTCCCAGTTTCTGGGTTAATATTTCTAACATTTGTAATACAACCTCTGGCTTCTCCCTCTTTCCACTTTTACTTTCCAGGTTAAAGTGCTTGGTCACATTTACAGATCTCTGAGATTAGCTAAGAAAACCCCAAATTGGACAGGTGCTAGTGAACTACAGAGATATTCAACTATCCTTTGATATTTTTTAAAATACTGATGCGTGTGTTAATCCATAGAGCTTCTCCTGAAGATACATCTTTTAAGTAAAAATACTGACCTATGTGTTTGTATTTTTAGTTTGGAAAGTGTTTTGTGTCTAATTTGGCAGATCCTTGCCAAGTCTTTAATGTTTTATCATCATAAAAGAAAGCAGACTAGATTAAAGAAATAGGAATTTATATATAAAAATAAAACAGGAAACTTTAACCAAAGGAGTTTTAAAGGGCATGTTTGTTGTCAAAACAGGATATGATTTAGACAACTGTTTAAGTGGCAGTAATAGTCTCTGCACCTAGCACGTATGCATATGAGTATTTACTGGCTTTTTCACAGCAATATGCTTCCACAAAATGCAAACTTTTTTGGTTTTCTGCAGTTCATTCAGCTAATTTAGTTAAATGAGTAACTGACATTTCATGGAAGCCTTTCTGAAGTAAGCCCTTTCTGCCTACAGTAAGGATTTTTTTTTTTTTCTTTTAAAGCTGCCTATTTTTTACTTCTATATCTTGGCCAAAACGTATTTATAAATGCATTATAAATAAACTTTCTGAGATACTGTTTTATCCAAAACTACTTTTCCTAGCCATGTGATTTAAGTTATATTTGAAGCATTAAAGTGCTAATACCAGCACATAGATTACAGAAAAGTTTGGGAATGAAGACACTCATGCTGATGTATAATAAAGCCTGTCTTCTTAAGTTTGCTCTTCTTAACTTTTTGTTTAAGGTGATAAAAACCATCTATTTTCTTTTCTTCATTTTCTAATCTAACATGATAAGCTGTGGCTGCACATCCTCCCCTGCAGTTGCATACTTTTGCCCTGGCAGTCCTTTGATTAATGTGTATATCTCACAGTGCTCAGTCACATTCCAGCCGTTTCACAGTCTAATGGAAAAAGTTTGCAACACTTCTTATAAAAGAAGACGACTTGACAAAACCCACTATTTGATTGCTAATTGATCTGCAATTAAAAAATGGACTTGTTCTGCAAAAGAACCCTGACTTTTCTGTGAGTAAATGCAGATGTTGGTCTTAAGGAACTTTTTTTTTTCTTCGAGAGAACCCTTTTAATAGGAAATATCTGGAGACTTTTGTTACCTGGTGCTTTTTTTTAATTACTGTTACTTTAAAAAGACCGAAACCACAAAAGAAAAGAAAACCAATCTCATCTGTGGTTTAGACTTCAGAAGCAGGAACCTAGAGAGAATTAGGCATGCATGAAGCCAGATTTGTGTGTGGTTTTATGTGTATGGTTTTTTATTAAACAAGTGACTAGGAAATGGACTGCTACCTTTTGAGGAATGTTTCATTTCACTCCTTTGAGGCATTATTCTGTTTTATACTTGTGTTGTGGTGGGTATTTGTTTGCTGTTTCATGGTGGGGGGAAATCTCTTGGTATAAAGCTTTGATATCCAGCAGGTGAAGCCTCAGTGTAGAAGGCAATTATACAGGAAGAGAGTACTGTGATAGTTTCTAAGAAAGAGCAACACAGAAGGAACTAGCAAAGGGCTAAAAAGAGAATGTGTAAAGGCATCTAGGAACAGGAGGTCTTTGTTATGTATACAGAGTAAGATGTCTGTCTTCCTGTATGAATTCATATCTGACATGCAAGAATTAGTGTATTAGAATTGTGTGTGTATATATACGTGTATGTATTTGAATTTTCTGATATGTAAGAGAGAGTTCAGAAATAATGGAATAAAATAATTAGCACATAGGAAGAGAGAAAAAGCGAGGTTCTTCTGTAATATTGCACTGCTTTTTGAATCCAATAACCATAACAAATAGCAGAACTTTGAGTTGGTATGTTTTTTAACCAAGCAGGTCTCAGTAGGAGCTATACAATAACATCTATTTCACACACTTTTGGTTTTTTCTTTATGTTTGAAAATAGTGCATTTCCACAGACTTGGGACTGTGAGTTGCAGAGATAGTTCAATATTGTTCATTCTCCACTAGATGAGAATTTTGCCAGCTGACAATGTCTTATTTAGCAAATATTCTCACTTGTGGAGTGTTCTTTAGCCTTCTCTCCACATGGCACTTCTCCCAGTGTGATAAGCAGTATATTGTGTATACAGTTTCCTAGTGAGACATTGGCTACCTTCATTCATGTTGTGAGCTGTACTGGATATCAGCAGTGGAATCCTGCACATCCAATAGCCAAGCTTTCTGTGCAGCTTTTGTCCTACTGCCCTTTGTTTCCTGGGTGGTTACAGGAAGAAGTCCTAGACCTTTGGTGGGTAGGATGTTTTTAGCATGCATGAAATGGTTTTGGAGGGGGTTTTTTGACTATTTTTTACTGTCCTGCAGACAGTAAAGTATAAGAGTAGTAACCCTGGCTCGTTTGTTTCCTTTTATAATACAGAAGACTTAACTTGCAAACTCAGACTTGACAGCTTGTATATAGGTATGGTTTGTCCAAAATTAAAACAATTAAACTTCTTAGAAATGCATATTTTATTAGGCTTTATGGTTTTCATGTGCCCATTTATCAACCATTTTTTGTTGTGCTCAAAAATTTTGAGTCTAGGCTTGTGTTCAGTGTACTAATGAATTTGTGGTTAAAAATACGTAAGGGAAACTTGTTGATGGAAGTATCCATGTTAGTGATCAGTATTTACTGTAATTTTTCATGTAAAAAATGCAACTTAGCTGATGCCTTGATAGTGTTCCTAATTTTATTAGCTCCTAATGAATAAATAAAGGTTGCTAAAAGTTTAAAATTATTCTCAAAGCTGGTATTTTGGTATCCTTATCATCTGATAGTTTTAAAATTTTGTGTTTTCTTGATTGTTCATTTTTTTAAATACCAGGGTTCAAAAGTTCTAGCTTACTTGAATTTATTAAAGTAAATAAATTTAATATCTTATCTAAAGAAATATCTATTAAAATGTAAGATAGCTGACCAACTTCTTGTGGCTGAACAGATTTTTTCAGATAATGTGTGAAAATATGTAATGTTAGTTCAGGCTCCAAACATGCATTGTTTTTTTTGTCTGCTTCAGAATTTCTTAGCTGGATTTAATTCATATTCCTTGTTTTAGGTGGTTTCTCAAGTACTTAATTTTGAGAAGTGACCTATTTAGCAGCAATTTGGTTTGGCTTAAAATAGTATAAAAGTCTTTAGAAAGCACTTGTAAAGCATCAGATCAGTTCTTGAAACTCAAGTATTCTTGATATATATACACATATAGTATTCTGCAAACATATATAGAAACTGGTTTTTAAAATGTTAAAATATTTTGCTGCCCAAGCAGAACTCATATTCCTGTAGGTAGAAGGTGTGGACTTTCTTTTGCTTTATATAACTTTCAAAACTCACAGATGTTCATAGATGATATTTTTTTGTCCTTTTTGTTTTAATGTGCTACGACTGAGCGTGATTTAATGTTCAGAAATGGAGTGTAGTTTACTTATCAAAAATTCATTCTTTAGGTAAGCAATATATAGTTGAGATACATAAATACCTACCTCTGGTAGATAAGCACAAAAGTGAACCAAGATACCAGTGAATATTCAGTGCATCAAGATGAGCTTAGCAATGAAGTCTCACTTACTGCCCTTACTGACTTGGGAAATTTTTTTTTATTCAGTTACATTCTGCTACCAAAAAGTTGGAATAACAGATAACTAATAAACTTGCATATATCACTGCTGGTTTAAAAACTGAACAGTGAAAACATTTTTGTATAATTCTTAATATAAATATTACTTAGTTATCATTCTTGTTAACTCATATCTTATTTGTATTTTGTCGTTTCTTACCTAGAAGTGGAAGAACTGTTAAATTCCCTTAAGCATATCCAGCACGTTTTGGTAGACCCTCAGAGTCAAGAGGATATCTCGCTCATTTTACAGCTTGTTCAGAATAGTGATTTTCAGAATGCATTTAAGATCCACAACGCTGTTACAGTGCACATGAACAAAGCCAGCCCTCCGTATCCTCTCAGCTCCAATGCACAAGAACTAGCACAAGAGGTATGTACAGTATGCATCCCTGTGACATGCATGAAACCTGTAATCATAGCTACTGTTGAAATACATACTTGTCGAGCTTGTCTGGGTGACTGAATGTTGAATATGGAAGGGGTTGTAGCAGTCACTGATTGGAAATCTGGAAAAACCGGATACAGCAAACAGTAACCAGAAAAATATTTTGGAGGTAGGAACTCCCTCTTTAGCATGGATAGACGTGTAACAGAGAAGGTACTATGTTTAAACATAGGAAAAGGGAGTGGTTGTGGCAAGCTAACTCCCTTTCCGTTGGTATTTATTTCAAGCATTCAGGAACTGAGCTACAGTTCTCTCTTATTGTGGCTCCCCTCTAAGCTGAGCCATGATTCTTAGATTGGGAGTTACCTCCGAAAATACGAGCGTACCGGAAACAAGCCTTCTGCTTTAAAGTGAGCAACAGATCCCTTAATATTTAATTTCAATGTTTTAATTACTGCTGTGATTTAACTTTGTTTAGTCTGACTGATGACAGCTCTTTTGTAAGATCTGATATATTTTTTAGAAATTATTAAAATATTCTGAAGGGTCACTCAGTAACTTTTGTCACAATTTTCCATGGCCTGGTGCAAGTATATATTGCAGTGAAGGATAGCTACATCTTAGACCCATATATATTTGTTAGCTTTGATCTAGGTAGCTTAAATACCAGCATCAATGCAAGCCTACCACTGTAGTGTTCAGCAAAGCCAGATTCAGGGACTGGGTAAAGGCTCCAGCATTTAGCACCCAGCAAACCAAACTGACTTAGGTACATGGGATGGAGTATTTCAGTATGGCAGCACATGGTGGCTCTTGGTGGGGTTTTTGGGTTGGTTGGTTTAGGATCTGGTTTTCTTTCTCCCTTAAGCATTTTTTTCAACAGCTTTTTCCACTCTCCTTTCTTTTACTAGACTTTAATCTTGTAAGCCCAGCAGCATTGTAGCTAGCTTGAAGTTCTTTTGCAGAAGAAATTACTGACTCTTGAGGTACATCATTTAAATGCAATCTCAATGTGAAGGTGCTGATTAAACTGCAGCTTAAGATTTCCTTGTTTAGATTTGTCAGTAAGACTGTGCCAAAAGCAGGTGGAAGTACTTTGGAATATCCTGTGAATCTGAAAACCTTTAATCAACCCACTGTTATCATATGTTTGCAGTACATGTGAGCTTCCCTCTGGCTTGCTTATTCATCAGTCTGTAGCCTACTTCAGAATCCTCACCGGGCTTGTTCACTGTGTCTGTGAGTCTGAAGGAACCTTTTCAGTTACTTTCTGTTTGTAAACTGCTCCCCCAAATATCCACTTTACATTGGCCTAGTTTAGGATTTCATTCAGATACAAGCCAGAATTTTTGAACCTCCTTCTATAATACAGGGTGTTACAGCTGTAACCCTTAAGAAAGCTAGTTCTTTCCCTTTATGAATGTGATGACTTTCTATTTGCTTCTTAATAGACATTTCCAAGAAGATAATATGCCTAGGAAAACTCTAGGTCTGTTTCCAAACTTTTGCATTTCTCCCCGTTTCTTGCTACCCTTCACCTTCCCAACATATTCTTCTCTTTTTCAGGTGATTTGGTAAATCATAAAATCAGAAGGTGGTGCAAAGCCAGTTTTGTGCCTCTTACCAATCATGAAGAAGGTTAAGCAGAAGGAAAATATTTCATTTATCCAAAATTTTTAAACCAACAGAATTTGATCATTATCCACAAGATTATTACATAAAAGACAAATCACTGCGCTCATTTTGCACTGCACTCATTGTGACTCTTCATTTCCCATCCCTGTCTTGTCCAGCCTTGAAATTCCTGAAAACTCAATATATTGCAAATGTCTGTTCCCATTTTCAGATGTAATCTAGTTTCTCAGTGACTCAGCTTCTTGTGTGTTTAAGTGACTTGTGTTTTACAATACACAATACTTGTGTTATTACAAATAACATCCTGAAATGCGAGCCAGAAATTCAGGACAAATATTTCTGTGTCTGACAGAAGCATCTCGAGAGGATACCTTCAAGTCTCCCCTCACATCACTTTGTCCTTCCTTGTCTTGCCTGAATAGCAGATCTTATGCTTGGTTTTCAGATCTTTTATTCATTTTGGAAAGGTTTCTGTAGTAGTTACAGTAGCAGTATGGGAGGAAATTATTTCTGCTTTAGAGAAGCTGGTGGTGGTTTTGATTTGGTTTTTTGGGTTTGTTGTTGTTGTGGGGTATTTTTTAATCCTGACAATGTGTTTATCTTGCATGTCCATGTTTTTTCTTGTACTCTCATTTTTTCTTGACTTTTACTTTTTCTACCTTGAAGTATAGGCATGGGAAACTCCCTCAGAAAGAAGCTCATTTACTTACTTCAGGTTGTTTTTGAAAAGACACTTGCAAAAGCCTGGATTTAAGATACTGATAACATCTTGATGATAAAAGCCAGAAGACATTACAAGAAAGAAAAACAGCAGATACATGCATAACATTAATTTTAAATAGCAGCTAGTGCTAGTGTGCATATTTTAGTTCCCAGGTCATGAGCAACAGTGTATAACTCTGAAACTGTTTGGAGCGGGTGCCTCAGTTTAAAGCTACAGACATGTTTTGTTTGAGGCTTTATACTGTGGAAGAGAGCATCTCTTAACAGGTAAAAGTGTTTTACAAAACAATTGCACAATGCAACATGAAAGAGTCTCCCTTTTAAAAAAATAATAATAATATTTAGGTTTTTTAAATTTTCTAGTTATCTGTAGAAAATTCTTAAAATTGATAGTATACATGTACAGTTAATTTTCCCACCAATTCTGATAACCAGTCACTAACAACTCAAGATTTTTCTTTTCTTTTTAAGAAACTTCAATTGAATTTAAAAAGTGGAACGAAGCACTTGAGCTTAAGGAATTTATTTGAGAAAGCTTATCTTCATGTAATGGGGTGTACTCCAAGTCTCAAATAAAAATAGCTGGTAAACATCAAGTATAATTAAATTGATTTTAAATCCCTTTAAACATGACCAAGATAGGGGCATGGATTATGGAACATGGTCTGAATCTTGACCTTGGAAGAATATTTGATGCAACATTCAAGACAATTTATAACTTGGCCTGTAACAGCACATACCAAATACCTTAAAGACATTCCTGCTATTAAATATACTTAATAGACTCAATTTATATAGACTGTGCTCCTAAATGTTTTGGACTTGCTACTGTTGGCTTTTGCAAAATCAGACAAATAAACCCGATCAGTACTGTTGTGAGGATGCACTGGAAGCTCACAACTTCTGGTGTAAGGGCACTAGGATGTGTCTGTATGTTCCATCTGACAGTCCTGTTCACCTGCCAGTAAACAACAACAGTATTTTGCAGGTGCTGTTAATTTCTGAATGCTTAATACCACTCCAGCACTTGCCTCCATCATACATGCCTACAAACTGTGCTGCGTGTAATGAAACCAAATTGATCACTTTAGGGTGGGGGGGAGGTTCTTGAACTAAAGGTAACATGATTAACAATGAAAACTAGTCTGAAGAGGTAAGAAAATACAGTTATTGCCACATACTCAGTGTGGATCGTCTATGCAATATGAATGACAGACTTCTTCAAATTTCTTAGTCTAATAAAGCTGTAGGATTTATTACCATGAGTTACAAAGGACTCTGACAAGCAGCACTGCTGCCATAATAAGTGGTGTATAGGGCAGCCTGAAGCTTTCCTAGAGCTTCATTAAAAAAGCAAATGAGAGATGTATGTTATTCTTAAAGGGGGGGGATATTAAAATTTTTAATAATCAAATTATTCAAAGCAGAAATTCAGCATGAATAAAGGATGTTTACTGCACACAAAATAACTGGTTGAACCAGATTACTTTCTTTTCCACTGTCAAATCCCCAGCCTCTGACCTTGCATTCAAAAGATTGTGTTCCTTGCAAGATTTCCAGGTTGCTCTCTGAGTAGGTTTTCCTATTAAAAGATCATAAAGATTCAATAAATAAAGCTTTAAGGTTTCTTGTGGCATCTTCAAGAAAGGAATTGAAAGTCCCTTGAAAGTTAGAGACCTTAAATAAACCTTTATGAGAAAATTCTTTGTGTAGAAGAATCTTTTCTTTCAAAACAGAGGAAAACTTGTCAGTGAAATATGTATTTTGCAGTGTTCTGTTTGCTGTGTGACATCCTAGAATTCAGTTTAAGCCAGGTGTAAGAGCTTCCTGTCTAATTTAGACATATGGCTGAAGTCAGGACTTTGTGAAGCTGGACTTGTTCTGTTCTCTATGATTTTAAAGAAACCAGTTAAAAAAATTACTTAAATCTGGCTTCTTTGACCATTTTAAGCTATACTACATTGCTCACCATGAGACATGTTCATGTCAGAAGGCAGGCTTCTGGAGGCTGTGCCAGGTTTATTCCAAAGCACAGGAACGTGTTCAGTGTGACAGTTTGCTTGGCAGTGTGAGGATCTTGGTCCATGGGCACAGTTCATTTAGTGGCTGCTCCTAGAATTTAAAAGTATCTTGGCTTGGAAGTTTTCAGTGCTGTTGTCTGGTAGCATCCAGGATAGTTGTTAGCATTTCCATAGATAATTGCTCCTGATATAGAGGCTTTTCCGACCTTTAGATACTGTTAGATCGTGCTAAAAGCTGAATTATTTTTGCTTTGAAACTTTGGATTTCTTGATTCTCTGATGTCACATTACCTCATCTGTAAGAGTCAAAATGTTTTTGACCAAAAATGTTCTTGAACAAAATGTTTTCTATTTCTCTGAAAGCTGCTGCTCTGATTTGTATAATCTACTCTCAATGTCTTTGGATTCATTTTTAGTGTTGCATTTGTGTGCCTTTGGTCAGATTAGGCCAGAGGATAATGGCTTTGGAAAGTATCTTCAGCCTCACCTTTACATAAGACCTTCCTGCTCTTTGCTCTCTGTGTGAGCATACTGGTATTTGCAAGAGATGATGGCAAGGCTTGTTTGGTAACAGTATGAGAAGGAAAACTTATTTTGGCAACTGAAGCTGCTTGAGCAAAAACTACCCTTGTGTTAGTGTGGATTATTTTGGAACCAGCCAAAGAAATCAGGTTTCCAGGGCGGGGCCTTTTGAAGTTTTGATTTGTGCACTTCCTGAGGCAGGAGCTCCAGGATGCATGCAAAACCTGTCTCGGAGTCTTGGGCCTTGCTGTTGGTGGAAACAGTTTGCGTAATAAGAACATGATAATCTGCTTTTAAGGAAGAAGAGGGCTAGTCACATTAATAAGAAATTGCTCCAATTTAAAATCCCTGCATAGTTTCATTGTACACTTCTTTGTGACTGATTTCACTGGTGTGACATCACTAACTTCCACTGTCTAAACTTTGTTTTGGTGTGCATCTTTGTGCTACGTGAGCTCATTGCCAATCTCTGGTACTGACAGATCTGAATGAGGTACTAGACACCAACCTAGATTTGGTATATTGTGACTGAGGCAAGATGTGCTGGGTTAGTCCTGTGGTCTCATTGCATGTTTTCCTAACGTGTACCAGATTAATCTATCAGTAGTAGTGTAACAACTACATTAATATATTTTACTTTCAGTAAAATGAATAATTGCAAGTAGGGGATTGTGCTTGAGTAGGAGAGGGAGGATTGATCAATCATTGGCTAGGTTTGGAGTTTTACTGCTTGATTTCATTTTAGGTACAGAGTGTTTTGAAACCCAGCCACCATAAGGATGGACAGGAGCTTAATGCTTTGCTGAATGCCCCTCACATGCAGGTAAAAAACAAAATGAAACTTCTAATCTAATGAATCTATTTCTTGATGCTGTTTTCAGTGTAACTTATTTTTTGCCTTGGGCTGACTGGGCAAGGATGAATTTTATTCCTCAACCCTCATTTTTCTAGGATAAGGAATTTGCAATTTCCAGAAAGTAATGGAACTTTTTAAAGAAGTGTAGTGCATGATTGTATTCAGCCCTTGCTATGGTCTATGTGTATTGCTGGGTGATTTGCACATAAAGAGTGTAGCAATAGGTCAGTGGGAACAGGGCAGCAGATGAGCTCCTTTGCTTATCTGTTTTTACCTTTGGCAGTTGTTTCATGCTTACCTTAGGGTGAGTAAAGGAAATTTTGTCCTGGGGTGGTGATGTAAAAGTAGTTTACAGTGCACAACTTATTCTGAGTCTGCAGACACATGCATAGTAAACCACTGTCCGGTTTTGTAGTACAGATAAGATAGAAGTACAGTCACAGTTGTGTTCATAATTACTTTTTTATTATTTTCCAGTCTGAATGTTTTGAAAAAGAGTAGGTGCTATGTAGCTCTGATAAATGTTTTTTTTTATTGCTTGAGTCAGTTTGCAATGTTCTATAAGCTGTAGAGACTGTTGAAATTGCAGAATTTCATCTACTGTTTTGTATGCATATCAAGTGTGATATTTTCTCTAACTGAGCTGATTTTGTTTAACACTAGGCACTTCTACTGGCTCATGATAAGGTTGCAGAACAAGAAATGCAACCAGAGCCTATGACAGATGAAAAGATTTATGAGAATGTTGGCATGTATGGAGGGGAGACAGTTAAAATAGTTCGCATTGAGAAAGCTCGGGATATTCCGTTGGTAAGTACTGGTTCTTACTCAGTTGTATTATGTAAAGGAATTGAGCCTTTTTGTCCTTTCCAGAGGGCTGTGGAGGGTTTGGAATTCGAATGGGAAGGTAATGTTTAACTTGTAAACACTCTCCCTCCCTCCGTCCAAAATGAGAAACAATCATAGACAGTAAACTTGTGTTCAACTGGAATTGGGCAGTAGCCATACTACCTCGTAGAATCTGTACAACTGCCATCAACTTGGGTTTTGTCAGATCTTGGCAGGAGTCACTATCCCAAGCTTGCTGCAAGGGAGCTTAAACCTTGTGCCAACCAGGTGTAGGGTTGTTTTTTGGTTGGCTGGTTTCTGGTTTTGGCGTTTGTTTAGCAGTTATCTGCTATTTGCATCATTCAAATAAAAGTTTCCTTAGGACTATATTTATTAAAAAAAAATTAATCCTGTGGTGTGGAGCAATTAAATTCTTCAGTTTTTAGTGTAGGTTGAAGGAGTTTAGCAGTGGTATTTTTGAACTGGAGCATTGTGTGTATGCATCCAAGCTGTTACTTGCATTCTCTTTCAGCATAGTTTTTCCACTTGCTGGGAATATATACAATAGATGGCTTTGAGTTTCATATATGTAATCAATGCAGAATGTGTTGCTACTACACAGGGTGCTACTGTTCGCAATGAAATGGATTCTGTTATCATCAGTCGAATAGTCAAAGGAGGTGCTGCAGAGAAGAGTGGGCTGTTACATGAAGGGGATGAAGTTCTGGAGATCAATGGCATTGAGATCCGTGGAAAAGATGTTAATGAAGTTTTTGACTTGCTGGTGAGTTAGAACACTTCTTGTTTTCTTTGCAATAAATATTCATTTCATAAGTCTGAAGCCTGTTGACTCTGCTTGTCATTTTACTCATATTTAGCCTCAAAAGTATTTTCATTCTGGTAGCTGGGTTCATATGTGGAGGTCCATGTCAAGTTTTCTTTCTGACACATAGGAGGATACTGGCAAGTATAATTGCAGTTATCTGCTAAAATGAAGCCTACAAATGTGGAAGGATCAAGCTGTTATCTTTACACTTCTAATGATTTCTAAGAAAAACTTTGTTTAGCTCTGAAAAGCCATAATTTTTCATCTTTGATTTGGTCCACAAGTAATAAATGCGTGGCTGGTTTGGAGGTAGTTTTCTTCATAGCAGCTTATATGGTGCTGCGTTTTAGGCTGGGTTTAGACTGAAACAGTGTTGATAATGCACCAGTGTTTCAGCTGTTGCTGAGCAGCACATGCACAGTGTCAAGGCTTTTCTGTTTCTCACTCTGTCCGCTGCCTGCAACTGGCTGGGGTGAGCAAGGGCTTGGGAGGGGACATGGCTGGGACAGCTGACCCAGACTGACCACAGTGATGTGAATGGCCATGGAACGTCAGGCTGAGCAGTAAAATCTGGGTGGTGAGTGATTGCTTTTACATCACTTGTTGGGTTGGGGTTTTTCCACTTCACTTATTGGACTGTTTTCACCTTGACCCATGAGATTTTTCTTGCATTTGGTCTTCCAATTCTTTCCCTAAACCTGCTGGGAGAGAGGAGTGCATAGGAGCTGGTTGGTGTTTTAGGTTGCTGGCCAGACTTAATGCACCACAAATTGTATCACACGGGACCTTTCTGTGACTAGACTTACTGCCCTTTCACTCCTGATAAAAGCCCTTTTGTCTAGCAGGGTACTTAACATAGATGTTTTCTTGTCTATTATCCCATTCCTGACAAAGTTATACTTTAGTTTAAAAGCAGCTAGGCAAGAAATCCATCAGGAATTAGTAAATTAAAGGTACTCACTTTCAAAAAGGCCCGATGAGAAAAATGTCAAAAACTGGAAATTACCACCAGTATTTTCTGTTGCCCAGTTGCATTTCTTTCATGCTTTTTCCCTGGTACCTGCTTTGGATCAGTGTCCAAGACACCTGAAACCCAACTCTGAATCTTTGGTCCAACTGCAGCAGGCAAAACCATTCTGTCACAGTGGAAACAGATGAAAATGATTTTTAGAGGTTAATTTATAACTTTGGCACAAAACATTGGAAATATCAATAACTAAGACTTATTTAGTAACGAGTTTGGCGGGGGGGCGGGGAAGAGGAGAAACATATTTAGTAAATCTTCAAATTACTTAGTAGGTTTATGCTCTAGAGACAAATCAGAATCAGGACAAAGACTTAGATTCAGCTATAAGTTGTGTATTGTAGGAAGAATAGGCCACAATAGCCATAGATGAAGTTGTCTTATGGTACAGTAAGACACTGGTTTTTAATAGACAGTTTCCATCTTCAGTTGGACTTTTTTCTAAAATTTGCTGTTAAAATTTTTCATCTGTTTCATATAGTGAGATCAAGTGGAAGGAAGTAGAGGCAGAAATGTGTGAGGTTTGGGGATTCTTGTTTTACTATTTTTAAATCAATTCGATGCTTACACTTCTCTGAGAAGCCTTGAATGTCTGTGGTTTTTTGGGATCAGGTCTGAGATTTGTCATGTTTTGTAGTTGTCTCCATTGCCACCTGCATTTTTTTAAAGCCGTATTTAGCTAAGTCCTATGCCTCTGAAAAGAGTGTTTTGGAGGTCATTAACAGGTAGTTCAAGTCTGGCAGTTTCGTTCTCTGCAGAGAGCTTATTCTGTTCCTGAGCAGCTCCTGCAACCTAGGGTTAAAAAACAAAAGGTGCAGAGCCACAATAGTTTAGCATAGGAGAAAATTATTTGCTGAAAATTAGAAACAAAATAAACACAACCTTGTGGATTTTTAAAATATATTTTAAATACAACTAATTTAAAATAATGCTTTTAATCCTTTATATGTCATAATTTTTATTTTGTAATCTGGAAATGAAGTTCTAAAATGCATCAGATCCCCCCAAAACACTTCAAACAAACAAGCACAGGAGAAAGAAATTACTTCCCTTCTTAGTTTTGCCTCTCTACTTCTATTCAAGTGATAATAAACTACATGTGACTTTTAGACTAGGTAGTTCACATGATCACTGTGAGATTATATACATTCCTCATGGAACTATGCATACTGACTGAAAATCGTGGATTTGCCTTGCTTGAGGCCTCATCATGTTATGTTCAAGTTACATTTACCTAATTTAAGCCTTAGTTCTGAATTTTCTGAGATACATGCATTTTCTTGTTTAATGCAGGATAAATAGTTGTGTTATGCTTTGTAGAATGGTGGATTGGAAGTGAAACACCTGTAGACCTTGTCACAGGTTGTCACTTGCACTTTATCAAGAAATTTTTTGTGTGTGCAAACACATTCTGCAAATGGGGATATGTAAGCAAAGAAGATATTTATTATGTTCTACCTTCTTATCAAGGATGACTACGGTGTTGGTACTGAACACTTTACATATGCAAGATTTGAGTATGTTGCCTAAATTTTTAAACATTGTGTTGTATTCTTTACTAATGTTAGCAGCATAAAATTGTAGCAGAAATGTTTGGATTTGAAAGCATTGTTCCATTTAAAAATTTCAGAAAAATTAAAATTTTAAAATATATTTTTTCATTCCAATGTAGGCCCACTTGCTGGTATATTTGAACAGAACAAGAACAATTGTTCTGTTTGAACAGAACAATAATCGATTTCTCCGAAGTCTCTGCTTGACAGAACAGCAGCTGCTCCATTTCAAATAGAAATAGTTTATATTCAAGAAAGCTAGGCTTTTAAAATCTGAGTATCAACATTTAGCTTTCAAGTCTTACTGAATCACAGTCTGTATCTGTATTATATATCTTAAACCAGCTAAGGGGTAGGTGATGCGCTGTTAGAACAACTTCTAATGGGGAGTTTTTAAAGCATTTTCTAAAATGTGTTATTTATTAAAACTCTTGACCTTAAGCCATATTTTGATACTGTATGTGAAGAGTCTGTTTCTCTTCTCAGGCTGACATGCATGGTACTCTGACCTTCGTATTGATTCCCAGTCAGCAGAGCAAGCCACCTCCTGTGAAGGAGACAGTTGTAAGTAGCTCTACAGGTGTTCTTGTGCTTGGTGGAACATACTTTGTTTTACCAGTAGTGTGTAAAAAGTTCTTCTGCAGGTCCTTTACACTGTGGAACAAGCCCAAAATGTAGCCATTTAAATTGATTTTAATTGTTATCAGACTAACACCTGAAGTAACTGTTGAAAATTATTAATGGTCTTAAACAGAAACTCTTAGTACAATTTAAACTCAGTTTCTGAAAGAAATTGCAGAAGTAGAACTTCCTGTGGTTCTGAGTTACTTATTTTGAATTTCTGTATTTTTTGTGTGTCTCTCTCTATATGTGTGTGTATATATATATAAAATGTATGTGTGTATTAAAAAAAAAGCTGGATTGTCAAAACTTGTAAATATGCTTTGGGAGGAAAAGATAGCTTTAAAAGTTTGAAGGAAGAATGCCCAGACATTAATGATTGGTGACAAAATACTTTACAAGTGAAACTTCACTTAAGGCCCAGAAAATGGGTTTCAGTCTGTGCATTTATCAGGTACTTTAACCAATCAGAATACCTCTGGTAATTTTTGAATGCAGAGAACTTAAATCAGTAGCTGGGGGGGATTGTTTCCTACAATGGTGAGGAAATTAATTGCATGTTAAATTCAAGCCTTTCCCTCCAACCTAGCACAACTCTGTCTTTTCCATTGCTAACCTAACGATTTCATTCCAGTACCTCCTGTATGCCTCAGATAAAGTTTCCATTTTCTAGAAGCTGGGAGTTTTTATGTATTGTAGCTCTAATGCATTCACAGGAGGACAAAGTTTAATTCTTCAGAAGTCACTTTTTCTTTTTTTTAACATTCCATCTCCTACAGATACACGTGAAAGCACATTTTGATTATGATCCCTCTGATGACCCTTACGTCCCCTGCCGAGAGTTAGGCCTGTCTTTTCAAAAAGGAGACATACTCCATGTGATCAGTCAAGAAGATCCAAACTGGTGGCAGGCTTACAGAGATGGAGATGAAGATAATCAGCCATTGGCAGGCCTTATCCCTGGTAAATAAAGCTCTAGAAAAAGCTTGACAGTCAGTCAAGTTAGTTTTCATAGCCACACAGGAGCAATACTCAGGTTTGCAAAGACTTACACGCTCTTAAATGTCTGTTGCCTTAAATATATCTGTGTCTTTGAACCATTTGCAGCAGAGCCTACTGCTGGGCGTCACCATGTCTGGAGTTAAATACAGAGTAAAGCTGCAGCTTTCACTGCCCCTTTCAGGAGCTACTCTCCTCTTCCTTTATTCTTCCACCATGGGGACTCTGCAGAGTCAGAGTTCCCTCTGCTGGCTGCAGCAGAGATGTGGTACTGCAGCCCGCTTCTTCTCTGGAGATGGGCACAGCTCTGAGGTTTCCTACCTTTTTCAGATAAACTGCTTGATACGGTACCTATTTGTGGTCACTTTGCAGCATGTTTTTGCTTAACAAAGGGCTTCAGTTTCTTGTGACAGACTTCTTTTCTCACTGTTGGGGGCCTTTGGGTAACAGGGTTTTCAGACACTGAAGTCTGTTCATAATTTTTGTATTGCAATATGAATTGCAGTCTAGTTCATTAAAGATCTGCTGCTCTGTTAAACACAGTGAACAAAAGACTTCAAATTCCATAGAGTATCACACTGTAACTTTATGATGCTTGAATAAGTTGAGAGCAACACTGATTTAAATACAGGCTAATCTATTTTAAATTGAGGTTCAAAATATTTAATATAAATAGAGCACATTTGACATACAAAAATAATTAGAAAATTACATCCTTTATAGTGGGGAAATGTAGTCTTTTTAGTACTTCTACTTTTCCAGGCAAAACTGTCCAGTATAATAGAAATGCTCTGTAAGTCTCTCTGGATGAATATATTTCTGAAGCAATAAGTCAGTTTTGCAGCAATTTTGGTTTCTCTTTTAAAATTTCTTTTGTATGTTACATTCTACTAGAACGTTCAAAGATGTAAAAGCTTAGGAAAGAGTCAAATGAGTGTCATTATGAAAAAGGATGGAAATTATTTTTAAATGTTAATGACTCTTGTGCTTTTTTTAATGCATCAAGGAAAAAGTTTTCAGCAACAAAGAGAAGCAATGAAGCAAACCATAGAAGAAGACAAGGAGCCTGAAAAATCAGGTAGGATATATTCTTTCCAAGGAAAAAAAAAGAAGTATTGTAGATACTTGTAGAAGTATTAATTAGTGTTACATGGAACCTTGTCATGGTGGAGTTGTAAAAAAATCTCCTGGTGTGTTGTTTGTTTTTTGTTTTTAATAAAAGTGGGATGATTTTTTTAAATTCTTCATGTAAACACAAGTCTGAATTTAACACTTTGTTGTATAAATCACATGGGTTTTTCACAACTATGTGTGATGTAATTAGAATGATGTAGAGAATTTGTAAAGCCCCTTTTTTCATAAAGAGTTTTATCTGCCATGACTTGGTTGAAGTGCTTGACATTTGCTTAATACACCAAAGCATTGTAGTCAACAAAAGGATATTACACCTTCTCAAAACTGCAGAATAAATTCTCCACTTTAAAGATTCCAAACATGGGCGGAATAGGAAGATTTTTGTTGTATGGATGTTTGATTATCATAATTTTTCTTTTGGTTAGGAAAGCTCTGGTGCGCGAAGAAAAACAAAAAGAAACGGAAAAAGGTTTTGTACAATGCAAATAAAAATGATGGTAAGGAACGACTTTTGCACAGTGTGTGTAATTATAAGTAACTGTAAAAGATTGTGAAGAGAATGCTGAAATTCAGGATATGATCTTAGAAATGCTATCAGTAAGGTCTGTGTAAGAGCAGTATTGTGTTGTAATATTTAGTGAAAAACGTAAAAGAAGTGAAAGGATTTGTAGGGTCATTTAGTATCTTTAATAAAGATCAGATGATAAGAGAAAAAAACAGGTAGATTTTTAGGCATGGAAGCACTCATAATTTTACAATGATGAACCAATTTATTACAGCTTTCTAATTTCATCTCACTCTGCATAATTAAATTTCATAAATGGAAACATCCCTGACAGACTTTATAGACTACTTGTACTATGTTCTTACAAAAGTACTATGGGATAGGGATGAGGTTGCTGCTATTGGGTATAAAGTGCTATTCTTGTACTAGGAACTCTTTTTTTGCCAAAAGTTGTTTCTTGGGCTTACACTGCTAGTTATATGAAGAGTCGTAAATGGAAACATATTTTTTTTCCCAAGAAAGGGAAAAAAATTCTCATCTTACTGGGCACATGACAATCTTTGGGCTTCTGTTGCTTTGGTGACTCAGAGTTAGATGCTGGGCAGAGGGTCAGGAACTGTCTGAAATCTGATACTGCATGACAGGCAATGCATGGAACTGGCAGTAGAGTATGTTGTGACCGTTTTATTGTTCTCTCCCAAGATTATGACAATGAGGAAATTCTGACCTACGAGGAAATGTCACTGTACCATCAGCCAGCAAACCGGAAGCGCCCCATTGTCCTGATCGGCCCCCCGAACTGCGGGCAGAATGAGCTGCGCCAGAGGCTGATGAATAACGACCTGGATCGCTTCGCCTCCGCCGTGCCCCGTGAGTGTGCCTCCAGATGGGCGTCCTCGCTCTGACCTCTGCTGCTGGAAGCACTCACTAGGAGCTTGGGGGTTTGGGGCAGGGTATACTGAGCTCTTGGAAAAAGGGAAATCAATGCAAACCCAGTGTTACAAACACAGTGTTCTAGAGGCATTATAAGACATCAATTTCATTCAACTGATATAAATGCGAGTGAGTTACAGAAGTTCAAAAAGAAACCAGTAGACTGGGCAAAAAATTCTTAAACAAATGTCCTAGGTAAATTTTAAATTTAAATGGAGGAGGCTTTAGTGCCCTCCGAAACAATTTGTATTTCAGTGAATATTATATTTTTAATGTCTAATGTACCCTAGATTATGTTTACAAACAACTTAGCAATGTATATTTGTTGAAAAACAACTAATAGCTGTTTTCACATTCAGAACACAACTGCACAGTTAAAACTATTCCTTTTGTAGTTTACTGTTTTTCTCCTCTAGATGATGTAAAAGAGGCCTCTGAATTAAGTTTGACAACTTAATCTGACCAGGGACATTTATTGTAGAAAATAAAATACACAGATTTCATGGATATTTCCTGTGTTGGGTTGAGGAGGGTATGGAGGGTGCATTTGCATGATTAGCAATATTCCAGACAAGAGAAGAAACTTTCTTTTCTTCACTTCTGTACGTGTATCACTGTCTCAATTTCTTTTTTGTAGATACTACTCGGAGTAGGCGAGAGACTGAAGCAGCTGGCAGGGATTATCATTTCATCTCCCGACAGGCATTTGAGAGTGACATAGCTGCAGGGAAGTTCATTGAATATGGAGAGTTTGAGAAGAACCTCTACGGTACGAGCATAGACTCCGTGCGGCAAGTCATCAACTCGGGCAAGATATGCCTTTTAAATCTTCATACCCAGGTATGGCAGAGCTCCTGCCTGTCATGTGTTAATTGTACAAGCTACTGTGAGTATCTATAGAGCTCTGTGTGGTTTATAAAATGAGGGTGTTTTCAAGATCCATATTCATGTTAATGCCAGGTTTTCTTTCAGTGATGCTCAGTTGACTCTATTCAGTTCCTTGTTTGCAAATATGCACATCTTATCTATGCTGCAGGTGATAGGGGCCATAGTTTTCACCAGCTTTAAGTATCTGGAAACCATGTAAATTTAAAAAAGACTTAAAATAAGATTAGTGTCTCTCCATCTTCCAATTACTCTGTGATCTCTGGGTTTTTTGAAGATAGAGAGGACATTGTGATTATACTTGGAAGCTGCATTTCAGGAATGTTTGTGCAGTTTCCAAATACAGTTCAGAAATTAAGTACATCACATCAACAGTATTGAAAAAACATTTAGCTGTGACCTTTTGGTTATGAAGAGAAAGACTGTGCTTGCATACCTCAATTTGGAAATTTAGTCAAACATGGTAAGAGGCTGAGTCCTGGAATGCAGCCTGTTTTCTGATACATATGATATGTGTGAGGTCTGTTGCTGTTGTAGATGCTTTAAAAGAAGCCCTAAAACTCAGCCACATCAGTAAAATCTGGCAGTACTGAAGCTATAATTAATCATCAATTTGTCATCACCAGTTGGGACCACATGATACTTTACTAGCATAGCTCATGGGTATTGCAAAGCATGTCATGAGATTAAAATTCATAACTCTTTAGAAATCTATCTAATTCTGAGGCTACAAAAATTTATCTCAGAGACAAGTTGTTTATCTCAAGACAAAGTGCTATGCATACAGAGAGAGTGCATCTGATACCTTGTATTTTAATCTTCTAAACAGAAAAGGTGAAACTGTAGTTTTTCAAGTAAACTAATATTTAGAGACTCATCTCTGTTCAAAGCTGTTACCTTTACTTAGCATTGTAAGACACTTCCTTCAATGTAGCTGACCTTTTTATTGCTCTTGGATATCAAAAGATCTGTTCCTTCAGTTCAGTTATGAAGAATACTCTTGAACAAAAGTAAATATTTCAGTTTCATGAAGCTGAAAAATGTTGGAATATAAATTTCATAGGAAATGGTGTCTGAACTCTGAATACTGTTACAGTTAATTCTGTTGTATTCTTAATTCTTAGAGACTCATGTGTTTGAAGAAGTATGTGTTGAAGAGTATGTTATCAATTATAGCATGTGAATTGTGACAATAATTGCCCTTTCCCTGGGTGGAACTGTTAAATATTTAATCCTATTTTTGCAGTCACTGAAGACACTACGTAACTCTGACTTGAAGCCATATATTATATTTGTTGCACCACCTTCACAAGAGCGACTACGTGCTTTATTGGCCAAAGAAGGGAAAAATCCTAAGGTAAAGTGTCTTACACTTCTGAAACCATGCTGGGATTGGTGAACAAATGCACATACTCTTTCCTTGGGGTGGGGACACGGTGATGGTTCTGGCAGTGACCACTGCAGTGAACCACTGTAGTTGTGCTCCAGGTCGGTAGGCAGACCATGCTAAGGGAAGGGTTCATCCAGGCTGCTTTTGCCTAAAGGGATGTGAGAGGTGTAGACTAGGGAATGCACTGCTAATTCAGTAATCCTGGGGCACAGTGTCTCTGCATTTGGATCCCTGCATTTGGGTACAAAAACATGACTTTTTATTTCAGAACTCTGGAATACCCAGTTTTGTCCTCAAGTAAACCTGGGAGTAATTCTATAGAGCAAAGGATTACTGGTTTTCATTTCAGAACGTACCTGCCTTTGGAAAAGCATTTCCTTGAAAATCTAAAACTCTTTAGATAAGATTATTTTAATGCTTGATCCTGTGGGATCACTCTTCATTTTTAACCAGTCATGTCCAAGATCTGAGCTTATGAGATTATTTAGTTACTCAGAAGTTAGTTCTGCAGAATGGACTTGAAAGCCAAAGATAAAACCAGGACATCTGAAAGCTCAGAAAAGTTTCTTATCAGGCTATGATATACCAAGTGCTTATTGCTCAGACAGTGGAATAGATTGATCATCAGCTTTTTAACTGAAATCTACCCTGTAGTGATTGGCAGGTGCCCTTTGCCACCACAGAATCTTCAGAGTACTAATTGAGCATAATGCACTTCATGCCAAGAAAAACAATCTTCCCAGCATAACTCACAGTTATTCCTGACACAGCTGTTGGTCAGGAATCATAACTCACTGTGTTCTATGGCTGTGTTGTTTTGCTGTCCTTGTTTGATGCAAGGGTGATTTATTACTTGCATGCAAGATTTAAAAGTTCACTAAAGGCCAAGTGTTGAAAAAGAGGATATTTCCTTTATTTTCCTTGCCTCCTCCTACCCATGAGTCAAATATAATACTAGTCTTTAAATGGGTGTTTCCTCCTTCATGTTTATGCAATGAAGGAAAAGTTATCTTATATAAATATTGCATCTTATGGATGTTCTGGATTTTTATTGCAGTAGTCAAGGAATCCATTTGCAATAAAAAGGAATGCATTTCTTGATGCTACACTATGCCTGTTTTCTTTCTGATTAATTGTATTGGAGTTGTATTTATTTCAGTTGGGTACATGGTACCAGGTTAAACCTGTTCCCTGATGAAGAAAAGGGTATTTCTTGCCTGTATGCCCTAATGTTGCTCTGATTTTATCAAGAGTGTGTAATGACTAAGAAAAAGATCCTGAAGGCCTGAAGTTCCTTTTGAAATATCCTCCCTAGAATATAAACTCAAAAATTATACCTGAATATTTCTTTATACAATACAAAAATAAGTTGAGAAGAATAAACACACTTTTAGCATCTAAGTGCAAGAAAAATTCTGAAATAAAAAACATTTTTACTTCTGTCTTTGTATCATTTATCTATACTACAATATTCTTGCTTTTGACATATTCCCTTCTAGCTCCCAAATGGTGTTTTCCTTATTTCTGCAGTGTTATTCACCTGATGTTACGGTGATTTGGTCAACTTAAACATGTAACTCTCACTGTGTGTGGCTCTCACTGCTGAGTACTGAACACCTGCCAGCAGTGCCAGCTGTCTCCTTTGCTGTTAGGTGTGGGTAGTGCCAGCAGGATGCTGCCTTGTTCTGCTCGTGTCAGACTTTGTCTTACACCACCTCTGCTATCTCCAGTCTCCTTCAGTGAGATCAGTGTTGTGCAGGGAGCAGTGCTAGATCTTCCTCATCTTCTTCAGCCCAGGCACTTATTTACTCTTTGCTACTCACAGCCAATCAGTCAGGATTGTCTCCAACACCCTTAGCTTTCAAATATGGATCATGGTTGAGTGTTCCTATAAACTTTTCAACAGCCAATAGCAGCACCATGAGTGTTTGTGTAAAAAAATTGAGTTGTTCCCTTTCCTTACTGTTACTGTGGGGGAGGGGCTTACACACCTACACTAACTCTCTGTTTCTGATTGCAGCCAGAAGAGCTGAGAGAAATCATAGAGAAGACAAGGGAGATGGAACAGAACAATGGCCACTACTTTGATACAGCAATTGTGAATTCTGATCTCGATAAGGCGTATCAAGAGTTACTTCGGTTAATAAATAAGCTCGACACAGAACCCCAGTGGGTGCCCTCCACCTGGCTACGATGAGAGCAGTTCCAAGGGACAAATGGACTTCAATCTAGTTACCTTTCTAAGCAGATCCTGTGTGGGTCTGCCCAATTCTAGTATAATGCATGTGAGCTCTAGACCTCAGTGGCAGCATCCTT
Organism: Polioptila caerulea; assembly: GCA_013397295.1. NCBI lineage: Eukaryota > Metazoa > Chordata > Aves > Passeriformes > Certhiidae > Polioptila > Polioptila caerulea. The sequence continues at coordinate 194,377 of VYXF01002162.1, read as the reverse complement.
TGCCAGTGAAATCGCGTATTACTGAAAAATACGCTGATTAGCTTGTGAGCCAATTTTACTGATCTAAAGATTGTCCAGGTTTTTTTTCTCTGTGGTCTAGAAATGGAGACCATGTCAGTACTAAATTCTAAAGCTTTAGATAGATTTTTTTCTAGCAACTACTTTTATACATAAATCCACCTTTTTTAACTTAGAATCACCCTTAGAACAAAGATTTCAAGTGTGTTTGTGTGTATATATATATATAGTCCATGCTGTCACATAGTTATAAATATGAATGTTATTTAACACTTAACTTAATGACTTTGTGGGACATGATGCTAGTTCAGGAGCATAATTCTACAGATCATTGGGCAGAGAAATAATCTACACATGAAAAATGTCAACAAGAAACCTCTCCTGTTCAAAAAATACACAGAATGAAGATGCTGCTCTGGTCTGGAGCTGCCCTGTAAGGCTTGAGTTAATATTTTATCTCAAACATTCCACTTTCTAATAGCACTGTAATTGAAAAATGTGTATAATGTAAATATTTCAATCCTTGTGTCTTTTTAGTCTGACTTTTAAAATCAGATTGGACTGCACGGTAATTTTAGGTCCAATCAAAGATGACTATTATATTGAACTTTTAGATGTGATATTTTTATGGTATTTTCTTTAAAATATACTGACTGATTGGAGCCACTGTTTTTCACAGACCTGTAGAAATAGAAAGGCAGAGGTTATATTTTTGTGGAAATATATAGTTATAAGACATGCTGCTTGAAAGTCAACTAAAATTCTCATGTTTTATAACAGAATACTGACTAATACAGACTGTGCTGAACATTGGAAGACTGGGGTTGTTTAATCTCTGCAAATGGTTCATGTTGTGGCTGTTGGACTAATGGACAACTAACTGGAATTAAAATAGCTGAATGTAGCTACTGTGTTATGAGTATTGTAATTCACTAGCCAACATATTGTCCTGCATTTGCTCAGTACTGCAGTGAAAATATGTTCAAAACACTGGTAACTGACTTCTGTCACAAGAAAGGGGAATATTTTTAATGGTTAAAACAAAAAACTTGAAACAAGGGAACAAAAGGTAAGGTCTGTATCCTAATGCATTCTGCAAAGCAGATGGGAACATCTCTGCATCCTCAAATGATTGTGGCTGTGAAGGTTTAACTACTGTGGCTGTGCATCTGCAGTAGGGCTGTTGTTGCTGACACTAAATGAATAGTGGTGTCTTGGCTGGTTTGGGTTTGGGTAGCACAAAGAACCTTAACTGTGAATCTCTCTTTTAGCCATAGTGTTTCTTTGTTCCTACAGGTAAAACACTGGAGTTATGTCAATGTGTAGTTCACTCTTGTCTGATGTTGAAGGATAAAAAAGTAGTTACTGTTTTCCATTCTGTCTTGCATATATTAATTCTTAAAATGTTAGTGGAACAAATTCACACCCATAGGTAAAGAGCTCAAAGTACAGAGCAGATATAAAGAAATTGTTAGATAACTGTCCTAGGTACTAAACTAATCAGCAGTACATTTTTGTATTGAAGAATTGAAGTATAGAGTGCATTCCTGTCTTGCTAGAAAGCAAAATTATTTGCTGGTTTAATTAATATTTAGGGCTGAAAAGTAATTAAGTAATGACGCTTGAGAAAGAAAATGAGGTGGAAACCTGAATATCTTAGTTCAAGTCAGTGTTAGAAATAATACTGTGCTACTGTTGGCCTAAGGGCTGGATGTTCAAAATTATGGCTTTTTGCCTCACATTGCAGGCATGTTCTAAGTTTCATCCACAGTTTATGACAACAGTGTTCAGGTGTATTAGAAAAACTGTATTGATACTACCCTTTTTAGAGAAAGATGATTGTAGATGTATTAGGCTTTTGGATCTTGAATGTTTCTGGACAAGAAGGTGGAAAGCAGTAAAACAAGTTGAGTAGGGTTAACCTAGCTCAGCTGTGTAGGTGCAGTCCAAATTCTGCCAGTCACAATCAGCTCCAGGTGGTTGCTGAACTCCCTTAGATATTCAGTGTTTATAGGCAGCATCACTCTCAGCAAATCACGCCATTAATGTTGTTTCAGTCATGTTTGTCTCCCCAGTTTTTCTGAAATGGTGTACAGAATCTGTTTTTATACAAATGAGCTTTTGAATGTAGACTTAAAGCATATTGCTTGAAGTTCAGCGCTACTCTTAATTCCCAAGGCACACAGAACATCTGACATCCACAGAGAGGTGCTATGACAGCTTTTAACCAGTGTTAGCTTTGTCTCCTGCTGAAAGGAAGAGCTTGAGCAGCACTGAATATATGTACCTGGCTGTCCAGCTGCTGCCAGCTTGGACCTGGAACTCTATCTTGTGTAAGAAATTGTTCTGTCTGGTTTAATGAAGAATGTGTGCTAGTTCCCTCGAGAATGAACGAGAATACATAGACTTCACTGGTAAAACTCCTCAACCTTATCCCAGGCTTTGTAGTGAGCTGTATCAGACTGAAATGAGGGTATCTGCATTTTTACAAGTCCAGACTTAATTCAAAATAAATGTTAGATAAATTGCATAGAAGAATTTTTGAATGTAATTAAATGTGGCTTTTTAAAATATTGGATGGGAGGGTTCCATGCCTTAAATAATTAAGGTAACTTCACTGAGACTTGTGGTTAGCCCCACACTGTACTTTTATACATGTATCTGCACTCTGTATTTTGAGACATCATGAACTGCACACTAATGTAAAAATGTAAAATATTTCTAGATTTAAAATAAATCACTGTACAATTTTACTTCTTGTAGTAGATCTTGGGAGTCTTCTTTCTGCCAGTTTGCTGAATGTGTGAAACATGCTGTGACCCATCAGTGCCCTACAGGATGTTCTGTGCACCTTCTGATGCCATCCATCCTGTGGGAGAGGCAACAACAGGTCTGAGGAGCTTGTGTCTCTATTTCAGGCTGGTTGTGTATCTTATACCAGACTGTGGACTTACACTATTCAGCTATGGTGTCTGCAGCTTTACAAGAGAAATTACCTTACTATTCATACAATTCTAAAATGATTTTTTAAATGTGTTAATAGAAACTTATTCCTTGCAGTTATCATGCATTTGCAGTTAAGTGCTTGATCATGTTTAAAACAAGATGCTTACCTTGAATAGTCTAGACTTGTAGTAGTAGAAACCATGAATTAGCATTAGTTCTGGCACGTGTTCAGTTTGCTGATTGCAAACTTGTCTTCAAGAAAAAACACAACCAATGTGGTCAAGGAATGGCTGGACGTGGCACTTAGTGCTGTGGACCAACAAGGTGGTGATTGGTCAAAGGCTGGACTCAGTGATCTCAGAGGTGGTCTACAACCGAAATGATTCTGTGCTTCTGTCTTTGGGAAAACAGCTCTTCAAACTGAGCAGGGTTTAGTGACAGCCTGCTGATCAGCCACTCTCCTGGACTCCACTCAGCAGCCTTGGGACATGAGACTGGCAGGAACGATGGACTGCTGTGCATTCAGCCCTGCTTTGCTTGCCTGCCTGCTGAAGCAATGAGATGCTAGATGGCTGTTTCTATGTGCTTTTGGCAGGAGGGAGCCACTTCTCCATAGTTACTTACATAAAGCAGTAAAGATTAAGTAAATGTGGGCACAGGCTGTAAGGGATCTGCTCCGTGTGGTTTCCACACGTCACGGGTAAAGGGTGAAGCAGAGGTTTTATTTTGAAATCAACACAACAAGCTTTTAAGACTGTCATCTTCTAGCAACTGGAGCCAGACACCAGGTATTTTAGCAGTGAACATTTACACTTGTTTCTAGCACAGACAGTACACAAGTTGGCAGAACCTCTAATTAAAACCGTAGATATTTTAGGCCAATGGTAACAATCGTGCAACAAAAATATATCACAGAAGACTGTGGATTTCATGAACAGGTTAGAAAACTAGAGTTTCCTTTACAGGCATTTGACTTCAGCTGTGCCAATACTGGCTCTAAGCAACTTGAACATTATTAGTTCAGCAGCAAAGAACATCACATGCATCTTCCTCCCTAAGTAACATTTTTCTCTGCCAGTACTAGGAACGGGAGCAATTAGATGAATCTGATTAGCAAATCTAGAGCCATCCTTCAAAAGAAAAAAAATCTAGCTATCAACAGTCATTCCTACTAAGTGAAGAAAGAGGCTGAACATGGAATAGAAGGCTTTCCTTATAGTAAAGCATCTGACCCACTTCTGCCTTTCCTCCTATGCTGGAGTCAAGTTCCAGTATTTCTAATCTCCCAGGAGAAATCCACAATCCATTCAACTCAAGACTTGGACACCAAATGAGAAGCCACATAAGTATCTTGGAGGCAACATGTCTTGAATTATATTGCAACTGGACATTCTGTATTTTGGTTCCCCTGCTCCATATACAACAACTGTGCAGGGTTACTCGAAGAGAAGGTCTTCATCCTTTTCTTCTGCTAAGAGATTGGCTGGCTCAGTTTCCCCACCAGCAGCCCTCCGCAGCTCCCGTTCTTGATCAGACTTTTCTTTCAAGACTTTTTTCTTTTCCTGGATCTTTTTAAGCCTGTGAAGAGAAATGCAGCTTTATCTGTGAAGCAAATATGTTTCCATACAACAGGTTAGTAGCTATGCCATACAACTTGGATTTGATAAAGCTACCTGGAAAATTTCCACGGGAAACAAAAATTCTGTAGCAAATATCAAATTTGGCAAAATGGCAAAAATAAAAGCCTTTTATTACTAGCTGCTGCAATTGAAAATCTTAACCAAACTGTTAATTGTATTCTTGACCCTAAAGACTGCATTATACTATTTTGCTTGTATTTTATCAAGTTCATTCCTCTTTCATTCATTTCAGATTTGACATTTTTGTTTCAGGTTGCCCAGAACATTGACTTTATTGGCAAAAGTGTCCCTAAAGCAGAACACCTCAGGGTACTGTATCACATCATTCCCTCAGGAAGAAAAATGACAGCTATGTACAACATAATGGAAGGGATTCATTTATAACTTTCAGACAAGTAATTGGTGAGTGCCCAGCTTTGGAAACTCAACGTGCAGTAAGAATGAGGCCATGTTAAACAATGTTTACTGCCAGATTTGGTGAACAGTTCTAACTCCCTTGTGAGGAATGGATTATTTTAGGAAGAGACCAGTCTACTCTTCTGACTAGTCTTTTACCTGTAGAATTCCTCTCGTTCTCGTTCATCCAGTTCTGTGATGATATAGGAAAGAGTACGCTCGATCCTGGGAATAATCACTAAAAAAAAAATATAAATAAGGAAGTAGGGACTGCTCTTATATTAATTTTGGGAAGTTATCTAATGTAGTGCAGAGATGTTGTTTGAAGTCAATCACATAATTCTTTTGGCTAGAGGAAATCTATGTCTTTCATTGAAGATCATACTATTTCCTGATAGACAAGTACACAAAATATTAAAAAGTCCTGAGAAGTGGCAAAATTTGAATTAAAACTATGTTCTTCCATCACATTGTTTCAGAAACTTCTGTTCAGTATAGCACCTTTACTCAGAATTATCTCTGTTTAAAAAGGCCATCATGAAAACAAATATTCGAATACAATACAATCACAAAAGACACAAAACACAGCTTTAACACCAAACTGCACAAGCTCTGTGTCAGAATCATTTGTTGAAAGAAGAAACCTGTTACCAGCACTACCAAAATTATCTGGAAGGCTGCAGAGGAAGCCTTTTCTAAATCAAATTCTCAGTGATAAGCTGCAGATAGGGCCAGTATGTTCAAAGAAACCAGTCTAGGCAAAAACTGCTGAAAAGGATGATTTGGAAATATGGACTGAAATGGTGTGCATGCAAAAGTGATTAAATCCAGGACATCAAAACTCAGAAAGCAACTTGAAACAATCAAAGAACTCTGGACACTGCAGCAAAAGGAATCACAGGCAATATTGGGATTGTAGTAGAACTTAACAAATGGCAAGAAACAAATTTTCAAACAAGAACATAGAGAACAAAGAATTCAAATCAAAGAAAAATACCAGGGTATTGACCTAAGGACTGTTCCATCCAAAACTAAGAAGTCACCAGCCTCTCCACTGGGCACCACCGTTGCAGTTTTAAAGTTTATTAGAGTGATTTAAAGTTAAATATATTTTAGTTATTTGAAGTTTATTATGCTAGCTATTGCAACATCTTAACACATAGAAACACCATATCTTTTGCTTCTAGTCAATAGGCTTCACTAATTAATTTAAAGTCACTAGCAGGGACTGCAGAATGTTTGTAACAAACTCTTGTCCTGTAGGTTCTTAATACAATTTCCTTGTTATTTTGTATGTTTGCCTATTCATTTATCTCTGTGTCCTCCAGTCCATTCCACTGGGCTTTTAAATTTTTTCTTTCTTGCAATATCCTTAATTGTAATGCTTTCTAGAAAGCATTCTTGAACTGGTGACAAATTGTAACAAGAAAGTGACTTCCTTGACCCTGCTTCTCATCTTCTATGGAGACAAAAATGTTATGCATCCCAAATAGAAAAATACTCACCATGTTCAATTGCATTCACACGTCTGTTTGTTATTTTAATGGCTTCATCCAAAGTAATAAAGGATGTCTGATGGAATGGGATTAAATAATTAATACATAATAAGACAAATTCAACATTTCCATCAATTCTGTACACAAAACCAAATAGCACTTGAAAGCCAAGTCTATAATGTAGCTTTACAAACTATGTCCTTGATAGGAGCAGAATGTTTTCTACTAATGTCACCAGCACACTGAATACTGCACGTTATGAGTTACAAATACCAACTCTCCAAAATAGTTTCTTCTTAGCATTAAAGAATAAGGATTTCTTTGAAGCAGTAATATGGCTAAATAAGGCTTGCAACTTTGTACAGCACTGGGATTAGATAAAGCTACAACTACTGAGAGATGATACTTTCATTTTAGCAAAGCGAAAACCCAATGATCCTGTTCTTTTGTAACTCCCACCAACCTGTAACGAGGCCAGTTCCACAAGCAGTTCCACAGCTTTGGCATAGTTCCTCTTCAGCTTAGCCAGCTGCTCTCCACCTCTGGCCAAGCCAGTCAGCTCATAGCCTGAAAAAAAAAAATTGTTACTAATGCTATTATAGTGTTTCCTTACTAGATAAAAATTAATACTTTACAGAGTACAGGGATATAAAGAGCTCATCAAGCGAGAAGCTAAAGCCTTTGCCCATTAACAAACTGTCTTTATAGTGGTATATGTTGTGCATGTCTCTAGTTAGACTTGGAAGTCTCAAAATCTGGAAATATGAGACAAGTCTTCTCCTCACCTGAAAAACTCACTGATTTAGGAAAGTAGAATCTGTTAGAGTCTCTAATAATCCCTCCATGTCACAGGACCAGGGCAAAGCATCAAAGGAAGTAAGCACCCCTATGCCTATGATGTAAACTGACTTACCCTTTAGACACGACAATATTTCTGTATGAGCATGGAATAGCCATAAGTACATCAAGACAGAAAACACTTGGTTGTACTTACTGTCCCCTCCTTCCTGGTAATGCTCAAAAACTGGCAAGGTTACACCTGACAAGAGCAAACAAAAATGCATGTAAGAGGCATAAAGGGTTACAGATTTATTAATTACAGCTCACTTTTACCCCTTTTGCTTTTATTTATGTAATGTCAGAAGCTTTGTTTACAAAATATTCCTACATAGCTTGGAACAATTAAGTCATGCTGGTTCTGACATATTACACGAAGCTTTGGAATTGTGTTGAGTTTGTGGAGATCAAGACCCATGGAAAATTCAGGGAAGTATTCCAGTTTATTCAGTTTTATGATGTTTCTGTTTAGTAATATGTTCCCTTTGCTTAAGGAATATTTTAATCATTCAGTCCTGATTTACCTGTCTCGTTTTCTTCATAGACAATTGCAGATAGACAATTGCTTGAAATTTATTTAACTCTGGGGCTTAACTTCTGATCTGTTTTCCAGCTCTATGGAAGTTATGCTTTGTCCAAAGATTCAGAAATTGGACTGCAGTTTACACACATTCATTTTATTTTATGAGAGGTTAGTGACCAAATACAAAAATCATAAACTGTATGTGAAAAAAACAACAAATTACAGGTGTTCCTACAATTAGATAAGTAAATAAAAAGGTGACAGTGTTTGGATAAATTCCTGCCTATTTCCAAGTCTCCTACCACAATTCCCTTATGAGTTGAAGTACTCATGGCCTGGAAAGGAGTCACCTGCTACATTGTCTTTTTTAGCTCTGATCTTGACTTGTGCTTTGTTCACATTTTGGATCACAGTGGTACTGTAAGGAAGAAAACACATATCTTAATCAGGAAAGTTGAAGTGGTTCATTAACTCATCATTATATATACAATGAATCAGTTATCAAATAGCTGCAAGGACCTGAAAAGTGTTGTCAGCTCAGTTCTCTATGCAATTCATTGCACAGTCTTCAAAGCTAACACAAAAACTTTGAAAGAAACAAGGTTTCCAGCAAAGTTTGGAAAAGATGCAGAGTCTAGGAAATGTAACTTTAGAAATGTCTTAGACTAAGTTCACAAAGCATAGCTGAAAAACTAACCAGTTATCTGGCAAATTATTTTAGTAACATTTAGTCTAATCAACCTGTAAGAGTTCCTTCACAATGAAACTGAAGGAATTTCAAGGCTTTAAATGCAAACCAAGACCACAACATTTTGTTCATTATAGTTTTTAAGTATTTGTCCTTTCAGACCATTAATGAGTTTATTTACCCACTAACTACCATATTAACAAACTTGAACTTGTACAAAAATTCATCTTGAGGCATTCCAAAGTACCTTAATGTCTTCCAAGAACAGGTCACTATAGCTAACTCCCCTGCTGAAGTCCAGTTTACTTACAGGGTGGAATCTGACTTGTTTATAGCTAAACACAGTGACTAGCTAGGACAGGAAACAGCACTCTATCCAAATGAAAGGGCAAAAAGACTTTTCTTCAGCAGCATGCAGATAACTTCTGTGTCTGATCACTTGGCTCTTCCCCATTACTTGGTAGTACCACCAGCTGAATCCTAAACACTTCTCCATGCACACCTGAATGACAACACCCTAGACAGAACTGTAATTTATTAAAATACCATTAAAGTATCCTGCTGAATGAAAAGAGATTTGTTTCCCCTCTTGCATACAGCCCTCTCTACCCTAGTGAGACAAAGGTCAGCGAGGTAGCAGATAAGAACAACTGGTAAAATCACTGTGTGACCTACTGGCAGAAAAGAGCATACATCACATCTATCCCTCAAATTCACAAGAAAGACCAAATTAACAAATTGTCCGATACTCTGATATAAATTATTACTTCCCTATGTTTTTTATTCCAAGCTGCAAAAGCAACACCTCAAATCAAGGACAAAAACAAAATTCTGTTAATCTGTCCACTTTGTTTAGCTTCCAATGGAGTATACATTTTTCATCATGCAAGTTCTCTCTCTCCTGCAGTGATGTCTCCCACCTTTACATCACAGAATTGAGTTCATCCTATCCACCACCATCTTTTTTTAGGTGCCTTTAGGAATTTACCTTTTTTTTTCCCCAAAAGAGAAAATAATAATTTATTGCTAAGTCTTTCCCATAGGTAGGACATCCTCATGGAACCCCAGCAATCCTCACCTGAAATCTCCTGCTGTGAACTTTGCCTCAGCAAGTGAAAAGGCAGCTTCTCTCATTACCTCACCCATCAGCATCTTAGTCTGTTAAAAAAAACAAAAAAAAAAAAGAAAAAAAAAAGGCAGGAAATACAAAGCACATTGTTACTCCTTTTCCAGGATAAATTATCAGCCTAAAGGGAAGAAACTGAAGAGAGTGAGAAAGTCCTATATGCATAGCTTACTCTCAAACTGGAACCCATTTGCAACAAAGGAACCCCTGTTACAAAGGAAGAAGCAGGACTGGGTGTTTCTTCATAGAGGAACAAGTCCATCTGGACAAAACTTCTGCTTCCTAGTGTACTTAGTCATGCAGGAAACATAGATGTGCAGTATCCCCTCAAGCCAGATAATAAAAATGGGGCTACACAACATGTTAATACCAATTCCAAAGTATTTGGCAGCATCAGAGCAAATTTGCTGAAATACAGAAGAGATGATAGGGAACTTGGGACACAAAAGAAAGCAAAGGCTAAGGCTGTGTGGAAAGAGGTGAAGAATGTTAACTCTTCCAAGTTTCTGTATCATAGCAGCCAAAAAAATATAATTCTGCTCATGTGTTCTCAGTAGTCTCACTTACAAATACAGGTTAGCCAGAAAGTTGTCCTACATTCCAGCCTATATAATGAAGTTAGCAGAACAGGAATGCACAGCAGACAGAACAGACAGATTTCAAGCAAAGCAAACCAAACAAAGGAAAATTCTAATTTACCTACCTCAATAATTTTCTTAAGGATCTGCCTGAATCGAAGCGTCAAAGCATCAGATTTTTTCTTTAAGAGGTTTCGACCTGTTTGGGCTCCTTTCAAACGAGCCTTCATGATGGTCTGAGCCCTGGTGAGCAGAGGAATAAAGACAAAACATCCTGCATCATCTGAAGGGATTAGGAAAAAACTTCAGTGAAGTTTTCTGACATGCATATGACTGAAATTATGAAGCAACCAAGGAACACCATTGCAGTAAAACAAGATGGCCACTTCAGGACAGAATTTTAGATTCCCATTTAAAATCAAGAGAATTTATATTTATCTCTATCATCAGTGAGAACTACAAGGCCATTTTCCGTGAAGTCAAAGCTCATGGAAAATTAACAAGACACCTTTCAGTGCTTCCATAATCGGAAAGAAGAGTTCCCATTTTTCTTCATGATTTAGAAGTACCAGAAATCAAACTACTCCAAATACCCACTGTCACTGTGAGAGTGGTATTGCTTTTAAGTTCTTTTACTGCCATGTCATCTTCTCAAAATCAGACAACACAGCACATTCTTCATGTGGAACAGTGGATGCCATGTTCTGGTTTTACAGAGCAAGAAGATGCAGCAATTGTACCTTCTGGTTTTCCTTAGCTTCATATGCTGCATAGGAGATTTACAAGCTATTAAAGACAATCAAAAGCAGCAACAATTTAAAAGGGATATTAGTGAGTTAGCTGTAGCTTTCACCTTTACTTCCAGTGGCACACTTATTAGGAACTGTACTGCTTTCTACATGCAGCCACTGTGCACAAAGGACACTGCTCAAGTCAACTTCTTACACACTTCCTCTCTGACCTTGGAAAAAATAAGTTTAATTAAGATTCTATCTACACAGTGGAATCCATTACTAGCCACACCTACTGGCATGTGATGAGAACAGCTCCATTAGCATCTACCAAATACCTATAACTGAAAACCATGAACACTTTATGAATGTTTATGATTAAAAAAATCAGAGACTAAAAAGGCAACTTTACTTTCCCAACAAACAGGTGTCTGCCATCACCTTGAACTAACTTGTCTGCTCTGTTCACCACCTGCCAGAGACTGGCTGGCTGCCTAGTTCCAGCAAGATCTCACTCGCTCTGAGAGTGCAATAAACAAAGTCTTGCTCACTCTCAAGGAAACTGAGCAGCTTCTGGAACTGAAGATATCCAGCACAGAAAAGGCTCACCAGCAAGCCACTTTATAACAAGAAAAAAAAAAACCCAAACCAACATAAAAAGTAAACCTCGTGAAATCCTCTTCTGTCAGTTAACAAAATTGTAGCAGACACAGGTCATCNGAAAAAAAAAACCCAAACCAAAATAAAAAGTAAACCTCGTGAAATCCTCTTCTGTCAGTTAAAAAAATTAATTGTTGCAGACACAGGTCAAGCTGTATTTTGCCATTCTACCTTGTATTCCTTTGGGAACACCACCCACATTATTGTCTATCACCTTGTTTGAAACTGGACTTGTAAATATTAGGCCTTTGTACATGCCCACCCTCATGCCACAGGGACACATCATCTCACAAAACCAGATACCTTTCAAAAGTGATTGAAGTGCCCCCTCCTTGGACACCTGAACTGAGTGAAAAAAAGCACTACCAAAGAGCAGGAGTGAGACCAGATGGCTTAGTGTATGCAATAATTCATTTCTGTGTATGCAATAGTTTATTTCCAAACTAAATTTCAAAACAGAACCTTTCCCATGTAATGTATTAATCTTGCCATGTAAACTGTTACTTTATATGTCCTGAGCTCATATAGAGTGCATAATTATTATTTTATGTTTGAGGTTTTCTGTCCTACAAGGCATCCTTTTTATTTTAAAGATGATGTGCAGGCATCAACCCACTTTCATGTACGAAGATTTGAAACAGCCTTTCACCTTAAAGCAAAGTCTGTCTGTCCTGGAGGGTACTGAAGAGAAACTGAACAACATTATTAAACCAGAAATTTTATTCAATTGTTTGTGTTTGTTCCAATGTTGGCAGCTTTCTCAGCCTTCTCAGGAGACATCTGATTTCATGACAAATAGTTTGCTGTCTGGATCTGGAAAATTACCTGACTGTCCACTACACTGGGAGAACTTTACTTCCTCCTTCTTTTTTAACACTTTATGGCCAACCTCTCGTACAGCAGTATCATCTATTGCAAAGCTAAGGGAAGCTGTGGTTCCATTTGTCCATTTTCCCTACACATACGTTCTACAAATTCTTCTTTTTTAAGTAAGGTTTGCGTAATCACATGATTTTAAATACCATACCCGGCATGTCGGTGCCGGGCGCTGTCACGGCCCTTAGAGGAGTGCCAGCGCTCATGTGGAGCCTGGAAGCCGAATGTGCAGTGTAGGAGCAGCGGCCCTCAGCTGCTGCCTCACACAACCGGGGCGGCCGCGACCGGCGGAACGGCTCCCGGCGCCGAGCCCCGAGGGAGAGCCCCGAGAGCCGCCGCTCCCGCCGCCCCGGGCACGGCACGGAGCCCCCGCGCTCCCCCCGCCGCCATCCCGACCCATCCCGGCGGACACTCACATCCGCGACGGGAAGATCTCGATGCGGTCCTTGGCCGACATGGCTGCGGCGGGGCGCGGGCCCGGCTCGGGCTGTCACCGCTGCCACCGGCGGGGCGCGGGCCCGGCTCGGCTCGGCTCGGGCTGTCAGCGCTGCCACCGGCGGGGCCCGGCTCGGCTGTCGCCGCTGTCGCCGCCGCCGTCACGTGACTCGGC